>LNAC01000318.1:833217-879531 GCA_002007465.1 Ailurus styani | reverse complement strand
CGGCCCGGCCCCGCGGAGCAGCGTCGCCGCGACCCGCGCCCGCGGCCGCCTCAGCAGCGACTCCCGCCGTCGCCGCCTCAGCGCCTGCCACCAGCCTCGCGGGCGGGCCCGGGATCACACGTATGCAGCGATTGGTTGCTGCCCGCCCGGCCCGGGCGATGTGTCGGCTCCTCTGATTGGTGGGTTTCGCCAGCTACCGCCCGCGGGAGGCGGTGTTCGGAACAGCGCCGGGTCCGGCAGGCGTTAAGGGGCGGGATGGGTCTGACGTCGCGGCCCGGCGGGCGTCCCTGCGTCCCTGCGTGTGCGCGCTCCCCACGAGGGCTCGGGAGCCGCCACCTGCCTGGACTGCCCGTTGCCCTAGCGACGGCGCGTTTGAGCTAGCTGGGCGGGGAGCCGGGCTCGGGGTGCGGTCCACGCCGCCCCAGCCCCGACGTGGGCAGCCTTCATCCGCGAAACCCTGGCACGCTACAAGAATAGATTTTCCAAGAAGTCTTCTGTCTGCACGTCTGTTGCTTCGAATACCACCTCTCTGGCCCCTGCTGGCGGAGGAGCTTTCCTCTCGTCGGAGAGAACTCCGGGACAGACAGCAAATAAACACAATATTGCATCCCACACAAAAGTGTGAGTGAGGGCCCGAGTGATAGGAGACTCTGTCCCAACTATCGGGGCAGGGAACTGATACTTGAAAGAAAGAAGTGAAAACTAGGATTGGAGAAAAGGCGAAGGGAAGAGAGACATTGGGGAGAGGGCTGAAATTTCCCGTCTGAAAATTAACAGTTGATGTTGATGATTCCTCCCTACTGACAAATCCACGCCAGGTTCTGTCAAAGCAATGATCGGTTCTATGAACTGTGAAAGAAGATTCAAAATGAAGTGAGCATTTGCCACAGAGTCACTCTAGAGTCGAGAGCACATTTTAGGAAGTAAGGCTTAGTTCAGTTCTGGAAACACCTCAAACTTTGGACTTTTGTCAATTTCAGCTTGTTAGTTTCAACTCCAACTCCTTCACTTAACCTTCTCCTTTGCAGTGAAATAGAAAATGTTAACACCTGACAGCTAAATAGTCATGTAATAGATAGTAAGTTTAAACTAGTTTAAAGTTTAAGTTTAAAGTTTATTTTTTTTTAAGATTTTATTTCTTTATTTGACACAGAGAGAGAGAGATCACAAGTAGGCAGAGAGGCAGAGAGAGAGGAGGAAGCAGGCTCCCTGCCGAGCAGAGAGCCCGATATGGGCCTCGATCCCAGGACCCTGAGATCATGACCTGAGCCGAAAGCAGAAGCTTTAACCCACTGAGCCACCCAGGCGCCCTAAGTTTAAAGTTTAAACCAGCAGCAGTCCTAATTATTTTAAAGCAAATTATGTAACCTTGTGGCTTTTGCCTTTATAAGCCTGATCTTCTGCATCCTTGAAATTCAGAGCACACTTTCAATTTGAGTGGACTCCATGTGTCCTTCAAATAAATGCTTTGATTGCTTTACCTCCTCTTCTTGATGGATGGAACACAGAGTGCGAAAAGCATGGGCTCAGGAATCTAATCTAATAAAGATATTCAAAATTCCTGTCAACCACCTCGGAATGTTTTGTTATCTACAGAATGAGATCTGTAAAATATGTACCTTAGAGAGTTACTATAGTGTTCAAGTGAGGTCCACACAAAAACTTGTACCTGAATGCTCACAGCAACATCATTCATAATAGGCAATAAAGTGAAAACAACCCAGATGTCCATCAATGGATTAACAAAATTTGGTACATCCATAGGATGAAATATTAGTCAGCCATAAAAAAGGAATGAAGTTCTGATACATGCTATGGTGTGGATTGTAATATTGAAAATATTACACTAAGTGAAAGAAAATAGTCGCAAAAGACCCCATATTGTATAAGTCCATTTATATAAAATGTTCAAAATAAGCGAATCCATAGAGATAGTAAGTAGATTAGTAAATGCCTTGGGCAGAGGGGATTGAGGAAAATGGGAAGTGACTGCTAGTGGGTATGGGGTTTCCTTTAGGGGCAATTGATGAAAATGTCCTAAAATTGTGTGATGGTCACACAATTTTGTGCATATATTAAAAACCAATGGACTGTGTACTTTAAATAGGGGAATTGTATGGCATATGAATTATATCTCAATAAAGCTGTTACTATTTTTTTTAAGATTTTATTTTTAAGTAATCTCTACACCCAGCATGGACTCGAACTCACAACCCCGAGATTCAGAGTCACATGCTCTACCAATTGAGCCAGCCAGGTGCCCCAAAGTATTTTTACTTTTTCAAAAAATAAAATGAGATAACAAACCTCTGAAAGCCCCCTGGCTCTGGTGCCTCTCTAAGAACAAGGGATCAGTACATCTAACTTTGTTTTTTCTTTATTCAGTTAGCAAAATCTTGTAAGCAATTTGATCTGAGGAAATTTAAATACCCACCATGATAAATTTCTTTGGAACATCTAAATCAAATGAAGATGATCTGATTCGACCCAAGCTGCTTTGGGGCAGAAGAAATGGACCACTAGGATCACAAAGCTCATCTAAAGAAAATGGGCAAGATGAGCAGGCCTAGAGGAAGAGAAAGGGAAAGAAGGAGATAGCTCTATAAAGCAATTAGGGAAAGACCCAAGGGCTGCCCCCAAAGTCATTTAACCAGTCTTCTAATGTTAAGGGCTATGTCCCATTCCACTTCCTGCATTCCAGACCCCTTCAGGAAAAATGCTCACCATGACCCGAAGCCACTGCCAGCCTCTCTCCTCTGCAAAACAGAATTGCAACTGAGATGCCCTTCTTACTGCCCCCAAAATACTTCACCAAACTACAAGACCTGAAAACAACAACGAGTACCCAGGCGAGGGGCTGGTCCTTGTATCTCACCTAGTAAACTGTAAGAACAAATCCCAGATGTAGGGGATACAGGAAGAATAGAGGACACAAGTAACTTCAGTGGAATCTGGCAAGGGGGAGGTGGGCAGGATGTCTCCCAGGATGTCACCTAAAGCTCCCAGGACAGCTTCAGGTGGCCCAGGGCCCACACTGTAAAAGGCAGCCAGAAAACAAGGAGCTGCTTGAAGTGAAGCAAAGCTCAGAGTCATTTGGGAAAAGTTTTTTCTGCTTTCTAAATCTACCCCCAACCCATACAGTATATGTTAAGAAAAAAGTCTCCAAAATATACTCTTAAGCGAAAAGAAAAAAAAAAAAGCGAAAAGAACAAAGTTAAAAACAGTGTATATAATTTACCCATTTGCATTTTTTTAAGAACACACCCACACACACACACACACACAAATGCTTGTGATTCAGAAATGATCTCTGGAAGGATGCACATTAAACTGCAGCAGTGGTTGATTCTTGATGCAAAACAAAAGAGCTTGGGAGTGGGAAAGAGACTTATTTTTCATCATATCTATATACTCAGGCACTTTTTGCAAGTTTGTGTCATGTACTCGGCTTACCTATTTAAAACAAATTCAGAATTTAAAAAGAGAAAACCCTCTCTTCTGCAAAACTCACCATTCATGCCTATATGAACCTCTGCTTCACATGACATGTATGTGGCTCTTTGTGATTTAATAAGCCACCTATTCGGGATACGTAGTGTGAGCTTACTGTGCAGATTTTCCCTCCCCAGCCTTACCTCTTCCAGGTGGTCTGCTCAGGCTCAGATAACCTCACCTGAGGGCATAGACAGCTTCATCCCTGGAGCAATCAAGGGGCAATTCAAAGGACTCGGGGCTTGTTTCTTCCAAACAGCCTAGGCAGCCCCCACAAGCCCAAAAAGAGTGGAAGTGGACAAGTGGTCGCTGACACCCCAGAGACAGTCTGGAAGCCACTGCCAGCCTTGCACAGCTCTCGCCTCAGGATTCATCTCCTAAGGCTTGACCCAGGGTGAGTAAGGACCACAGTATCTCAGGTCCTGGAGGGAAAGTCTGGTCAACACACCTAGGAACGTTCAGGCTTGGGGGAGAACTAAGGAGGCAGCGCAACCCTCCACCACTTTTACCTTGGGGGTAGGTTGGCTTTGATTTGGTGTTTGGTGCAGTGGGTCTCCTTTCATGGCATTGCCATTCCAGAATGGGGCATGGACCATTCCAGAGGTGAGGGTGGAAGTAGGAAGAGGCCCTCAGAAATGGGGAAGAGAATCATGCCAGGTCCTGCTTTTTTATTCTCTGTCCTGAGCCCAAGGGAGCTGGAAATGAGAGTCGGGAGCAGGGGGCTTGGACACGGAAAATGGAGAAGACAGGCTGTCTTTGCAGTGCAAGTAGAGGAGCAGAGATCTTTCAGAGAGCACACACACGTGGCTTTGGGAGAAGCGTGGGAAGTGGAGAAGTGGAGACAAAGGCAGGTCTCAAGGGCAGAAGTGGTGACGACAGAAGGTGGCTGTGTCTGCTCAACCCTCCGTCCTGCCCCCAGCATAGGGCCTAGCGTGCATGAAATAAATGGATGAGTGAATGAATACAGATGGAAATAGCAAAAGCTGCAACTGTCAAGAAAGGCCACCAAGGCAAAGCCAAGGGACATGGGTCCTGCCTGGGAGGGCAGAGACGCAGAGTGAGGGCTCCAGAGGCAAAGCTCCTTGTTGGGGAATTGAGGATTAAGTTAAATTTTGGCCCAACCTAAAATGACCCCCAAGTCCTGGCTGGCTTAGGACAAAATGAGACACTTACCTGCAAACAGCGTCAAAGGCCCAGGTGACACCTCACAACGCTCTTGAAGCTTGTGGGAGAGAGGGATTTGAGACAGAAAGAAAACGGTGATACAATTTAAAGAAAAGGAAAAGAAAAGAGCATGCCTCCGCACTTTCCCCACCCCTAGATCCAGGAAAACTGGCCAGGTCAGGCCCCTCAGCCACATCATCATTTTAAAATGAAAATCCAGCCTAGCCTATGAGCAGGCATTTTCCAAATGGCTACAGAATTCCTGCACCTTCCAAAAATACCTCTGCATGGAACTCCTGCCAGGGAGCGAGGGCCACATGCCCAGGCTGGAACCAACCAGTCGGGCTTTTTGTGAGCCTGGGAGCTCCCACCCACATGCTCTGCAGACCCTCAGCTGCAGGAAATACCCACGGCTCCACCGGTGAGACCAGCCAAACAGCTACAGTGCCGAGCCCAAGACTGGACGCAAAGCATCGCCTAGCTGCGCTTTAAACAAAAAAGATTATGTGGCTTCCAGGAGTGGTTTTCAAACTAGCTCTGCATATAAACCACCTGTGCAGCTTTGTAAACTAGACACCAAGCCTCTCGTGGATTATATGAAGCAGAAGCTCAAGGAGAAGTGTCACCCGGATCACAGGGCTGGGGTGGTGGGGGGGGTGGACAGCGACTGGAGTAGTGACTGGGAGGTGGCACAAGGGGGACTAGAGAGAGGCCAGTCGGTGACATTTTGTTTCCTGACCTACAAATTACCCGTTTTGTTCACTTCATGAAAACTCATCAAACTATATCACATGTGCACTTTTCCGTATGTTTGTCACACTTCATTTTTCAAAAAGTTCCCAACGAAATTCTGCTCCCCTACCAGGTTTGAAGACCACTGAGTCAGAGGTCCAGGGTGAGGGTCTTAGGTTACCTCAGAGAAGCTGAGAGCTTGGGGGTGCATGTTGGACTAGCTACAGGGCTCTGACTCTACTCTTAGGCAAGTCTCTTTCTTCTTTCAAAGGAAAGAAGTTCCGGGGGCGGGGGTGGGGTGAGGGAGGGGCAGGTGGGAGGCACTCCAGGGAACAGCCATTTGTGTGCTCCCAGATGCTCCTGATTTGTCCCGCAGCCGGCCTCTTGGACAGGGCTTGCTCAGGCCCCCATGACCCAACTCAAGAGGGCCTTTTTCACCTGTGGCTTTGTTTTCCTTCCCTTAAAGAGGCTGCAGAAGATACCAGAAATCAGCTTCTTGGAAGGTATGCTACTCCCCACAAGATCTGGGGGATTCAAGGCCAGTGACTGATGTTTACCACCAGGCACAGGGTGCTGAGGACACAGCAATGAACAAATCAGTCCTTACGGTCCTCAGTGGGCTTATATTTTAATGTAGAGCCTGGCATTCAATTACATGTGAAAGAGACCGGGAAATGCCACCCCAAAATCTACCACTGTGGCTTAAGGGTTATTTTGAGTTGAAGGCAATTAAGAAACAGAAAACATAAAAAGAGAGAGAGGATAGAGACGGAAAAGAAACAGAAAACACAAGTTCTTTGTCCTCTTTCCTCCTGCAGGAAACAGGACATACATTTCCCTTTTGCGAAGGAAATTTCTATTTGTAAAGATGCTCCCCCTTCTTACCAGGAAGAGAACTGGGAGAGAACTGGTCACGTCATCATCAGTTGAATCTGTATAAGAAACTTTACTGAATCACTTTTATCTTCCACTAGTTTCCCATGTATAGTTAACTTAACACACTTTGCTGTCCCTGGAAACCCAAATCCTCCACCTTTCCTTGATGAAATTAAGAATATAAGTCTTTCGGGGCGCCTGGGTGGCACAGTCGGTTAAGCCTCTGCCTTTGGCTCAGGTCTCGATCCCATGGCTCAGCAGGGAGTCTGCTTCTCCCTCTGCCCGTCCCCCTGCTCATGCTCTCTCTCTCTTTCTCTTTCTCTCAAATAAATAAATAAAATCTTAACCAAAAAAAAGGCTATAAGCCTTTCAGGGGTCGCCCCTTTGCCCATCATGAGCGCAGTGCACATTTGTGGGGAGCCTGGTGTTAAACCATTCATAGACGACCTGCTTCTGGGTGGGGGTTTCCTATATACCAGAGCAATTCCCTCCCTGTGATCTATTGAAAGTCAGCCCTTATCACAAGGGCTTGTAAAAAAACAAAACAAAACAAACAACAACAAAAGAAACTAAAAATATAAGCCTTTCAGCCTAGGGAATGGGAAAAGATATTTACAGATGACATATCTGATAAAGGGTTAGTGTCCAAAATCTATAAAGAACTCATCAAACTCAATACCCAAAAAACAAATAATCCAGTTAAGAAATGAGCAGAAGATATGAATAGACGTTTTTCCAAAGAAGACACACAGATGACCAGCAGACACGTGAAAAGATGCTGCTCAGCATCGCTCCTCATCAGGGAAATACAAACCAAGATCACGATGAGATACCACCTCACACCTGTCAGAACGGCTAAAATTAACAACACAAGACACAACAGGGGTTGCGAGGATGTGAAGAAAGGGGAACTCTCTTGCACCATAGGTGGGAACGCAAACTGGTGCAGCCACTCTGGAGAATAGTACAGAGGTTTCTTCCTCAGAAAGTTAAAAATAGAACTGCCCTACAGTTCAGCAGTTGCACTACTGCAGTATTTACCTAAAGGGTACAAAAATACTGATTCAAAGGGACATATGCACCCCGAGTTTATAGCAGCATTATCAACAATATGGAAAGAGCCCAGATGTCTATTGACGGATGAATGGATAAAGAAGATGAGGTATATATATACAATGGAATATTACTCATCCATCAAAAGAATGAAATCTTGCCATTTGCAATGACCTAGATGGTTCTAGAGTATATTGGGCTAAGTGAAATAAGTTAGAGAAAGACAAATACCATATGATTTCACTTATATGTGGAATTTAAGAAACAAAACAGATGAACATAGGAGGAAAAAAAGGAAAAAGAGGCATAGCATAAGAGACTTAATTATAGAGAACAAACTGAGGGTTGCTGGAAGGAAGGTGGGGGGGGATTGGTTAAATGGGGGTTGGGTATTAAGGAGGGCGCTTACTGTGTTGAGTACAGGGTGTTGTATGTAAATGATGAACCACTAAATTCTACTCTTCCTGCTCTACTTTGCATTCTTGTTCTCTGTGTATTTGTCTAGTTCTCCCTCACCCTCAGCAGACAGGAAGGGGGTGTATTGTATTTGCCGCATATTCTCTGCAGCACCCAACACTATTCTGGGCTTGTAAGAGACTTTGGAATGTCTGTTGAAATGGATTAAATTGAATGATGGGACAGAGTTTCCCCTAAGAATCATCAATTCTCTTTGTTCTACATCTCTGTAATTCGCAGACAAAAAATCCTATTGGTTTTTTTCTTTTTAACTTTATTTTGAAAAGTTTTAAACATAGGGGAGACTGGGTGGCTCAGTCGGTTAAATGTCTGCCTTTGGCTCAGGTCATGATCCCAGGGTCTTGGGATCAAGTCCTGCATTGGGGTCCTGCTCAGTAGGGAGCCTGCTTCTCCCTCTCCCTCTGCCTCTCACCCTGCTCCTGCTTGTGTTCTCTCTCTCTCTCCCTTGCAAAAATAAATAAATAAAATCTTTTTTAAAAAAAAGAAAAAATTTAAAGATAGAAAAAATTGGTGAGAATAATACAATTAACTCCAGTATATATATTGTTTACCAAGTGCCCAACTGTTGATGTACCAATTGTTAATATTTGCCACATTTGTTTGATATCTGTCTCTGTATAAGTATCTGTCTATATATAATATATAATATTATTACTGTTTTTGAACCATTTGTTAATAATTTACAGACATTGTGTCTTTTTAAAAAAAAAAAAGAATATTCATTTATGTGACAGAGAGATAGAAAAAGCCAGAGAGCGCAAGTGGGTTGGGGGGGTGGAATGGCAGAGGGAGAGGGAGAAGGAGACTCCCCACTGAGCAGGGAGCCCGATGCAGGACTCAATCTCGGGACCCTGGGATCATGACCTGAGCCGAAGGCAGACGCTTAACAGATGGAGCCACCCAGGCGCCCTGGACACTGTGTCTTATGGTTCTTTTTACTTCTTAGGTATCTGTTAAAAGCAAAGACATTCTCTTATACAATGATCCAGTGAAGGAAATTTATCAAATTTATGTAATACACAGCCCATAGTCATATTTTTAAATCATTCCAATTATATCCTTTTTGAAAGAGGATTTCAACAACCCCCATTTTGACCTCATCTGTACTTTCTAATTAAGTTCTTCCTTCTAGCTTATCTCGGAACTCAAGCGAAAGAGCCGAAAGACAGTAAGTAAGCATCCCCTGATGGGAAGTGAAACGAGCCGCTCAAGCAAAGACTGCCCTGAGCCAGCAAGAACCCACCTGACCCCAACACGATGATGACCCGAGCTTTGCTGCCCACCTGCAGGTTTCCTCCGACCTTAGTTCCACATTTTCCTTGTAGAAACCTAGAAGTATTTTTGGCATTTTGGAGACGGTCTCGTTTAAACAAATGACTTTATTTATTTATTTGACAGAGAGAGACACACAGCAAGAGAGGGAACACAAGCAAGGGGCGTGGGAGAGGGAGAAGCAGGCTCCCCGCAGAGCAGGGAGCCCGATGTGGGACTCGATCCCAGGACCCTGGGATCATGACCTGAGCCGAAGGCAGACGCTTAACAGATGGAGCCACCCAGGTGGCCCTGGAGACGGTCTTGAGATGTTAGTCTGCTGTCTTCCTGGTGTAGGCCTCACTGAAATAAATCCCTTTCTTGTTTCACTGCCACTCATCTCCCTGTCCTTAGATTCTGTCAGCCCAGAGAGACCAAACCACCCTTGTGCCCGGGCGTCACCTACTGCTAGTTTTTCCTTCTAATCCGTGCGTTGCATTTGGTTACACCACTTGTGTCTCTTTCCTCACTCTTCCTCCATCTTTGGAGGCATACTACATTTATATTTATAAAATAGTTTTCACCTTGAGTTTGTCTGCTGTTTGGGAGGGAGCAGGAATACCCCAAAAGGGAGGTGCCCTCACAGCAGGAGGCACACGAGGTCAATCTCACTCATTGGTGATGCTAACCTCTAGTTAAGGTAGGATTCTCCACTGTGAAGTTAGCATTTTTCCCGTTGTAATGTACAAATAATCTGTGGAAATTACTCAGTATTTCAGGGACCGTGGAAATGGCCCGTTCCCTGTCTGATGATGATTCCTGCCTGGCCCTGCTGTTTTTGCCAGTCATTCAAGGAAAGCGGAGCTGGCTGCCGCCCAGGGGCTGAGGCGCGGGAGATCCCGGGGCCAGGTTGGACAGAGAAGGAAAAGCAACCAGGACAGGAAACCAAGCAGAGAGAGCCCTGAAAGCAGCCTGAACGCCACGCTGGGAGCTGAGCTACAGCTCACGAAGCAGGAGTGGCAGGCACCCCTGCACCCCTTCGGTGTCCTTCAGCCCCCTTGGGGCTGCCACAGGGTAGGGGCGGGGCGGGGCGCCATCCCTTCACTTGAACCACGCTCTGGAAAAGGACCAGTTTGCTGGAAGCAGAAAAACCACCCTTTCCCTCCCTATTCTCTGGTGGTTTCTGGTCATCCCCAAGGATTTCCAAATGCCCCAGAAGCATTATTTCCAGAAACTTCCCCGGGGCCCAGTGAATCTGAAGGGTTCCAGGTCTCTGGGCCCTGCCTGGCCCTCCCAACCAGGCTCCCTCATAGATCCAAGGTCTGTGTGCTCCACTCCTTGCAAATATTTGCTATGCTGTTGTACACACCCATGGCTGGCGGTCAAGGTGGAATGTGGGGGTGCACAGCCGCAGGCACACACAGCCCTGGACACATTGGCCGCAAGTTCTTCCATGCCCAACACAAAGTGGAGTCATTTCCCGTGGCTGCTACAACAAATTACCACAAACCAAATGGCTTAACACAGCACAGGTTTATTCTCTCACAGTTCTGGAGGGCCGAAGTCTGAAATCAAGGTGTCAGGGGGATGCGCAGGTTCTCTAGGGGGAATCCATCCCCACTCTTTCCAGCGTCTGGTGGCTGCAGGCATTCTGTGCCTTCCTTGGCTGTTTCTTCCAATTTCTACCACTGTGGTCACATTGCCCCATCTCCTCTCACAGAAAACTTGTCATTGGATTTCAGGCAGGATCCTGCAGACACTCGGGTAACCCAGGATGATCTCATAGTAGATCCTTAACTCGACTACATCTACAACAGCCCTTTTTTCCAAATAAGATCACCTTCGCAGGTTTTGGGGGTGAGCACATATCTTTTGGGGGGGCCACCATTCAACCCAATACAGAAGGTATCCATGTACTTTCTCCCATTCTGCACAAATGGTAATTTTCCAAATGTTTCTCTGAATGAATTCGACACTCATAGCTAGAATTCATTAAAATGGTCCATAGGTGGCTCAGTTGGTCAAGTGTCCTGCTCTTGGTTTCAGCTCAGGTCCTGGTCTTGAGGCAGAGGTCGTGGGATCGGGCCTGTGTGGGGCCCCAGTGCTCAGCCTGTAGTCTGCTTGTCCCTCTCCCTCCTCCATCTCTCTCTCTCTCTCTCTCTCAAATAAACAAATAAATAAAATCTTTAAAAATAAAATTAAATTGTCCCTAATGGCTCTTTTGGGCCTACCCGAATATTTTTCTTCACACACACGGACACACACACACACATATGCACACACACGCAAAAACATCTACGCACAGAGATTTACACATTGTACACACATGCTTGTCCAGAAATGTCCATATATCTTGTACTCATGCATTTGACACCTGTTTACTGAGTGCCCGCTGCCTGCCAGGGCTTGTGGAGCACAGGAGACACAGCACTGAATAAGGCAGCAAGCCCATGCCTGGTTTACACTCTCGTAAAATATTTACGTGCACACAATGTGCAAAAGACAAATGCAGAATAACCAGGCTTTTGTAGTCCCAGGGCTCCCAGAGGGCTAAATCCATCAATTATAGGTCATAGGCAGCACAGGAATGTGAGGTGTTTGATGTAAATAAAGTCACCAGCAAAGTGGTTGAAACATTTGTGAGCAGGGGTGAATCCCATGTCTGAAAGAGTAGATCTTTGCCTTGTTGTGGAGAGGCTTAAAGTTCTGGGGTGTGAGATAGAGGAGTCTGAACAAATGGGACCAGCCAGGCCTTAAATAGCCAGAGAAGCCAGAATACACGCCTATGCCAGCTTTGTGAGGGCGAAAAGCACTAGGCTGGAAGAACGGAAGGGAGACGCACTACAGGAGGCACGTGTAGGAAGCTCAGGGTCAGAAATTGGCAATGATGTACAGAATAAGGTGAGATGATGGAGATAACATCACAGCATTGTCTACCAAGTCTCCTACTACACAAGTGTGATGAGTACCTCATGGGGCAACTCAGTGAGGCTTAACTACAGACCCCAGAATCCCTCTCTAGTGTGATCCTAACTAGTGTGGGCTACAGACAATATTCTTGCGTGAAGTCAGAGGATGAAAGGAAGGCAGCAGTCATTTGGTAGCGAACACACAGTCTCTCCCAATTATTCATGCAACTGTTGTCTATTCCCTCTGGATCTTCCTTCCTGAGGGCCTGGGAACAAGCTTCCACTTGCACCTGTGGAACTCCAGGATCTCAGTGTCCTGGGATCGAGGCCCGCATCGGGTTCTCTGCTCAGCAGGGAGCCGGCTTCCTCCTCTCCCTGTCTCTCTGCCTGCCCCTCTGGCTACTTGTAGTCTCTCTCTCTGTGTCGAATAAAATAAATAAAATCTTTAAAAAAAAAAAAAGGGAAAAATATATATATATCAGCTGAACTCTAATACACCAAGATTTTATAAACTGTTAGGAATTCAAATATCTTTTTAAAAAATCAAACTACATATTGAAATACATTTCAAAATACAAAAGTTTATAATATCATAACAAAATATCAAACAAAATATCAACATGAATTATAGATTATAACTCTATAACTTGTTAACAAGTTCATTTAATGAAAACTAAGTATCATTTAAAAATCATCAACTTGGCACAGTAGTCAGAAGTTTAATCATGAAACATTGATCATGAAATAACATTATTTGATTTTCTAAATCAAAGCAATTTTAAAATATAAAGAGTGTCTGCAAGGAAAGGGAAATACATTCCTTGCTCGTGGATGGGATGAACAAATATTATTTAAATGGTGATACTATCCAAAGCAATCTACACATTTAATGCAATTCCTACCAAAATACCAACAGCATTTTTCACAGAACTAGAACAAACAGGCCTAAAATTTGCATGAAACCACAAAAGGCCCCAAATAGCCAAAGCCATCTTGAAAAACAAAAACAAAGCTGGAGGCATCACAATTCCGGACTTCAACTTATATTACAAAGCTGTAGTAATCAAAGGAGTATGGTACTGGCACAAAAATAGACGCATAGATCAATAGAACAGAACGGAAAATCCAGAAATAAACGCACAATTTTATGGTCAATTAATCTTCCACAAAGCAGCAAAGAATATGCAATAGGAAAAAGAAAGTCTCTTCAACAAATGGCGCTGGGGAAACCAGACAGCAACATGAAAAGGGATGAAACCGTACACTTTCTTATGCCATACACAAAAACAAATTCAAAATGGATTAAAGACCTAAATGTAAGCCTTGAAACCATAAAAATCCTACAACAGAGCACATGCAATAATTTCTCTGACATCAACCATAGCAACGTCTCCCTAGATAGGTCTCCTCAGGCAAGGGAAACAAAAGCAAAAATAAACTATTGGGACTGGATCAAAATTAAAAGCTTCTGCACAGTGAGGGAAACAATCAATAAAACTAAAAGGCACCATAAGGAATGGGAGAAGATATTTGCAAATGACATATTCCATAAAGGGTTACTATCCAAAATCTATAAAGAATTTATACAACTCAATTCTCCAAAACCAAATAATCCAATTAAAAATGGGTAAAAATCACGGACAGACATTTCTCCAAAGAAGACATCCAGATGGCCAACAGACACATGAAAAGATGCTCATCATCACTCCTCATCAGGAAAATGCAAATCAAAACTACAATGAGATATCACCTCACACCTTTCAGAATGACTAAAATCAAGAACACAAAAAACAACAGGTGTTGGCAAGGATGAGGAGAAAGGGGAACCTTCTTGTACTGCTGGTGGGAATGCAAACTGGTGCAGCCACTGTGGAAAACAGTATGGAGGTTCCTCAAACAGTTAAAAATATAACTACCCCATGATCCAGCAATCATACTACTGGGAATTTGCCCAAAGAATACAAAAACACTAATTCAAAGTGATATATGAACCCCAATGTTTATAGCAGCATTACTTTTTTTAATTTTAAGTTGTATTTATTTATTTATCTTAAAAGTTTTATTTACTTATTTGTCACAGAGAGAGAGAGAGCACAGGCAGGGGGAGCAGCAGGCAGAGAGAGAAGCAGATTCCCTGCTGAGCAGGGAACCGCAAGCAGGACTTGATCCCAAGACCCTGGGATCATGACCTGAGCCAAAGGCAGGTGCTTAACAGACTGAGCCACCCAGGCACCCAGTGTTATTTATTTATTTATTTATTTATTTATTTATTTATTTATTTATGAATGAGAGAGAGAGAGAGAGAGAGAGAGAGAGAGAGAGCATGAGAGGGGGGAGGGGCAGAGGGAGAAGCAGACTCCCTGCTGAGCAGGGAGCCTGATTCGGGACTCCATCCCAGGACTCCAGGATCATCACCTGAGCCAAAGGCAGTTGCTCAACCAACTGAGCCACCCAGACGTCCCTATAGAAGCATTATTTACAATAGCTAAGATATGGAAGCAGTCTATGTATACATCAGTTGGTGGATAAAGAAGACGTGGTATGTAAATATAATGGAATATTATTCAACTATAAAAAAGTGAAATCTTGGGGCGTGTGGGTGGCTTAGTTTTTAAGTGTCTGCCTTCAGTTCAGGTCATGATCCCAGGGTCCTGGGATCGAGCCTGGCATTGGGCTCCCTGTTCAGTGGGAAGCCTGCTTCTTCTCCCTTTCCCACTCCCCTTGCTTGTGTTCCCTCTCTCACTGTCTCTATGTCAAATAAATAAATAAAATCTTTTAAAAAAAGTGAAATCTTGCTGTTTACAATGATATGGATGGAGCTAATGAGTTTTACGTTAAGAGAAATAAGTCAGTCAGAAAAAGACAAATACCATATGATTTCATTTATATGTGGAACTTAAGAAACAAAACAAATGAGCAAAGGAAAAAAAGAGAGAGGGAGGCAAACCAAGAAACAGACTCTTAACTATAGAGAACAAACTGATGGTTACCAGAGGTAAGAGGGTTTGGGGAATGGGTAAAATAAGTGATGTGGGTTAAGGAGTCTACTTGTGAAGCATTGGGTGATTAAAATAAAAACTTATAAATAAATAAATAAATATTAGAAAAATATAAACAGTGTCTGGAGTTATGAGATAATTTTTTGTGCAAATGTTTCCAGCTGCTGAAAAACTCCTTCTGACCCTTTACTACTTGGGAGAAGGTAAGGAGATAAACCTAAATGCTTTTCTGTTGTTAAAAAAACAAAATCCTGGTTGCCTGGGTGGCTCAGCCAGTTAAGCATCTGCCTTCAGCTCAGGTCATGATTCCAGGGTCTTGGGATTGAACCCCGCATCGGGCTCCTTGCTCAGTGGGGAACCTGCTTCTCCCTCTGCCTGCCACTCCCCCTGCTTGGCCTTGCTGTCTGTCTGTCTGTCTTTCTCTCTCTCTCTGACAAATAAATAAAATCTTTAAAAATAACAAACAAAATCCAACTGAGTATGTTATAAAGATCTCATTGGCTTTATACAATGATTCATGAGTCAACCAACAGACATAGTCAAAATGAAAGACTTATTGACAGAAGGGAACAGAAACAAGGAAGTTATACAAGCAAAAAGCAGATTGGCTATGGCAAGATCACTTTCCTTTAGGAGATGGCAGGGGACTATCACACAAATTACATCACTAATATTGACCAGGTAATTTCTCACTGATTTAATATTCCATTTCTGGAAGAGCCAAAACTGAAATTATGTCTTGGTTTGATGATGTGAGTCAGCTTAAAATAAGTGATTCCATTTGGGACATGTTGTTTTGTTTTTAACAGTTCCCCCTTTTGATCAGACTCTCAGCCTGAGAGAAGTGATAAAAATTTAAGGCATTAGCACTATTCCCAGCTACCACTCTGAAGCTACTTATTCTCTGTGTGGTATTCATTGGTCACAACATCTGGTTCACATTCTTTAAGTCAGTCATTCTCTTTGTTCCTTTTCTGATGCTATAGTCTTAAATCATTTGCTTGGTGGTTACCAGCTGTGAACATGCATTTAAAGTTTTTGAGAGAATACAGTATGTCCAGGAGACAATTGTGATTATTATAAACAGAATAATTCTCAGTATCTGAAGTGCACTTCTGAGCCATAGTCCCCAAGGCCCAAATCATAATCAAATAAGTCAAAGAAAGATGTTGAAGGAGTCACTTTTGTAAGCTATGTGGATTATTCAATGATTTTAGGTAGCTTTCAGCTTCCCCAAAAGTGTTAATCCTGGTGTTGGCCATAGAGGAGGCATCTTGTTCAGCTAAAAGGTAATCAAAGGCTACCCTATTATCAAAAACAACTTTGGCCAAAGAATCTAGAGAATTTTGTTCAGCAGCTGTGCTTTAGCAGCAATTTTTCAATATCTTCAAGAGAGAGGTTCTTGATCATAGCATTGTTTGCAGTTACTCCTAACTAGGGGAATAGAGATCTGCCAAAGGAAGTAACTTTAAATCACGAATGCCTCTTGGTAATTCCTGGGTCTGTAGTCAGGACACGAAAGGTGACAGCCATGGAGGCAAGTAAAATATAAGGATCTGTAGACCACACAAGCAGTTTTATTTTGGTTACTTTTGCCTTGTGTCCTTTTCTTCATAAGAGCCTGGATGCAAGGTTCTCAGGTTTGGGGTTATGAACCAGAGACAGGGAAATAGACTGCCCCCCAGGGTTAGGGAACCTAATATGATAGAGAGGAAGTTGAGTTTGTTGTATAGAAACTGAGGCACTGGAAATCAGGGAGAAGTCTGTGATGGATTGAACCATAGAATCATCAGAATCATAGCAAATCCAACAGACATTTGAAATTGGGTTACTTCCCCTTGCAATGCCTGAAATATGTAAACAATGGTATTTCTTTCCAGGCCAGTGCAAGGCAAAAGGTGAACAAAAGAATCAACGGAACTTCATGGCGTAAGAATTAGAAAAAAGATGGTCAGATAGGAAAAGAGAAGTGGAAAGAAATGTTCTTGATCTGATGTCGTGGAAAGAAGCAGTCTACCTCAATGTCAGCTACTTCTTTACCTAGTTAACTTGATTTTGAGGTCTCCATCATTTGCACAGGAGCAGATGTCAGTTGGACCCTTCTTCATTTGTGAAGTATGATCCCACCTTGTAATTTGGCATTGGGGTTATCAATTGTTCTCGGTACAGTCCTTTCCATGACTCACTTTTACAAAAGCATTGGAGTAAAACAATAATTGTCTGTAAATGACAAAAGATCAACAAAAGTTGCTGAATATCTGATGAGAGTGCCCTACCGACCAGAAAAATTTGGTTATTTCTGTGACATGCAACATTTTAAGATAACTAGAATTATGACTAATAACATTATACCAGGGCATATAAGATTTCTAGAAATTTCATACAATTTCTGGAACACTTATATTAACAGAAGCATTACTTCTAACTTGATGATGCTTCCCATGTAATTTAATATATCAAATAAGCCTAATTAGTTTAATAGCTCTCTTTTCATATGGAGAGAGAACAAATCTTTCGAGATGTTCCTGGGATCCACTGAAAAATCCCAAATTTAGGTGAAGGTTGAAAAAAAGACTATTTAGAATTCGATTTGGGGAAGTTATTTAAAAAATATCAAAAGGGGGCACCTGGGTGGCTCAGTGGGTTAAAGTCGCTGCCTTCGGCTCAGGTCATGATCCCAGGGTCCTGGGATCGAGGCCCACATCGGGCTCTCTGCTCAGCAGGGAGCCTGCCTCCTCCTCTCTCCTCTCTCTCTGCCTGACTCTCTGCTTACTTGTAATCTCTCTCTCTGTGTCAAATGAATAATAATAAAAAAAAATCTTTAAAAAAAATATCAAAAGGCTTTGGGCACTTTACCAAAAAGGATCACAGAGCATTATGAAACAATACTTGCTTTGGGCACTTTATCAAAAAGGATCACAGAGCATTATGAAACAATACTTAATTATGCACTTAGCCAGAATGACAAAAAATTTCAAATACAGAGGGCAAATACAGAGGGTTACATAGTTCTGAGCAAAACTTTGCCCTTTCAATATTGAGACTAGGTTTACTGAACTAATCAAAAACATGTTGATAAAGACAACATGAAGCACAGGAAATTATTTTGATAAAACATAAAATCTTTGCTTTCTAGGCAAATTTCTTAAAAGGTAAAAAACAAACAAAACCTTGGTTTAAATTTCTTATTAAGAGATTAAGAGTAAGCCAATAATTTAAGAAAAATGTTGCATTCTTAATAGAGAGAAGACCAAATTCTAATTTTGTACCAGTGTACTTTTGATATTAAAATTAAATTTTAAAAGTTTAATTAAATCCATTTCAATCTTAGCCACCTTGACCACACAAAAATTTCCCTTGCCAAGATCCCTTTTCTACAAACCTTCAACAACTTTCCATGTCCTTAGTTCTCTTTCCCATTCTGAAACAATTAGCTTCACTTTAGGACAAAATTACTTTCTTTTCCATCGACAGAAATGCCTCTCCATTCCTCATACTTTCCTTAGTGAAAACTCACATTCTATTTTCCTTGTATACAGAGGTGTTTCTTTTATTATTTCTGTTTGTTTTAATTAACATATTTGAATGTTTAACCCATAAAAACCTTAATTTCTAGTGAAAATTAAGAATTAAAAGATTGTCCATTACTGGCAAATTTATATATACATTTCACAATTTCTAGATGCATATTCTTGCTTATAGTAGATTTTCCAACGTGGCACAAACATGCTTACTAATAGACCCAAATATCTTTTGTTCCTCTATAAAAGGAAGCCCAAAGTAGGTAAAAGTATGTTCAGTAATTAATGTTTTATTATTTTATCTTATTTGAAAATGTTGTAGATATTCAGTGACTATCCATCTTTTAAAGTAACTTAGCAAAACTCTGAAGTTTCAAGTTACCAAAAAGATTTGGGGAAACTATTTAAGTAGACATATCATAAAACATAACTATTGCTAAAAAGTTCACTTAAAAACTCTAATCCCATTTATATCTATCTAAATCACTTGCTCCCACAATTATGCTTAGGCTATCCATGGGGTCATGAGACACTAGACAAAGTTAGCCATCATCCTAAGCTATTTTTCCTGCTGACAAATTCTTTAACAAGGATAACATGAGCTTATTTGTCTTTTAGCAAACTTAGGTAAAATAAATGTGTTATATTTAATGCTGAAAACTCAAAGGACATGCCTATTTTAATTAAACAACAAACTTAAACCAGTTTTTGTTTATTAAAGATTTATCTTAGATCATATGAACTTGAGAAACATTTGGGTTAGTTTTTATATTTCTCAGAGTATACTTAATTTATGTAATGCTTGTGCATTTTTAAGCCAATTAAATAGAGCTCACCATCTGGAAATATATCACACATCTATAAACATACATACATAGACATACATAAACATACAGACATCCACAGAAATCTTATACTTTTGTTTTAAAAAATTTCAGTCAAAAAATGGGTATGGTAATGCAAAACTCACTAGTTTATAAAAGAACAAATGAACCCAAATTATGTTTCTGCAACAGGTATTGGCAAGGGTGTGGAGAAAGGGGAACATTCTTGCACTGTTGGTGGGAATGCAAACTCTTACAGCCACTCTGGAAAACAGTATGGAGTTTCCTCAAAAAGATAAAAATATTTTAAATATTTAAAAATAGAACTGCCCTATAATTCAGCAATTGCACTACTAGGTATTTATCCAAAGAATACAAAAATACTAATTCAAAGGTATACATGCACCCCAATGTTTATAGCAGGATTATCTATAATAGCCAAATTATGGAAATATCTCAAGTGCCCACCAACTGATGAATGGATAAAGAAGGTGTGTGTGTGTGTGTGTGTGTGTGTGTGTGTGTGTGTGTGTGTAAAATGAAATATTATTCAGCCATAAAAAGAATTAAATCTTGCCATTTGCATAACATGGATGGAACTAGACTATTATGCTAAGTGAAATAAGTTAGTCAGAAAAAGACAAATACTATATAATTTTACTCATATGTAGAATTTAAGAAACAAAACAAATTGAGGCACCTGGGTGGCTCAGTTGGTTAAGCATCTAACTGCTGATTTCAGCTCATATCATGATCTCAGGTGGTGAGATTGAGCCCCGCATAGGACTCTGCGCTGGGTGTGGAGCCTGGTTGGGATTCCCTCCATCTCCCTCTGCCCCTCCCCTCCACTCATGCACACACACTCTAGAAAGAAAGAAAGGAGAGAAAGAGAGAAAGAGTGAGAGAACATGTGAGCAAAGGGAAAAAGAGTGAGAGAGGCAAACCAAGTAACTGACTCTTGACTACAGAGAACAAACTGATGGTTACCAGAGGGGAGGTGGGTGGGTGGGTGATGGGTTAAATAAGTGATAGGGATTAAGGAGTGCACTTGCTGTGATGAGCACCAGGGATTGTATGGAAGTGTTGAATCACTATATTGTACATCTGAAACTAATATTACACTATACATTAACTAACTGGAATTTAAATAAAAACCTTAAAAAAAAACCCAAATTATGTTTCTGGCCAATGAAATAATGTTACCTGCTCAGATGGCTTAGACTATTTACTAATATTTGTGAAAAAGATACTTAGTATTTTTAATTTGCCATTTCCAAATATCCTTTCTTTCTTTCTTTCTTTCTTTCTTTCTTTCTTTCTTTCTTTCTTTCTTTCTTTCTTTTTTTTTTTTCCCTTCTGATAAGAACTACCTCCCTAACATTTGCTTTTCCGACAAGGCCCTCAGTTCCTAGAGCAGACCAGGTAGAACATTTACATCTCAAAGAAACAAAGAAAGAATGCAAGTCCCTCTAAGGAGGGATTTTGTTTCCTAAAGTCAGAATTTTTACAATACCTACAAACCTTTTTTCTTTACTTTTTTCTTTCTTTCTTTCTTTCTTTCTTTCTTTCTTTCTTTCTTTCTTTCTTCTTTCTTCTTTTAACCTACAAGACTTTGAGGTGGATGGGGAGGTTTGGGGATTGGTAAAAAGAATAGATAGACTTTGAATTGCTTCCAGATCTGCATTTCTGGTTTTTTTTTTTTAAAGATTTTATTTATTTATTTGATGGAAAGAGAGAGAGCGAACACAAGCAGGAGGAAGAGTAAGAAGCAGACTCCCCACGTAGCAGGTTGCCCAATGTGGGGTTTGATTCCAGAACTCTGGGACCATGACCTGAGCTGAAGGCAGATGCTTAACCAACTGAACCACCCAGGCACCCCCTGCATTTCTGTTCTTATTAAAGACTCAATTTTTAAGATGAGAACATTTATTTGAGAGAGAGAGAGAGAGCATGAGCAGGGGGAGGGGTAGGGAGAGGGAGAAGCAGACTCTCAGCTGAGCAGGGAGACCCACTCAGGGCTCAATCCCAGGAACCTGGGATCACGACCAGAGCCAAAGGCAGATGCTTAACTGACTGAGCCACCCAGGCATGCTGAGAATAGTTGTTTTTAATTCCTAAAAGAATTCAGTTGCAACTAAATGACTTCAACAGCCTATTGTATTTTTTTAAAAGATTTTATTTATTTATTTGACAGAGAGAGAGAGATCACAAGTAGTCAGAGAGGCAGGCAAAGAGAGAGAGAGGAGGAGGAAGCAGGCTCCCTGCTGAGCAGAGAGCCCAATGCGGGTCTCCATCCCAGGACCCTGAGATCATGACCTGAGCCGAAGGCAGAGGCTTTAATCCACTGAGCCACCCAGGTGCCCCAGCCTATTGTATTTTTAGTATATGTGCTGCCGAAGCAAGCACTCAGTCTATTGTATTTTTAACAGTGTAAATCCTTCATCATATTAAAACATAGCAGTATACAGGGATGCTGAAACACCAGGATGCTGATAATCACTGCTTCACTCACCAACGATATGGTGATATAATAAGAAATACATATTTGGTCTTCATCCCAGGGAACCTGGCACAGAGCTCCTAAAACCATTGCCATTTCCTGAATTATAAGGGTGCAAGGAACACCTTTTGTTATTCGTAATAAGCTCCTTTCAACCACACGTGAATTTATGTTAATGAGTCCCTAGATAACTTCAGATTAAGGGTTGGTTTCCACAGAAACCAACCCTGTCATCAGAGGGTCACATTCCCAACCTCTGGGGAGGGGACAGCAGTGCAGATTGAATTAATCACCAATGCCAAGGATTTAATCAATCATGTTTATATAATAGAATCTTCATAGAACCCAAAACAAAGGGGTGTGGAGAGCTTATAGATTGGTGAACACATCCATGTGCCAGAAGGGTGGCATGTCCCAAACTTCATAAGGACAGAAGCTTGGGACCTGTCCAGATCTCACACTATGTATGTCTTCATCTGGCTGTTCAGTGTGAACACTTTGTAATATCTTTTATGAGTAAAATATTTGTTTGAGTTCTACAAGCCATTCTAGCAAATTATTGATCCTGAGCAGGGTTCGTGGGAACCCCTGATCTATAGCCAGTTGATCAGTAGAGGAGGCTCAGATTTGCAGGTAATATCTGAAATGGGAGGCAGTCTTTTGGGACTGAGCCCTTAATCTGTGGGGTCTGCACTAACTCCATGTAGTTAGTTTCAGATTTGATTTGAATTGCAGGACACCCAATTGTCTGCAGAGAATAAGAGAATTGTTCGTTGTGGAAAACCCACACACTTGATGTTAGAAGTGTTGTGAGTAGAGAATTAATTTTCCTTTAAGTAGGGTGACACCATAATGTGTTTTCAATAAATGTTTCTTGAATAAGTCGACAATATTTTAGGCAGTTAGTCCATCCATCCTAAAATAGACCTAAATCTAATGATCGAGTTTCCTTGCTCTGGCAGTGAACCGAGAGCTGCTTTATGGTCATTTATTTATGCTATATGGGCATTTATTGAGTGAAACTGTGTGTAGCATTGTGTTTTTCTCTCTTTTTTAAAAAATCACATCCTGAGTGAATAAGAAGTGGATTATCCACGACAGACAAGAGCTTCCATTACAGGTCAGTATCTTGGCTATTCTTGGCTTTTTGCACTTTCATATACATTTAGAATCAGCTTGTCAAGATCTATTAAGAAACATGTTGAAATTTTAGTGAGAATTATGTATAATCTATAAGTCAACTTGAGTAGAATAAACCTTCATAAAATTGAGTTTTCTTTCCTTTTTTTTTTTTTTTAAGTAGGCTTCATGCTGGGCTGGAGCTCACAACCCTGAGATCAAGACCTGTGCTGAGATCAACAGTTGGATGCTTAACTGACTGGGCCACCCAGGCACCCCAATATTGAGTTTCCTAATTCAGGAACATGGTATATTTCTCAAGACTCATACAGAGATTAATGACTGCAAAAACAGATATCAAAATGGTGGGATTGTTGGTTCAGTGGACACCCATGGGAATGACTGGCTGGCGCTATCTACCTTCTTGTTTCTGCCCCTTCCCCTTTCTTTCAACTTGCAGGCTGCCCAATTATTATGTGACATCTCTCTGCCCACAGCTTATTGGTTAGGGGTAAGGCACCTGCCCTAAGCCGATAGGTGCAGAGATAAGACAGAAAGACTGGTGGTACTTGAGTCTCTAACTCTGTGTAATTCTTGAGGCCCAACTACATTCTTGCTTATGGGTTCTGAGAGTCCATTGCTCCTCATAATAAATCCATCTTTAGGCTGAAACTAGTTTGAGTTGGGTTTCTATCACTTGCAACCAAGAGTCCAACTAATAGAGTCGAGAAGACTTAAAATAGATGTTCTCAAATAGATTTCAGGTGAGCCAGACTGGGCACTGGGCTTTAACAGGCTCACAGTTTGGATTGCACTCCACTCCCTCTGGTGCCCTTAGAAAGAGCCTTCTCTAACAGGGGCCAGCAACTAGCAGACAACCTTTGTTCCTTTGTTTCTCTGTGGGAATTTTACTGTCTATGCTTGGGATAGATAATCAGAAGTGGTCTCCCTTACCCTTTTTTTTATGCAGGATTTATTGAAAGTGAGCACTGGCCTTATTTTTATGTTTGGATGCCAAACTTCGGTTAGAACTTAATTACCATGTTTATCCTTAAGATCATCCATGTGGTCATTCTAGGGCTGTTATAGGTCAAACTGGCAAATGCTACATGTCAAGATGTTAAGAGTCTCCCAAAATAAGATGGAAGCACCAGATGGGGCTCAAAAGATATAATAAAAATCTGCATGACTTTTGCCTCTCATGATAATGACCCTATATACCATGAGGCAGAGGGTAAGGTTCTGAATTTTGAGGACATTGAAGGGAGGAATTTTGGATACAGTGATGTAGGGAGAAGGTATGTCTTATATATACAGATGGTTCTCAACTTTGCTTAAGTCAAATCTTGAACAGTCTACACTTTTATACATTTAATGCACTATGCACAGACAGATCCAACACAATTTTCAAAGGCCAAATTTGAACTTTACTGTCTCAGCCAACTCAGGATGATTTCAGGCTAACTTGTGAGGGTATGGTATAGCTGTCAACAATCCCACTTCAGCATTGTCAAATATCATCTGTATCAGTGTAACAATTGATGTCATTATTTAAATATTTACTTGAACAGGAAATATACAAAGAAAGGTTCTGATTGGTGATAAAAAACAAAGGTCTCATAAACTTAATAGAGTTGAGACAAAAATGGGAATGATTAGGTGGGCTAAAATTGGAGAATCTTTAACTTCAAGTCAGTCATCACACTGAAACTGGTTAAATGTGTGTTTATTTGTGAAGAGAAAAAAAGGTTGATTTATGTAGGATAATAAAAGACCCTGTAGACTCTGGGAAAGTGCTTGCCAGGGCCTGAAATGTTCTATGGCCTGCGTCCATGGCCGTGAGAAGCATAAAGAAGTGAGTCAGGTTTCCCAAGATTCTCCAAGTCAGCCTGTTCTTGGCATTTCCTTTGTTACCCTAACAACTCCAAGAAGGTTCTGGCCAATAAACTTTAACAGGATTGTAAAAGTTTTAGTACATTCTACACTTTGTGATTCAAAGTTATGTAACTTTGTAAAAGAAACATCTCTACAACTATCTGTCTGTATCTAGATTATGATATCTATATCCAGATTAGATAGATAGATAGATAGATAGATAAATAGATAGATAGATAGATGATACTCTGATGGGATTTTTATAGAACATTCTAGTCAATGGTGTCTGTGTCTGGTTCTCCAGGAGAAAAAGATCCAAACCTCAAGAACTGAGGATAGGGACTCCAGAATTTCTGAACCGATGAGTTAAAATAGCTTAGGAATGTGCTGTCTATTGGGGAATAGCCACATGAGGACACATTTTAATCATTAGTGCTGATGCAGGCCAGATTGCTTTCCAAGAAACCCTGCCCTGTCACTTTTTCCAGCCATTCTCCTCTGAGGACAGAGGAAGTTAAGCAAGCCTGGGTATTCTTGGAAGGAAAGCTATGCTCGAGCTTGGTGGCCAGAGTTTCAGCAGGGGTGTGTGCAGTGCAGGGTGTGATGACAGAAAGAGCAGCTCCCTGGATCCTCTAGGCAAGAGAGAGGAATTCAGCAACTGAGCACTTCCAGAGATCACACTCCTCCAGGTTTGGAGACCATAGGAAAAAAATCCACTGCCAGAATCTAAATATGACCCCATTTCCCCCATGCTTCTGAAATGTGGCCAGGGCTCACTTCTTATCCAATTACTTTATCTCAAGAAATTTTGCAGTTTGAATAACCGATTTGGTATGATGCAGCTAAGTACCCAGTACTCTTAGATTAGAAGATCCTAACTGGGAACACATTACCTGGAGAGACATTTCAAAATTCATAGACCCCGAATCTCCATTCTGATCCTATTGAATCAGAAAATCTGGGGCCTAAACCCATGTAGTATGAGAAAGGTCATGGAGATTCTATGCAAGCCCCAAGTTAAGGGCCAGTGCAAAAGATCATGGTGCCAATAAGGCTAGGGCATGGTCTTGATATTTTTTTCTTTTTATGTTAAAAATGTCCATTTCACTTAAGTCACCAAAATACATTAGAAGCTATGTTGCAAGGTGTGCTAAACCAGGCTTCTCATGTAGATGAACATATAAATCACATCTTGTTAAAATACAGATTCTGATTCCACAGGTCTAGAGTGGGGCCTGACAATTTGCCTTTCTATCAAGTTCCCAGATGATGTCTATGCTGCTGGTCCATACATTGAGTAGCAAGGGCCTAAGTCAGTGATTCTTAACCTGGCAATTTTTTTTTACCACCATCTCGAGGGGACATTTAGCAATGAAAAATGTCTAGCAATGTTTTTGGTTGTCAACTGGAGAAGGGGAAGGTGTTAATGTTAACCATCTAGCTGGTAGATATACTGCTAAACATCCTACAGTGCACAGGAAAGCTCCCACAACAAAGACTATCCAATCCAAAGGGTCTGTGGCTCTAAGGTTGAAAAATGCTGGACTAGACCAAATGCAAAATGCGTAAGGTTTCTGAAAAGTAGTTACATTAGTTTTAATTCATTGCCCCAAAGTTGGCAATTAGATTTAAGGAGAGAATTTTTTCGAAGAAAATTTTATAGAAGACGTGCATTGGCCCTATACCCAGTGACTGAGGAGGAGTTCCTCAGAGAATTCCTCAAAGTACCCAAGCATCAAAGAGCTAGCTTTAAATATTTAACAAATCTGAAACCACTCACAGCAGTAGCACTCAAACAAAAATGTTCCTGTTACCCTTTCCTGTCTTCCTTTACTGTATTCCAACCCCATGTGTTCACAAGTTAGCCACCCAAAACGCCTTCCCCAACTTCAGGCTTCCCACCTTTGTTCCAGATCACAGTCTTCACCCAGTCTGAAAACCCTCTTACCTCGTCTTCCTTCCCATGAGGTTTCCAAGTCCTCATTGAGACACTCCTCCCTTGACCAGCCTCACCTGGAGTGATCTGGCCCTTTTCTGGTTTTCCTTGTTTTGCTGTCACAGACTGTATTTAATGCCCCTAATATCATAGCTCTTTTTTTTTAAGATTTTATTTATTTATTTGAGAGAAAGCACACATGCCAAAGAACATGAGTGGGGGGGTGCATAAGGCAGAATGAAGCAGACTCCCCTCTGAGCAGGGAGCCCAATGCAGGGCTCAATCCCAAGACCCTGGGATCATGGCCTGAGCCAGGTCTAAAGGCAGACGCTTAAACAACTGAGCCACCCAGGGGCCCCATCAGAGCTCTTCTTTTTAAGAACAGTTTTATTGACATAAAATTCATATAGCATACAATTCACCATACTACTCAATGGTTTTTAGTATATTCAGAGAGATGTACAACTATCACTAACATATTGTAATTTATAAGAAATATATATTTGGTCATTCAGATGACCAAAATATTTTTCTCATATATATTTGGTCTTTACTTTTCCAAAAAGACATCCAGATGACTAACAGACACATGAAAAGATGCTCAACATCACTCATCATCAGGGAAATACAAATAAAATCACGATGAGATACCATCTCACACCTGTCAAGATGGCTAAAATTAACAACACAAGAAACAACAGATGTTGGCAAGGATGTGGAGAAAAAGAAACCCTCCTGCATGGTTGGTGGGAATGCAAACTGGTGCAGCCACTCTGGGGAACAGTATGGAGGTTCCTCACAAAGTTAAAAACTACCCTATGATCTAACAATTGCACTACTAGGTATTTCCTCAAAGGATACAAAAATACAGATTTGAAGGGAAACATGCACCCCAATGTTTATAGCAGCATTATCAATTGTAGCCAAACTATAGAGAGAACCCAAATATCCATCAACTGATGAATGGATAAAGAACTGTTACACACACACACACACACACACACACACACACGTACGCACACGCACAGAATGGAATATTGCTCAGCCATCAAAAAGAATGAAATCTTGCCATTTGCAATGACATGGGTGGAGCTAGAGTGTATTATGTTGCGTGAAATAAGTCAATCAGAGAAAGACAAATACCATATGATCTCATTTATATGTGTAATTTAAGAAGGAAAACAGATGAACATATGGGAAGGAAGAAGAAAAAAAAAAGGACAGAGGGAAACAAGCCATAAGAGACTTTTAATGATAGAGAACAAACTCAGGGTTGATGGAGAAATGTGGGTGGGGATGGGCTGCATGGGTGATGGGTATTAAGGAGGGCACTTGTTATGATGAGCACTGGGTGTTGTATGTAAATGATGAATCACTGAATTCTACTCCAGAAGCCAATATTGCACTATGTAAAATTTAAACTTGTGTGTGTGTGTGTGTGTGTGTGTGTGTGTGTGTATCTCCCATATATATATATGGATTAGATGCTGTTTGTGGCTCTCTGCAGATCTGACAACCTAGGAGGGAGTGGGGAGGAAGAGAGAGACACATCACTCAGATTTTATTGCATGTCCCAGCTTCACTCTTCCGGAAGATTCTGTCCCTGGAAAGGAACCAGCCTTCCAGCTGTCAGTTTTAGGAGTTCTTTCTTCCTTTCCTCCCTCGATTCTTCCCCCTACTCTCTCTCTCTTTCTCTCTTCCTTCCTTCTTTCTTTTCCTTTCTTTCTTCCAACATAATTTTTCCAATGATAAAAAAAATACTATCACAAACACTTTAGAACACACTACAGAATATTAAAATGGAAAGGAAAATACCACTCAGAGATGATCACTGTTAATATTCTGATAGTTCCTTTTGGCCTTATTAGTTTTAAAAAGTCATAGATGAGAACATACTTGTGGTAGGTTCTTGTGGTAAAGACCTCCAGCTTCCCTGCATCCAAGCCATTGTCTAATGCCCCCCCCCCCGCCATTGCCATTGTGACTTCGGGCTTGGTCATCCTGACTTGCTTTGGCCAATGGGACATTAGCAAACGTGTGGCAAGCAGAGTGCTCTCACCTTGAGTCTTATTCTCTTGATGCCCTTTGGGTCCATGAAACTGCTATGAGAAGCCTGGGCTAGCCTTTTGGAGAATGAGAGATCACATGGAACAGAGATGAACTCTCCCAGATAAGGCCCCTTTGACCAATCAGCCTGCCAGCCACAAGGTGTGAGAATGAGGCCATCTCAGGCTATTCAGACCCAGCTGTAAAACACCTAGACACACAAAACAAGAGAAATAATAAATGCTTAAGTGATTTAAGTGACTAAATTTGGAGTGGTTTATTACGTGGCAAAAGCTGACTGGTATACTAATGTATATAAAATCCTGTGACCTGCTCTTTTGCACTTGATATTTTAACACAAACAGTTTGTTATGTGGTTACAACTCTTCGTGAACATCAGTTTTTAATGGCCACATAATAGTCCCTTGAGGGACATACCTAGTTTATAAAATTGTTGCCCTATCGTTTAACATTTAGGTTGTTGTAAGGTTGGCACTCATAATGCTGGTGGGATTGATATTCTTATGCATAAAGGTTTTTCCTAAATGTTAGATTGTTTCCTGAGCATGGACCATCTGGAATAGAATCACAGGGTCAAGGTGGAAGACCTTTTACTTTATTTATCCCCTTACTATGGAAATTTAAACAAACAAAATGCCCAAGAGTATAATGCATTCGATGGACCAGCACCCAGATTTAATGATTATTAATATTTTGTCATTCTTCTTTCATGTATCTATTCCCCATCCCCATGGTTTTTTTCCTGAAGTAGTTTAATCTCTTCTTTAACATAAACATTTTTAGTATATATTTCTAACTGATAAGGATTAAAAAAAAAACAAAACATAAACACAATTTCATTACCACACTTAACAGCATGAACAATAATATATTAAAATCTTCCAACAATCAGTCCATGTTAATTTTCCCTGATTATCTGAAATTATATTGATTTATTTAAATCAATATCCAAAGAAGGTCTTTGCTGATATATGTCTTTTTTTTTCAAAGGTCGGTTGATTGACTGATTTGTCAGAGAGAGAAGGAGAGAAAGAGAGAGCACAAGCACAAGCAGGGGGAGTAGTTGCAGAGGGAGAATCAGGCTCTGAGCTGCTTCTCAAGCAGGCTGAGAAAGGAGCCCAATGTGGAACTCGAACCCAGGACCCTGGGATCATGACCTGAGCCAAAGGCAGATGTTTAACTGACTGAGCCACCCAGGTATCCCAGTTGATATATGTCTTATCACTCTTGTAAATTCCTCATAAACTGGATTTGGTTGATTGCTTCCTTATGATGACATTTAATATATTTCCCTAGCCTCTATATCTTCTGTTATTCAGAAACATTTGATTAAATTTAAAAAATTTTTTTGGGGGGATGAATTCTTCATTGGAAATGGTATGCTTCCTACTATATCACATCAAAAGGCTCAGAATATCTGGTCGTCCCCTTGTGTGACCTTAAGATTGATCAGCGGGTTCAGAAGCTGCCAGCCTGGTCATTTGACCAAATGTTTTTAACAGCCACTGATAGTCACTGCCTAGATTTATTACTTCATTAGGTATTGTAAATAGAGATTTCATAATTCCTTTTACTGTAAAAAGAAGAACTTCCATCAACTATTTGGGTATCCTAAAATACAGTTGATAAGGAAAGGCAGGATAAATACTTAATTCTTTTTTTCCTTTACCAACTTGCAGAATGAATTGGTATTCTCAAACTTCAAGAGATAATCTTTTACTTTTGTTTTTTAGTATTAAAGAATCTTGACTAACAGCAGATAAAACTAAATTGGGGAAGAAAGGTATTGTATCCAGTATGAATTGTGTGTCAAGTCTGGTCCATGTGGACCAGCACCTGAGAACTCGTTAGAAATACTTAATGTCAGTCCACCCCAGTCCTGCTGAATCTGATTTGCCTTTTTTTTTTTTTGAGAGAGAGAGAGAGAGAGGGAGAGAGAGATTGCGTGTGCTTGAGGGGCAGAGGGAGAGGGAGAATCTTAACCAGGCTCCAGCCCCAGGATGGAGCCTGACACAGGGCTCGATCTCATGACCCTGAGATCATGACCTGAGCCAAAATCAAGAATCAGACCCTTAACTGGTTGAGCCACCCAGGGGCCCCTGATTTGCCTTTTAACAAGATGCCCAGGGGATTTATAAACACAGATTGAGAAGCATTGGTCTAGTGATTCCCAATGCTGGCTGTACTTTAAAATCACTTGGAGACCATTTAAAAAAACATTGATATTCATTTACATTCTCCACGACAACAATTGATTCAGGAAAGAATCATCAAGGGAGCCTAAAACCACAGGGCAAAAGGTTGTTAGGGAATTGGTTATTCTCAAAGGATTTCCCCACAGATCACTTACTGATTACAAAGGGGAAAAGTGACCTTTAGAGCAGAGAAATCTATCAGACTGCATGTAAAAAGCTAAAAAAAAAATCTTAACAACACAAATAACTGGGCCAAGTAACATCATGAGCCTCCTGAGAACACAGTGTCACCTATGTAGAATTTCTGCCAAAAATGAAAATGAACAACCTGAATCTAATACCAGGTGACAAAAAGAAAAAAAAAAAAAACCAAAAAAAAAAAAAAACCAAAAAACAAAACCCCAGACAGATCCAAACTGAGAGACAACCTGCTCAACAGCTGTCCTGGACTCTTCAAAAATGTTAGTTTCGTGAGCGCTGAAAAGACTGGGAATTGTTCTAGATCAAAAGCAACTGAGGGGCATCTGGGTGGCTCAGTGGGTTAAAGCCTCTGCCTTCTGCTCAGGTCATGATCTCAGGGTCCTGGGTTTGAGGCCCGCATCAGGCTCCTGGCTGGGCGGGGAGCCTGCTTCCTCCTCTCTCTCTGCCTGCCTCCCTGCCTACTTGTAATCTTTCTGTCAAATAAATAAAAATTTAAAAATCTTTAAAAAAAAAAAAGCAACTGAGAAGACATGAAAACTAAATGCACTGTATAATCTTTAATTACATACTGAACTGAGGATGGAATGGTTATAAAGGACATTTTCAGGCCAATCTGGGGGAAATTTGAATATGAGTTAATAGAATTGTATTAATGTTAAATGCTCTGTGTGTGATCATTATAATGTGGTTTACCGAGAAGAGTGAACTTGTTCTTAGGACACGCGCTGAAATATTGAGACAACGTGTCATGAGATCTACACTTCATTTTATTTTTATTAATTTATTGTTAAAGATTTTACCTATCCATTTGACACAGCAAGAGAGGGAACACAAGCAGGGGGAGCGGGAGAGGGAGAAGCAGGCTCCCCGCAGAGCAGGGAACCCGACGCGGGGCTCAATCCCAGGACCCTGGGATCATGACCTGAGCCAAAGGCAGATGCTTAAGAACTGAGCCACCCAGGCGCCCCTCTACACTTCATTTTAAATGGTTCGGAAAAACTTCGTAGATAAAACAAATAAAGGAGGTGGGGGAGGGAGGGAGGGAAAAGAGAAATAAAAACAAAAATTGCAAAATACCAAAAGTTAATATTTGGTGGACCTAGACCAAGGTCAGTAATTTTTTTTTTTTGCAAAGAGCCTGACAGTTAAGTATATAAGGCATTACAGTCTCTGTCTCAATACTCAACTCTGCTATTTCAGTTTGAACGCCGCCATAAACATAATACACCTGCTGTGTTTTAATAAAACTTTATTTGTGGACATTTGTGCACTTCTTTCATCTCATTAAAGTTAGAAAACAGCCATTTCAAAAACTTCCTTCTCAGAGTGGGTGAAGGTTTTACTCACTTTTTACTTTACTCACTCAAACAGAGTGGCTCTGTTTTACTTTCTATACGTCTACACTATTGCAAATGTTCAAAAGGGTGCTTTGGTTTTTTGCTTGGTTTTTTTTTCATTAAGTGGCTTCTTAGATGAATCGGCTTTTGCTGCAGTAAAAAACAACCCCGGATCTCAGGGCTTTATAACGAATATTTGTGTCTCATGTTATGTGAGGGCTGAGAATAGACTGCATTTTGGCTTTGTGTGTTTTCTCCCCTCTGGCGCCCGGGCTGAAGGAACCTATCTGGAACATACTGTTCCCATGGCAGAGGGCAGAATCACTATAGAGACCAAGCCAAGCCATGCAATTGCATTGAAAGCTTCTGCTCAGACATCGTAGGAGACACACCTGCTCATGTGCCAAAGGCCAAAGCCCAAGGCAATCCCACAGCCAAGTTTCACAATGGAAGGCTTAACAAGAGGGGTACGTATAATCACCTTATAGGGAAGGGAATGAACAATTGTGAAACAATGATATACTTGACTACATTTCTGTTGAATTAAGTAAATCTCCTCTGAGGAAATATTTTCTTTTTTTGTCTTCATATAATTTTTTCCCAAGGGACCCATTTTTTTTCTTCTCAGTTTTTGATTCCCTATGTAAAAGGTAGCTTCAGCCAGCGCTTTTCAGACTGCAGATGGTAACCCATGTGTGAGTCATGAAAGTAATTTCGTGGAGGCACAACTAGTACTTTTGTTTAAAAGAAAAGAATACAATAGAAAATTATAAGGGAACGTTGCCCATAGTAAAGATAAGGATTGTTTCATGAAACTTTTATTTCACCTACATATATCTGTTCATAAACTGATATAAGCTCTATTTTTTGCTGTGAGTTTCAGTAAAAAAAAAAAAAAAAATTAAAGACTTGACCTAAAGGACAGGCTAGGTTGAGGGACTGAGCACTCCCAGTTCCCATCAGGATTCAAGGACACTGGCACCAAGACAGCACTGAAGGCCGAGGGGCCGTGGTGGATACAGCAGACTGAAGGTCTCACCCTCTTTCCTGTGTCCCATTCTCCTTCTCTGCTGCAGAGACTAGAAATCCTAAAACTACATTTCCCAGGCTCCTTTGCAGCAGGCTTCCAGGTGGGCTTTACTTTCCTCTCACCAGATGCTGTGGTAGATTAAAAACTGCACACATTCATTGCTATCCCTCCCACTGAGAGGTAGAATCTAATCTCCCTTCCCAGGAATCTGATCCGGCCTTGGAGACTCATGGGGTCGAAAGAATGCAGCAGAAATGACATTCTCAAACTTTGTTCCTAAGTTCCTAAGAGGCCTTACAGTGTCCACCTGGGCCTCTTAGAATGTTCACTTTGGGGGAGCTGGTTTCTATGTGAAAAGTCCAACTACCCTCGAAAGCTATACTGTGAGAAGCGCAAGCATCTGGAGGCCCTGCACGATGGGACCAGAAGGCAGGGGTGGTCAGTAAGGGAGTGAACAAGATGATTTTGGAAGGACATCCTCCAGCCCCAGCTGTCCCAGCATGGATCAGAGATGGACCACCCAACCAAGCCCTTCCCTGACTCGTAAATCAGGATCAAAATAAAATGGTTATTTAAGCTACCAAGTTTTGAGGTACTGGGTTTCACAACAATAGATTAGCAGAAGACATGCCTTTTCTCAAGACTTCCATTTGGAACTGAGTTATGCAGAGACAGTGGCATGCAAGGCCCCCAAGGGATAGAAGGTTGCTTCTTATTTGGGTGTCCTGAAGAAAATGTGTGGTAGGCAGGGTACTTTATTTTTAGGCCTGCGTCCTTAGCAGTGCCCAGGCTTCAGGACAGGACATTGGGAACCAAGACACATTGTGCTGAGAGAATCAAGAGGCTAACACTAAGGACCACAGGAAAGCCAAGAAGAACGTGGTGTATAGAGTCAGAAATGAAGCCAACAGAGTGATAAACTCAGCTAACATTCATGTGTGCCAAGAATGTATCCGCACTCTCTGAATGTGATTTTGCTTGGTCCCCCCCAACTATCCCAGGAGGCCACTACTACTATTCATTCACATTTCATGGAGGAAGAAATCAAGGCACAAAGAAGCTAAGTAATTTCAAGGTCTCACAACCAGTAAATGGCAGAGTGTGGATTTATCTGATTGAGAGCTTGGGCTCCTACCCACCACTCATACTGGAGTGGCTTCCAAGAGCAAGGGCCAAGTGGCTCAAAGGAGCTTGAAAGCACAGTGAGCATTAGAGGGCACGTGAGGTAGGCATATGTTCTTGTACAAATGTACAGATGGGATTCAGCCACACAGAACACACAGAACAGTCCTTTCCTCAAGGAAGCGTGCCCCTCCCCTCACTCTCTAGGATATTGCTCATAGACTCCATCGCTGTTTCCAACCTGTGGGTGCCAAGAAAGTTCCTGCTGCAATTCTAAGGCTCTTCTCCATTCCTGGTAACTGGAGACTGAGTTAGCCTTAGCATGGCTCAGAGCTCCAAGCAGTTCAGACCCCTTATACTCATTCAGGTGTGATCCAGGTTGGGGCTGGCCAGGAAAACTGCTAGAAGAAGGGCTGGGAATTTTAGATGGCTCCATAACCATCACCCCCTTGTGTAACTCCCATGATTATGTTATGCTATATGGCAAAAGGGATGTTACCCAAGTGGGCCTATTCTGATCACGCGAACCCACTACCAGCTGAGTTTCCTTGGTAGCAGAAGTAGTGACAAAGACTCCCTTTTTTGACCAAACTCTGGCCAACCTCCTCCGAGCCCTTTTCTCCACTAGGCCTCAGCGTTGGCCTTTAAAGACTTGAACAAACACTAACCTAGGTCCTGACAATTCCGGGCCACATCCCTAGGATAGCCTTACCCCCTCCCCAAAATTGCCTACCTGAGAAAGCGCAAAGTTGAGTTCGGGTCACATCAGACTCTTTTCCCTATTGCAATAGTAGTTACTGATTAAAATCTGTGTTTGCCACTTTAGCTAATGTCCAGCTTTGTTTACCTTTGACAGAAGTTGGAGAGATTCCAAGCAAGAATGATTCAACACATTGTTGCTGGTTTGAAGATGGAGGGGCCAGGTAGCAAGGAATGGGGGCGTCTTGTTGGAAGCCAAATGCACACAGCAAAATGGAGACCTCATTCCCAGGAACTGAATTCTGCCACTGAATTGAGCCTCCAGATAAGAGCCCAGTCAACATCTTGATTTATGCCTTGTTATATTTTGAGCAGAGAGCTCAGTCAAGCACGCCCAGACTTCTGTCCTACAGACTGTGAGCTAATGAATAGTGTTGTTTTAAGCTGCTAACTTTGTGGTAACTTGTTGCGCAGCCACAGAAAAAGAATGCACCCTTTGTTTGACCCAGAAATCCCACTTCTAAGAATTTATTCTGAGGATAAACTGTCAATAATACAAGTACATAGGTTATTCACGGCAATAATGTTTTTAACTGCAAAATACTGGAAACTACCTAAATGTCCAAGCAGAGGAGATTGGGTGAATAAACTCTGGCAAATACGGGAGCTCGAGGAGTAAAGAGAACAAGAAAGACTTCTGCGAGCTGAGATGCAACGATTTCCAGAAGACAAGTGAAGAAATTTAATTGCAGAAAAGCGTATTGTAAAGGAAAAACTGCTTTCCTCTACATTACACACAATTCTCTGGATACATTCATACTCCATATATGTGGTAGCTTTTCCCACATCAAGCAATTCTGTGACACTGCCTGGGTGGCCTATAATTTAACTCAATTTTTACACAATCTGCCTTCTCTCTCTGAGCATCAGACCCTGCAGGTTAAGGACTTAGACCCACAAGATGGCCCACTTCAGACATCGCAAAGCCAGGTTGTTACATGTGTTTCTGACAGGCTATAAATTGGAGGTTCCTGTAAACTTCTCTTCAGATTTCATTTATTCACTAGGGTGGCTCATAGAACTCAGAGAAACACTTATTTATGTTTATCATTTTATTATAAGGGATGTTATAAAGGATACAGATGGGGGCATCCAGGTGGCTCTGTCAGTTAAGCATCCAGCTCTTGGTTTTGGCTCTGGTCAAGATCTCAAGGTTGTACAATGGAGCCCCACATCAGGTTTCACGCTAAATGTGGAGTCTGCTTAAGATTCTCTCTTCCTCTCCCTCTGCCCCTCCCCCTGTTCTCTCTCTCTAAAGTAAAATAAATAAAATCTTTTTTTTTTAAAAGATTTTATTTATTTATTTCACAGAGGGAGAGAGATCACAAGTAGGCAGAGAGGCAGGCAGAGAGAGAGAGGGGGAAGCAGGCTCCCTGCTGAGCAGAGAGCCCAGTGCGGGCCTCGATCCCAGGACCCTGAGATCATGACCGGAGCGGAAAGCAGAGGCTTTAACCCACTGAGCCACCCAGGTGCCCAAAATAAATAAAATCTTAAAAAAAAAAAGTAAAAGATACAGATAAACAGCTGGATGGAGAGGTACATAGGTTGGGGCCTGGAAAGGTCCTGAAAGCAGGAGCTTCTGTCCCCATAGAACTGGGATGTGACACCCTTCAGGCATGTGGATATATTCACCAACTGGGAAGCTCATCAAATCTTTTTGTTCAAGAGTCAGTGGGTGGGTGCCTGGGTGGCTCAGTGGGTTAAAGCCTCTGTCTTTGACTCAGGTCATGATCTCAGGGTCCTGGGATTGAGCTCCACATCGAGCTCCCTGCTCGGCAGAGAGCCTGCTTCCCCCTCTCTCTCTGCCTGCCTCTCTGCATACTTGTGATTTCTCTCTGTCAAATAAATAAATAAAATCTTAAAAAAAAAAAAAAGAGTCAGTGGGTGACCCTGAAAGTGCGAACCCTCTAACCACTTGATCTTTCTGGGGACCGGCCCCCAATCTAAGGCTAGCTAGGGGCCCCACACAGTCACTTCATTAGCCTAAAGTCATGTGTGCTACAAAGGGTCTCATTAGGAGTCACTAAAGACACTCCCGTCATTCAAAAACTTCCAAGGATTTCAGGAGCTCTGTGCCAGGAACCAGGGACAAAGACCAGATATATTTCTTATACTACACATGTGTAGTATGCTTATGTTGTGCATGAGAAAGAAGGGAAAGTAAGAACATATACATATACCTGCTGATCATTACAAAATAAAACACAAGAAGGACAAGCAAGAAAACAATGCAGTCGGTTACCTACAAGGACTGGAGGAGAATAGGTGGAAACGATATTTTTATGAGCATATCTTTTTGTATAGTTTTGACTTTTGAAAGCATGGCAATATCCCACATCTTCAAAAATAAAATTAAATCCATAAGAATGGGAAGGATTTCCCTTGGAAAGGACAATGGAAGGACACTAAAACTGAAAGCAAACGAAAACAATTAAACTAGTGATGTTTCAAGTAAGTCCCAGCATCACACTGACCAGGAAAAAAAGAACTAATTTGAAGTAGTTTAACACGGTTTTTGACTATATTCCCTCAGTTGGGGACAGGGAGTGTGGTGAGGAGGGAGAAGAATTACAAACAAATCCTGAACTCTTCTTACTGGGTCTGCTGTTTGTAATGGCGTAGGCAAAACAATTCAGAAACAATTCTAGATGTAATAAAAGATTTTAGATGTCACATAGCAATGAGCAAAAGTATTGATAGTTGGGAGCCAGGAATCTCACTAAGGGAGAAGGGACAAATAGGGAATGGGGAGGCAAGAAATAACCTTGTGAGGGGATATCAGTGTAAAGTCATGATTTCTGAGATCTGTATATGCATGTTTATGTCACACATGCATGAATGTGCAAACACAGGTATATATGTGCATGTGTGTGAACATGCATCTATTTCCTAGCTCTGTCCATTGAAAGAGCCAAGAAGAAAGGACACTGCAGTAGCACTGAGGACACTGAATTCTCATTCTCTGACCTTGATCTCTAAGAACTTCACCACTAAGTGAATCAGGCTCCTCAGAGAAACGACTGAGTTCTAGGCTGGCAGAAGATATGCTTGGAATCCTGTTTTATGTCAGAAAGGAAGGAAATGCTTACTTTAAAAGGAGGTTTATGGGGCACCTGGGTGGTTCAGTAGGTTAAAGTCTCTGCCTTCGGCTCAGGTCATGATCTCAGGGTCCTGGGATTGAGCCCTGCATCACGCTCCCTGCTCAGCGGGGACCCTGCTTCCTCCTCTCTCTCTGCCTGCCTCTCTGCCTACTTGTGATCTCTCTCTCTGTGTCAAATAAATAAATAAAATCTTTTAAAAAAATAAAAGGAGGTTTATGTCATATGGGCCTAGAAGACAGCTTTAAAGGGTTCTCACTGACAAATCTGGAACAATTTGAGCACCAAGATAACTAAGAATTAAATTACAAATCCCAAAAGAAATAGGAATCATGGGACACCTGGGTGGCTCAGTCGTTAAGTGTCTGTCATTAAGGCTCAGGTCATGATCCCAGGTCCTGGGATCGAGCCCTGCATTGGGTTCCTCGCTCAGTGGGAAGACTGCTTCTCCCTCTTCCACTCCCCCTGCTTGTATTCCCTCTCTCACTGCCTCTCTCTCTCTAAAAAATAAATAAAATCTTTTAAAAAATAGGAATTCATGAGTCTATACCACGTGTCCACAAATACATAAATTGAAAGAAGGAAGGTCTCTTGTTCCCTGAAATACGCTGAAGGCAGAATGGAAAATGTGGAGGGAGTGTTGGATTACTATTTTGGAACCATCGTGGTGAAGAGTAGATAGGTAAGAATCATCAGTGGATGCTAAACCTAGGGGGCAACTTTGATAAAGAACATGATATTTGGGAGGTGCTTGGGTGGATCAGTCAGTTAAGCATTCAACTCTTGATTTCAGCTCAGGTCATGACCTCAGGGTTGTGAGATCAAGTCCCATGTTGGGCTCTGCACACAGCAGGGAGTCTGCTTGAGATTCTCTCTCTCCCTCTCCCTCCCCCCCTCCCCCACTCAAATAAATTAATACAATCTTAAAAAAAATAACACAATATTTGCATGATGTCCCTGCATTGCTCATTAGTTGCAAGGGAGAAGAAAACCCCAGCAATAACCATACAGTGAAGTATTTAGGGGTAAATGGCTTTGATACATTTAACTCACTTTAAGATGGTTCAGGGGGGAAATGTGTATTTTTATATGGTGCTGCTTTTATTTTTGCAACTTTCTGAAAGTTTGAAATTATTTCTGGATGGTTTAAAAAAAAAACAAACTCCTACATGGAAAGTCTCTGAGGGTAAAGCTTTTGCAGAATGCAGATCTTGTCCAAAGAGAGGGCTGGGGCCTGACTGAGTGATCACAGCAGAGGAGTAACCAGGCTAGGGAACTGCAGCTGATAGGATAGTGAGGCTGAGCTCCAGGAAACTGAGGTGGCCTGCAGGAGAGGTGATGGTCCACCACAAAGTCTGATCCAACAGGCTACCCATGACTAATGCACGCTTCTGGGCTTGGACGTCCTCAGCCTGGGCCAATCTACCAGCCGAAGGCCACTGTCAGACCTGAGAATGATCTTCCATCCCTGGAGATCTCCAGATTCAGGAGATCTCCAGGTTCAGGATCTCTTACACCAGCTGCACGTGATCCTGACCTGCTGGAGCTTGTTCTTGGCTCCGATCCTGACTGCATCCCATGCTGTGACCTCGCCTGTATCTGGTGAGTTCTCCCTCCTCCCAGCATTCAGACCATGGCTTCCCTCCAGATTTTCTGGCTCAGCATGTCTTGCCCTGGCCCCCACTCCTTGTCTCCCTATGACTCAGGGCTCTGGCTCCCTGCCCCAGGACTCCGCCCTGCCCATGTTCTGGTCCTCCCAGCAAAGGTCCCACAAGAGCCCAAAGAATGGGGATTGTTTAACCCAGAACCTTCCAGGTCACTAAGACCCTCCACACCTATCATGTGAAATGACAGGTTGGGGCTTCTGGTTCTGTCAACCCAGTTCCTGAGCCAGTCACCCCTGCAGGACACTGCAGATACATAGTGGCCCATGAAGCTGCAAACTGGGGATGGAACTGGTGCCCGATGGCTGAACACACCCAGCACGTCACAGTCCGTGGACCTGAAGAGTGGCTACCCTACCCTCTCTCTAGCTCTGGTGGTGTTTGGGAAGCGTAAGGAAGGAGCATCAAAACAGGCTTGCTCAACAAACCTGATGCTTGGAGTCCCCTATTTTCAGCTAATACTGGCTTCCCTGGCTCTAGCGTGTGAACTCTAGGTCTGGAGCAGCAGCTGGTCCTGGAGTCCTCTCCCATTTCTGCTGCTGATTAGCTGTGTGCCCTTGCGCGGCTGTTTGGCCCCTGCAGCTCAGTCTCCTCCTCTGTGATGTAAGGATGATGCAGATGAGGCATTCAGGGCAGCACCTGGAGCATGGTTGGTGCTCAGAAATAGTAGCCATTGAACCAAGAAAGAATCATCAATAGATGATGATGGAAAGTTGGATGAGAAAGAGTATCTTCATATAATCATAAACTATAAATGACTAATTAATTTAAAAAGGGGGGAAATCAAAGGACACTTTCAAGAAAGTGAAAAGAACCCACAAATGGGAGTAAATATTTGCAGATTGTGTATCTGATAAGAGATGGATATCTAGAATCCATAAAAAAACTCCTGCAACAACAACAAAAAACACAATTCAAAGGACCTGAGTAGACATTTCCCCAAAGATGACTTACAAATGCTCAATAACCACGTGAAATCATACACATCACCAATCATTAGAGAGATGTGAATTAAAGCCACAAGGGGGTACTACCTCAAACTCACTAGGATGGCTATGATGAAAACAAAAACAAAACGGAGAAAAAGAAGTGTTGGCAAGCATGTGGAGAAACTGGAACCCATGTGCATTACTGGTGGGAAAATAAAATGACGCAGCTCTTGTGGAAAATGGAAAAGCCACTGTGACAGCTCTTCACAAAGTTGAAAACAGAATTACCGTATAATCCGACAATTCCACTCTGAGGTATGTATCAAAAGAATTAAAAGTAGGGTCTCAAATAGATACTGGACACCAAGATTGATAGCAGCATTATTCACAAAAGCCAAAAAATGAAAACAAGTGTCCATAGCAAATGAATGAATCAACAAAATGTGGTGTATATATACACAATGGAAAATTATTTAGCTATAAAAAGGAATGAAATTCAGATAATGGTACAACACAGGTGATTTTGAAAACATTATGCTTAATAGAATAAGACAGATACTGAAGGACAAATATTAGATGATTCTACTTACACGAGGTTGTAGAATTGGCAAATTCACAGGGACAGAAAGCAGAATAAAAGTTATCAGGAGCTAGGGGAAGCGGGGGAGGGGATGAAGAATTACTGCTAAATGGGTACAGAATTTCGGTTTGAGATAATAAAAAAGTTCTGGAAATACATAGTGGTGATGGTTTCACAATGTTGTGAATATACTTAATGCCACAAAATTGTTAACTTAAAAATGTTTAAAATGATCAATTTTATGTTATATATATTTTACCACAGTTTAAAAGATGTGAGCAAGGGGTGCCAAGGTCTGTAGCGATATGGCTCGCTGTGAACTCTATTATAGAAAAGAACAAAATGAATTGACTGAAAATGACAAATATGTAGGGCAGGCAAAGAAGAGCCAGTATAGAACATCGAAGTCTCTGGAGTTGAGAACTGAAGCAAGTAAACAGATTATTCTAATTCTATCCTATAGCAGAGTTTAAGTAAGTAAAAACCCAGAATTTTAAGTGGAAGTATCATCAGGCTGAACTCAGAAATTACCTTTATCTTTAAAAATGTACATACACGTATACACATATTTTTATATAAAATACATGCATATTATGTACATATCATCCTAGCATGTATATTCATATAAGTATGTATTCTGTGTATTTATATGTAATTTATTTTTAGAACATATTTTATATCATATATATGTAAATTCCTATCTCCGTTGACTGAAAATGTATAGAAACAAGGTAGACACAATGACCAACCAGTGGCAATGCAGATATGGTCTTGAAATACCATTTTGCTCTAGAAGAAGCCAGGGTTTTTTGAAGAAATGGATGATTCAAGGTTAGGGAAGGCATGAGGTGAGCCTGGAACTCTTTGCATGCCAGATTATAGGAAGCTCTCAGAAACGCAGGAGCCAACTTTGAAGAGACTTTCATGGATCAGAGGACAATCTGAGCTGCACTAAGGATAATAATTATGTAGGTTGAAATCCATCAATAATGGGTTAAGCCCATGGGTTAATAATGGTACTTAAAACAAACAGAACTGGGCACCTGAGTGGCTCAGTCGGTTAAGCGTCTGCCTTCGGCTCAGGTCGTGATCCCAGGATCCCGGGATTGAGCCCCACATCGGGCTCCTTGCTCAGTGGGAAGTCTGCTTCTCCCTCTCCCTCTGCTGCTCCCCCTGCTTATACTCTCTCCCTCTGTCAAATAAATAGGAATCTTTAAAAAACAAACAAAACTCATTGGTCACCTTTGGAGGGTGTTTAGAAGTCAATTCATAATTTTGAAAATAGGTAAATAAAAGGAAAGAATCAAACACGTAACTTGCTTTCCCTACATGAACTTTATTTGTAAGCGTAAGGTAAACAAAAATCTAAAAATAGTAATAAAATAAATTTAAATATCTCCGGTGCTTAAAAGAGAATGTTCCCCTTTCTTCCTTCTTTTCATCATTTCTTTTAAAAAACCTGAAATTAAAAGGCTTCCTCTGTCTCCCTGAGATATATACATAAGTCTTTAAAAAAAGTTAAACAGAACTCTTGCCAGTTTTTCATACCAGTAATGCATTTTTTTAAAAAAGATTTTATTTATTTATTTGACAGAGAGATCACAAGTAGGCAGAGAGGCAGGCAGAGAGGAGGAAGCAGGCTCCCTGCTGAGCAGAGAGCTCAATGCGGAGCTCGATCCCAGGACCTTGAGATCATGACCTGAGCCGAAGGCAGAGGCTTTAACCCACTGAGCCACCCAGGCGCCCCACCAGTAATGCCTTTCTTGGAGGCCATCCTTGAAATGCGAACTTGTCTTTTTGGGATTTTAAACCTAGGTGCTTGGCTCCTTTAATGTACCATCCTGCTTGTTATAAAGATAGGAGGAGTTTTATTTTTCCTTTGATAAAGACAATTAACATAAATGTAATGGATTTTATTTGCCTGGCTATATAGAACAGGATTTGTTTTTCTTTGCAGTCTCCTTGATGGATTGCTATGATGTGCATTGCAGTCTGGTTTAATGCTTATTCAATAATGAGACTGTTTCCTTTCTTTCCTATATTTTGTGAAAGCAAATTTCTGTGTTGGCAGGAGATCTGATTTATAATTATATTTCCCCCAAATGGGTAGCCAGTAGCAGACGAGGAAAAACATCTCATTATAAAAATATTCCATTTAATAAATAAAGAAAAAGCGATAGAATCAGAATACCACCATTGTGCAAACCCCAGTGAATTAACAGATCCAGGCACTGAGCACCAACAGCTGCTAATATCACAAACAGACAATGCAGACCCTATATGCCTCTTGCTGGAAGAACACAATACCATCTATAGTCTTGCCAAAGGGATCAAACCTGAATCTGACCAAGCCTCTGGACCGTTGCTAAAAGGCAGGAAAAAAAAAAAATAAGAGAGAGAGGAACAAGTTGAGCTGTACTATAAATATGCCATCAGCAAAATCCAGGACTGTGGGAAACTCTATAGGTCAAAAGCCTGGGCTTTTCATCATGACATTGTGAGAAAGGCATGGTGAGTGATCTTGAAGATCAAGAGACTGAAAAGGTATGTTTAAAAAACAACAAAAGTGCGAGAGAAGGCTATCGTGGTAGGAGACGCATACTTGGGTAACAAACTATAAAGAAATCCGGTGACGTGGCTACCCATAAAGTTCACGACAGTGGACATTTTATGCGGGAGGAGGGCGGTTGTATTTGGGACAGGGTGAAAGAACGGTCTCTGGAGTGGCTGGCAGAGTTCCATCTCTTGACCCAAGAGGTAGTTATTTGGGTGTTCATACAATTCATTAAGCTACGAATCATAATTGTAAATTCTCTTTACAATCCAACTCCTTATAATTCACATGATTTAAGTGGGGTTTTTTGGTATCTGTGTTTTATTTTACAATATAAAAGGTTAAGATTATTTAAACCAAATCCTGTAATCGTTGTCTCCCCTGAAAATTCTGCATGGAATTAAAACAGAAGTGACTTGTTAATGAACTGGATGGAGGCTGGAATCAAGGGTGACTTCAATTTATATAATACGGCAAGGCGAGCATCACGAAAACACCACAAGGCCCGCATAACCTATAGCTAGTAACCAACAAACTAGTTTACAGCAAGGAGAGAATACTTCAGCATAAGATGATCAGGAAGGGCTTTCAGGAGAAGGGAGGATATGAGCCATATCTTGAGTGGGATTTTTAAAATCTTAATTTACTCAGGTCACAGTATCAAGCTAAAATACCTTTAATATTTTTCAAAGACATATACATATTGCATGTTAATAAATATACAAAGTTTTACTTTTTAATAGTATTTAGGCAAACAATATAGCTTATATTCTAAAAACAAATTAATCAGAATATTGAGATTTATATTCCTAAGTAATAAGATTTTACTCTTTTTTTTAAGATTTTATTTATTTGAAAGAAGTAGAGCACAAGCAGGGGGAGCAGCAGGCAGAGGGAGAGAAGTAGGCTCCCCTGCTGAGCAGAGAGCCCAATATAGGGCTGGATCCCAGGACCCTGAGATCATGACCTGAGCCGAAGGCAGACGCTTAACTGACTGAGCTACCCAGGAGCCCCAAGATTTCAATCTTAATTCAAGGATATATTTTCTGTAAGTAGCTTTCAAAGTATACCCACAGTAGTATGACCCTATTCTAGAGGAAATCTGAAGCATGGTTGGTCTGATTGTATTGGAATGGGTGCCTATAGTCCTACCCTTTTGTCTGATCTTGAGATCCATGAGTTGGCTTCTAAAGTTCTTAGTAATTCAAGGATTGAATACAATAGAGTGTAAAACTCATTGATCTAAAAGGACAGAAAGTGAAGACTCTGAAAACATATTGCTTTCTAAAAATCCTTGTTTCCTCAATTAACCAAAATTCATAATCGCTGAATTTTGGTCTCTATATTTTTATATTCACTATTTAACTTTCTACTGTCATGATCTATTTATGTATGTATATAGTTCAGAATTTTAGCTGCTATAATTTAAACCAATGCAACAGTTTCCATTAAACTATTGAAACCATTCAACATGTTCTTGGCACTATGAGAATACGTCTTTTCTCTTAGTTCCAGGAAGCTCAGAGCCAAAGTGAGTGCTCAGTTTTAACTACACCAATATTTCTGGTTAACAAACCTGTTTCTTTTGCCTTTTACCTTGGTTTTCTAAAAATTTTTTATTGGGGTAAAATATACATAACATAAATTTACCATTTTCAAGTCTACAATTTAGTGGCATTAATTATGCTGAATACCATCATCTCCAAAATTTCATCTTCCCAAACTAAAATTCTGTACCGATGAAACAGTAACCCCCCATTTCCCTCTCTGTCCAGCCTCTGGCACCCACCATTCTTCTTCTTTTTTTTTTTTTTAATTTTATTTTTATTATTTGCCCAAGGGGTACAGGTCTGTGAATCATCAGGCTTACATCTTTCACAGCATTCACCAAAGCACAAACCCTCCCCAATGTCCATAACCCATCCACCCTATCCCTACCCTCCCACCCCCCAGTAACCCTCAGTTTGTTTTGTGAGATTAGGAGTCTCTTATGGTTTGTCTCCTTCCCCATCCCATCTTGTTTCATTATTTTTCCCTCCCTACCCCCCAC
>LNAC01000318.1:796956-833125 GCA_002007465.1 Ailurus styani | reverse complement strand
TTGCGAAAGGCAAGATTTCGTTTCTTTCGATAGCTGCATAATATTCCATTGTATATATATACCACATCTTCTTTATCCATTCATCTGTTGATGGACATCTAGGTTCTTTCCATAGTTTGGCTAACACCCACCATTCTTCTTTCTGCCTCTATTAATCTGGCTGTTCTAGTTATCTCATGAAAGTGGAATGATACAATATTTGTCCTTTGTGCCTGGCTGTTTTCACTTAGCATAATGTCTTTAAGGTTCAATCATGTAGCATCTGCCAGAATTTCATTCTTAAGGCTAAATAACATTCCTCTGTGTGTGTGTGTGTTGCATGTTTTTTAGCTATTCATCCATCAACTGATGTTTGGATTGTTTCTACATTTTGGTTATTGCAAATAATACTGCTGTGAATATGAGTATACATCTATCTGTTCAAGTTCTTTGGGGTATATACCCAGAAGTGAAACTGTTGATTGATGTAACTCTATGCTTAAACTATTGAGGAAACACCATCCTATTTTCCACAGTGGAAGCACCATTTAAATTTCCGAAAGCAATGCACAAAGATTCTACTTTCGCCACTCTTCATCAACACTCGTTATTCTGTTTTATTTTATATCAGCCATCTTAATGGGTGTGGACCTCATAGTGGCTTTGGTTTCTATTTCCCTAATGACTAATGATGTTCAGCATTCTTTCACAAGGTTATGGAACATTTGTATATCTTATTTGGGAAAATGTCTATTTAAAATCCTTTGCCCGTTTTTGAATTAGGTTGTTTGTTTTCTTTTCTTTTTTTAAAAAAATATTTTTTTATTTATTTGACAGAGAGAGAGCCAGAAAACACAAGCAGGGGGAGCGGCAGAGGAGAGGGAAACAGGCTCCCCACTGAGCAGGGAGCCCCACGCAGAGTCTGATCCCAGGGCCTTGGGATCACGACCTGAGCTGAAGGCAGATGCTTAACTGACTGAGCCACCCAGGCGTCCTGTTTGCTTTTTTTCTTGTTGAGTTCTTTATATATCCTGGGCATTAATTCCTTATCAAATGTATAATTTGCAAACATTTTCTCCATTCTGTGTGCTGCCTTTTCACTCTATTGACAGTGCATTTTGACACATGAAAGTTTTAAATTTTGATGATCAACTTATCTATTTTCTTTTGTTGTCTGTGCATGTCAAAAAAATCATTACCAAATCTAATGTCATGCAGCTTTCCTCCTATGTTTTCTTCCAAGAGTTTTACAGTCTTGTTTTCTCAAAATAGATTTATTTATTTATTTTGGAGGGGGGCAAGGTCAGAGGGGGAGGGAGAGGAATCCTCAAGCAAACTCCCCGTTGAGCACAGAGCCCAACATGGGGGTCAATTCCAGGACCCTGAGATCATGACCTGAGCCAAAATCAAGAGTCAGCTACTTAATTGCCTGAGCCACCCAGGCACCCAAAGAATTTTATAGCTCTAACTCTTACATTTAGGTCTTTGATCCACTTTGAGTTAATTTTTGTATACAGTGTAAGGTTAACACTCCATTTTTATTCCTTTGCATGTGGCTATCCAATTTTCCTAGCACCATTTGTGGAAAAGATTTTCTTACCCACTGAATAGCATTGGCACCCTTGTTCAATTGACTATACCTATAAAGGTTTATTTCTGGACTTTTTATTCTATTCTATTGGTTTATATGTCTCTTTATCCACTATCACACTGTTTTGAATACTGTAGCCTTGCAGTAAGTTTTGAAATAAAAAGTGTGAGACCTTTAACTTTTTTTTTCAGGATTATTTTGGTTATTTGGGTGTCCCTCGGGATTCCATATGAATTTTAGGATGGATTTTCTATTTCCACGAAATGTCAATAGGATTTTGATAGGGACTGCATTAAATCTGTAGATCACTTAGTGGAGCATTGACACCTTCACATCATTCGGTCAATCTATGAAGAACCCAAAGCTAGCAGAAGGAAGGAAATGAAGAGTCACAGCGTCTTAGACTGTTTGGGGTGCTCTAACAGAATATCATAGACCGGATGGCTTACAGACAAAAATTTATTTCTTAAAGTTCTGGAGGCTGGGAAGTCCAAAATCAAGGCATTGGCAGATTTGCTGTATTGAACCCTTTATTAATATATCTTTGTCTTTTATAACCTTTTAAAAATCTGAAGTCTATTTGGTCTCGTATTAGTATATTCTTTACTGCTGTCTTTTGGTTACTATTTGCGTGAAATATCTTTTCCTATCTTTTCGTTTTTTTTAAATCTTTTCATTTTTAATTTATTTGCGTCCTCCGATCTAAAGTGAGTCTCTTGGAAACAGCATATAGTTGAATGATGTTTTAAAAATCCATGCTTTCAATCCGTGTCTTTTGATGGAGGAGTTTAATCTATTTACATTTGAAGTAATTGCTGATAGGCAAGGACTTACTTTTGCCCTTTTGTTGTTTTCTGTATGTCTAATAGCTTTTTTGTCCCTCATTTATTTAATTGCTGCCTTCATTTTTGTTTAGTTGATTTGTTGTTTCTGTGACATATTCTAATTCCCTTCTCATTCCCTTTTGTGTATTTTGAAACTGTTTTACTTGTGGTTATCCTGGTGAGCATAGATAACATCCTAAAGTCGTGAGAATCTACTTTTGTTGATACAAGCTTAAATCAAACAAAAATGCTCTTTTACAAACTGTCTCTACCCCTCTCCACACTTTGTTACTGTTGCCACAAATGACATCTTTGTATAATGGGTACATTTAAACATAGGTTTATGATTATTTTTTATGCTTTCTCTCTCAAATCCTGTAAAAGAATAAAATATAAAATTATAAACCAAAATCACAATATTGGTTTTTATCCTTGCCTTTGTATTTACCTTTGCTGGAGATCTTTATATCTTCCTATAATTTTGAGTTACTTTTCAGAGTCCTTTCATTTCATCCTGAAGTTCTTTCCTTAGTAATTCTTGTAGGTCTGATCTAATGGTAATAACTCCTTCAGCTTTTGTTTATCTAGGAGAGTCTTAATTTTCTCCCTCATTATTTTTTAATTGTAGTAAAAATATAAAATTTACCACCTTAGCCATTTTTAAGTATACAGTTCATTAGTGTTAAATATATTCACATTATTGTGCCACCGATTTTTTAAAATNAAATATAAAATTTACCACCTTAGCCATTTTTAAGTATACAGTTCATTAGTGTTAAATATATTTATATTTTTTAAAAATAAAAAATTTTTTAAAATTTTTTTAAAGATTTATTTGACAGAGAGAGAGCACAAGCAGGCAAAGTAGTGGGCAGAGGTAGGAGGAGAAGCAGGCTCCCCGCTGAGTAAGGGGTCCAATGTGGGGCTTGATCCCAGGACCCTGGGATCATGACCCAAGCCGAAGGCAGTAGCTTAATCTATTGAGCCATCCAGGTGCCCCTGTGCAACCGATTTTGAGAACTCTTTTCATTTTGCAAAACTGAAACTCTAAACTCATTATACCACAGTAACCCATTATCCCCTTCCCTCAGTTCCTGACAACTATCATTCTACTTTTGTCTTTATGATTTTGGCTATATTCTGGGTGTCTCATATAAGTAGAACCATACAGTATTTTTTTTGTGACTGGTTTATTTCACTCAGCATAAGAGCCTCAAGGTTCATCCACATTGTAGCATGTGTTAGATTTTCCTTCCTTTTTAAGGCTGAATAATATTTCATTGTGGGGATATACATTTTGTTTATCCACTAGTCTGTCAATGGACACTTGGTTTACTTCCATAATTGGGGTATTGTGAATAATGCTACTATCAACATGGGTATACAAATATGTCTTTGAGAGCTTGCTTTCAATTCGTTAAGTATATAACCAGAAGTGGAATTCTTGGATCATATAGTAATTCTAAGTTTAATTTTTTGAGGCTGTATCATACTGTTTTCTTTTTGCTACTCCATTTTCCATGCCCATCAACAGTGCACAAGGGTTCCAATTTCTCCATGCTTATTATTTTGTTTGGTTTTGTTTTATAGCATCCACCTTTTTTTTTTTTTTTTTTTGACAGAGAGATAGAAAGCACAAGTAGGCAGAGTGACAGGCAGAGGGAGAGGGAGAAGCAGGCTCTCCGCTGAGCAGGGAGCCTGACGTGGGACTCGATCCCAGGACCCTGGGATCATGACCTGAGCCAAAGGCAGCAGCTTAACTGACTGAGCTACCCAGGCGCCCCAAGAGCAACCATCCTAATGGGTGTGAGGTGGTTCTCTCTTATTTTTGAAGGACAGTATTGTGAGGTGTAAAATTTGTAGTTGGAAGTTTTTTCCCATACTTTAAATACATCATCTCACGCCCTTCTGGACTCTGAGGTTTCTGCTGAGAAATTGACTGATAATCTATCTTATTGAGGATCCCGTGTATGTGACAAGTCACCTTTCTCTTGCTGCTTTCCATTCCACCTTTGTCTTTCTATGATTTGATTATAATGTGTCTTGCTATGGGTCTCTTGAAGTTTATCCTACTTGGAGTTTGAATCTTCAATTTTTAGATTCATGTCTTCAAATTTGGGTAGTTTTCTTCAGATAATCTCTTCCTCTTTGTCTCTTCTGGTATTCCCAGAATATGCATATATTTGTCCTCTTGATTATATTCCATAAGACCCTTAAGATCTGTTTATTTTTGCTTCTCAAAGCAATTTCTAATGTACTACAATTTTCTAATGTACTAATGTACTTCAAGTTTGCTGATCTGTCTGCCTGCTCAAATCTGTTGTTGAACCCTTGGTAAAATTTTCAATTATCCTTTTTCAGCTCCAAAATTTGTTTGGGTCCTTTTTATTTCTCTTTGTTACTGTTTTCATTTTGATTGTTTTCCTAACTTCTTTTAGTGTTCTGTCATTTTCCTTTAACTATTTGAGCATATTTCATAGTTATTTTAAAGTCTTTATTTAATAAATCTGATGCTTGCCTTTCCTCAGGGAAGTATCCTGCTCCTTCATTTTCTTTTTCTGAATGGGCCAGGTTATCCTTTTTGTGGATTTTTTTTGGTTGAAAATTGGTCATGTGAAAAATAGCCACCTTCTTCCAGTCTTTGCAGACTGGGTCTGTGCCAGTGTATTCTGAGCTTTGGGATCAAAGGAGAAAGCTAAGTCTTCAGGTATTTTAGTATGCATCTCACCTGGATTTGCATAATTTCCCCCATACACACTTGCTCTTATATCTTAACTTCCCAGTTTCACTCCAATTTCTTCTTTGGCTTTAGATGGTCTATTGTATGTCTCCACCCACAATGTCTTGCCCCAGGTATCCGTGTTATAATCTCTCTATAGATTTTATAAGTAGTTCCTGCCACTTGATGCTGAGTCTCTTCTGTAGAATTCCAATTATGGGAAAAAGAAACTAGTCCTTCAGGCAGCCCCCAGACAAGTTAGAACAGTGCAAATAAGGTTTGCTCTGCTTCCTTTAGTTTGAGGTAGGGGAGGGTATCGATCCTAGGACCCCCATATCATGACCTGAGCCGAAGGCAGACACTTAACCTACTGAGCCACCCAGGCACCCCCCCAAGCTCATTTTAGCTAGCTTTTGTTTTCAATGTCTCTGTGGGAGAACAAGAGCTTAGAGCTTCCTAGTCCTCCATCTTGTTGATGTCACTATGGAATTTTTATTCTCAGTGCCATAAGATGACTTCTACTTTCTGAACTGAGGATGATACAAAGAAAAAGTACTTTAGGATATTAAGTATAGGCATGTACACAATGGATCAGAGAGTAGACAGTGGAGGCAGTAACTAACCTGTCTTATTTTGCAGGCTGTATGTATCTTGAGGCTTGACTTTGTGGCCCAAGTATACAGCACTGGTCTTAGCATATACTGTGTGCTCAACAAGCCTTTGTTGAACTAGCTACCCAAAATTATAGTAGTTGTGACTGAGCACAGAGTCCTTATGGCAGCCTCAATAGTGTGTGATAGGTAAGGCAGCCAAAACTAAACACACTCCATACATGATACTTCTGTATCATGCTAGTGGGTAGAATCTCAACCAGGATTGGGCATGCCAGCTCTTGAAGCATTTATGGAAAAATCCCAGATGTCCTGCAGAAAAGAAAGCCACAGTGAGGACCTCATGAGAAAGGTTATTGGTGGATAAGGAACCCTCTTCTCCCTACTCTAGAATGATCTAAACAAGGGGTCAGCAATTCATAGCCTGTTGCCCGATTTTGTGGTTTTACTGGAACACACACTTTCTATCATAAACTGTCCATAGCTGCTTTCTTGTTGTAACATCAGAATTAAATAGCTGTGACAGTAATCTTATGAACTGCAAAGCCTAAAGTATTATCTGGTCCTTGCTGACCCCTGTTCTAAATAATAAAGTGAAGTCCAAATGGGCTAGAGGCTGGTGTAGATTATCATATTTAATAAGGGCCCAAGATGACGGATAACTAAGTAAGTCTACAGAACCTGACCGATGAAACTTAGTAGTTACCTTCTTTTCAGGGACAGAATGCTTGGAAGAAAAGAGGTTTCAACAAATGGTACTAAGACAAATGGATATCCACGTGCAAAAAAGTGAAGTTGGACCCCTTCTTCACACCATATACAACAATTAACTCAAAATGAATTTAAGACTTAAATGTATAAAATTTTTAGAAGTTACGGAGGAGTAAATATTTATAATCTTGATTTAGCCAAAGGATTCTTAGATATGATACCTAAACCAAAAGGAACCAAAGGTAAAAAAGGTATGTTGGACTTCAACAAAATTAAAAACTTATGTTTCAAAGACACCATTAATAAAGTGGGGAAAAAAAAGCACACACAAAAAAAAGGGAGAGAAAATAATTGTATATCTGCTGAGGGTTTAGCATCCAGAATATATAAAGAAATCTTGCAATTCAACAACAAAGACAAAAAACTCAATTAAAAATAGGCAAAGGAGAACAAGGAGACTGACACTACATGACTTTAAGACTTAATACAAGGCTACAGTAATCAAGACCGTGTGATATCAGTGAAAGAGTAAACAGAACAATGGAACAGAATAGAGTCCAGAATTACCTATACAAAGAGAGGTGACTGATCTTTGACAAAGGATCAAAAGCAATCAGATGCAGAAAGGACAGTCTTTTCAACAAAGGGTGTTGAAGCAACTGCCAAAAAAACAGGTAAATGCAGACTTTACATTTTTTGCAAAAAGTCACTCAAAATGAATCAGACCTAAATGTGAAATACAAAACTATAAAATTCCAAAATATAACATAGGAGAAAATCTAGGTGACTTCATAATGATAATCTAGTTTTCATGATGACTTTTTAGGTACAACATCAAAAGCATGATCCATGAAAGAAAAACATGGACAGGTTGGACTTCATTAAAATTAAAAACTTTTGTTCTGTAAAAAACTGTTACAAGAATAAAAAGACAAATCACGGACTAGCAGAAAATATTTGCAAAACACCTATTTGATAAAGGCCTAGTACCCAGAATATATTTAAAAAACCACTTAGATCTTAGTAACAAAAAAACAACCTAATTAAAAAATGGCAAGAGATCTGGACACTCACTAATAAAGATACACAGATGGCAAATAATATGAATATCTTGTATCTTTAGGGAATTGCAATTAAAACAACACGATACCACTACACATCTATTAGAATGGCCAAAATCCAAAACACTGATACCACCAAATTCTAGTGAGGACATAGAACAAAAGGAACTCTGATTCATTGCTGCAAAATGGTAGTCACTTTGTAATATGGTTTGGCAGTTTCTTACAAAACTAAACATACCCTTACCCTATGATCCAACTATTGTACTCCTTGGTATTTACCAAAACGAGCTGAAAACTTCGGTTCACACAGATATGCATACAAATGTTTACAGTATCCTTTTTTGATAATTACCAAAATCTGGAAGAAGATGACCTTCAATAGGTGAATGGATAAACAAACTGGTACATCTAGATAATGGAATATTATTCAATACTAAAAAGAGATGAGCTATGCCATGAAATCACACAGAGTAACCTTTTTTTTTTTTTTAAAGATTTATTTATTTGTAAGAGAAAGAGACAGTGACAGAGCACAGGCAGGGGGAGTGGCAGGAGGAGGGAGAAGCAGACTCCCTGCTCAGCAGGGAGCCTGATTGGGGCTTGATCCCAAAACCCTGGGATCATGAACTGAGCCACCCAGGTGCTCCAAAATGGAGTAATCTTAAATGCAATATTGCTAAGTGAAAAATCCAATCTGTAAAGACCACATACTGTATGATTTCAATTATATGACATTCTAAAAAAGGCAAAACTATGGAGATAGTAAAAATATCAGTGATTGAAAGGGATACGGAGGAAGGGCGGAGATGAAAGGTGGAGCACAGGGTGTTTCAGGGCACTGAAAATATTCTGATGATACTATAATGGTGGAATACATGTATTTGTCAAAATCCCCATTCTATGTATGCATTACTGCACCTTCTACTGTACACAAAGAGTGAACCCTAACATAAACTATGAACTTTAAGTAGTAAAAGTTTATCAACATTGGTTCATCAAATGTAATGAATATACCACACTAATGCAAGATGTTAATAACAGGGGAACTTGAGGAGAAAGGCAAGGGCCTATATAGGAATTCCCTGTACTTTCTGTTCAATTTCTCTGTAAACCTAAAATTCCTTGAAAAAAGTCTTTTTTTTTTAAGTGCAAAGGATTTCGATGAGCATTTCTTCAAAGAACATATAAAAATGGCCAGAAAGGACATGAAAAGATGTTCAACTTTAAGAGCCATTAGGGAATTACAAGTGAAAACCACAATGAGTTAGGACTTCACAACCACGAGGATGGCTATAATCAATAAGAGGGACAATAACAAGAAAGAGATTGGATTCCGTCATGCACTGCTGGTGGAAACATGATATGGTGCAAGTGCTATGGAAAACAGTTTGGAAGTTCATCAAATAGTTAGAGTTATCATATGACCTGACAATTCCACTTTTAAGTATATGCAAGAGAAAGGAGAACATAAGTCACAAAAAGTTTGTACATGGATGTTCACAACAGCATATTCATAACAGCCAGAGTAGAAAAACCTAAATGTCCACCAACTGATGAACGAATAAACAAAAGAGGTATATCCACTCAATGAGCTACTGTTTTGCCATAAAAAGCAATAGTACAACATATCTGAACCATGATAATATGCTAAACCAAAGAAGTCAGATTAAAAAAAAGCCATACACTGTAAGATTTGATTTACATGAAATGATCCATATAGGCAAACACATAAAGTAGAAAGTAGATTAATGATTGCCAGGGGCTATGGGGGAAATGTTAATGAAGAGTGACTACTAATAGGTATGGGGCTTCTTTTTAGGATGAAAATAATTCTGAATTGGGGGTGATGGTGGTACAACCTTGTGATATATTCAAAACCACAGAATGGTATAGTTTTAAAAATATGTAAAAGGATCTCTAAGCAGTTTTACTTCCTCTGATCCCATTTGTTCATTGTGTAATTAAATAAGGTTTATGATTCTTTTCAGAGTATGATCTGTTTTATAGTTTACTGAGAAATGATCCATTTACACAAGTGGGTGTTAAATTAGTTTCAGGGGAGAAAATGATTTAGCAAAGGCTATCCTGGAGCATTAATTTACTTACTTCTCACTAGGGTATAAGCTTTGAGAGCTGGTACACAATTTAGGGAAATGGTACCCATTATTTTATGGACAAACCCTGAATAAATGGGAAGTCCTCTGAGGTGGCAGTAGGTCATACTGTAACTTTTTTTAAAAAGATTTTATTTATTTAAAGAGTGTGCGTGGGAGTGGGAGGGGCAGAGGGAGAGGAAGAATCTCAGACTCCCCACTGAGCATGTAGCCCGATGTGGGGCTTGATCTCACGACCCTGATATCATGATCTGAGTCAAAATCAAGAGACTGACAATTAACCAAATGAACCACCCAGGTGCCCTTATACTGTAACTTTTAAGCAAAAGGGGACAAGGGAAATATTTGGGTAAGCCTCTAACTGGGAGTCAATTTTTTAAGAGTTCAATAGTATCTTCCTGAGGGATAACTAAAAAAATCTTCCTGTGTCAAAAACTAGGGCTTTCCCCTAAAAATGAAAAAGAAAAAAAAGTGAACTGAGATTCTAGGAAAGTCTGGAATAACAAAGGGAGACTGGTCGACCTAAAAATATATCTAGCTACAGTAACTGAGCTCTACACACTAGCATCAGTTCTCAAAACTCTGCCTTCCTCACATGCCTGCCCCAGATCCCCTTAGAGCTGCCTCTCCTAGGGTGACCAGACACTGGGCCTTATGTATGGGACATAATTCAACTGTCAAGTACACATTCAGTAACAAGCACAGAGGCCAAGGACAACAAACACATGGATGTACTTTTTTCCTTTTTAAAGAATACAACAGTCATAAACTAAAACCACACAGAAGGATATAAAAATGAAAAGTAAGATTCCCAGGCTCCCCTGCTCTCCTTCCCAAATGTGATACTGATTACATTTCCTTGCAAATTATCTTATTTCTTATATGTTATTAATGTGACAGGAATATTATATAGAATATGTTTCTTATAAGTCTTCCAGAGCCTGCCTGCCTTCATGAGAAACTGAGGTTAAATTCAGGTCCCAAGTATTGAAACTTAAAATTTTCTTGCAATCTAAAATAGATTTCAGACCTAAATAGATTAAATTTTTTTAACAAAAAATGCACATATTTTACCTTTTAGGTCAGATTTTATTTCTATCCATGGCAAAACAAACTCTTCAAAGATTTATAAAAATACCAAAAGTTGGCAGTCACTTGGAAACAATTTATTATTAACTAGATTAATCCACTGAGAAAATGCACTGAATACACTCAAGGTTAAAATAAAACAGTAGACACAGGTATGATGCCTTGACAAATAAATCAATAGTTCTTGGTAAAACTCCCAATACCAAGAGAGATTTAAAAACAGATGCCCTTCGAATTCCAGTTTTGTGCCTATAAACAGGTCTCAGCTGATCCTAGATGATAAGGTTAACAAAGACATCACTGTAACTGGCAGGGGTGGGGGAGGCAAGTTGAAATAATCTGTAATTACAAGGGCGTGGGAAGTAATCCAATTAATAGCACCAAAAATATGTAAACTCACAATAAAATGAGTACTGATTTAGAAAATTAATGTCTATGGGCATTTTCTTCCCCAAATGGGGGGCGGGGGCAGAGCAAATGTGGGCAATTAATTTTCAGCAATATTCCTAGGATCTAAGGTAACCATACGTCTGGAGCTACTTGAACTCTCCAAAGCCTCAATATCAACAAGCTCTTCACATGGTCATTATCCTAATAGGTGAAACTGGAAAACTGAGGCAACCTTGCCACAGCCAACAAATTCGAATTCTTATTATTCAACCTCTAGTTTTTCATATCCTGTCCCTATTTGTGCCCTTTCCAAAGATGCAAACAACCTGCCCCTTGTGCAAGTGAAGCTCACCTGGTCTCAAGAGGCAGGCAGGAGACGGCAGGTGGTCAGAACGGCAGCCAACGCTGGACTTCTGTCGCCACTGTCCGCAGCCTGCTGTGCTGCTTTTCAGCTGGAATGGGCTGGTGCCCTAATATTTCAGACTAAATAGTGATAAACTAAATAGTGGTAAACAACACCCCTGCCAGCAGAGGAAAGGAGCCCACAGACCTGATGAAGGGTTGGCCAGGCTGCTCTTCTCTTACCTTTGATGTTCTCGAGGGAAAGATCCCTCTACAGTGAGCCAAGATCAGGGGCTCATTCTAACCTACAGTAACTACGTGCGGCCCTGGGAGTTTCTAGCCATCTAACCAGATTCTCCTCACTCAGCTCTCACCCCAACAGCGCTCAGCGCCCCTGCTTGGGAAGCTCCTCGGGAAGCAGATGAAACTAATTAGGACATAGCCCATCAAAGGCAACACGAGTATTCTACCAGCTGCGTACGGGGCCCTGCCCACAACTGTGGCAAAAGCCACAGAAGAAATATTTTTACCACAGAGGGTTGCACAGTCATTGTCCTCTTTGACTTTGTCCTCCTCTCTTCAGCTCTCTGCCCTGACAGCCTCAGTCTGTCTTCACCATGTTGCATCTCCCAGAGGCACACGTACTTCTTTTTAGCCTGTTTTTGTGATTTCTCCAACTAACCATGAAATCAGGCCTGCTGGGATAGAGGGTAAAACCAAATGAACAATCCTCTGGACGGCTGGGAAATGGCTGCTGGACTTTTCAGTTTCTTGAGGCGGTCGGGCTGGCCGTGCCCCTCTATGCTGGGTCCTCTTCATCCATCGTCACGTCATCTGTGTTTTTCTTCTGTTCAGCCTCTGGGCCTGCAGGCAGAATGCTGGTGACGGTGTGGAGGAGGGCTTCGATCTGCTCCTCTGTGAGCCGCTCTTCACTCTCTTCTACCATCTGCAGAAGGAAACCTCTAAGGGTTACAGACAAGCCACACAGGCAGAGTCCAGCCCTGCCCTCCCCACCCCTGTTGTTCCCAGTCCGCTGGCCTCTGGCATGCTGAGCTCGGGGCCTGGCTCCAGAGCCACCCCAGGTCTCTGGGTCCTCTCCATCCTGGCTCCAAGGGAGGAAGAAGCCAACTCCAATTCCTATGCGACTCCTTAAAATGGGTTGAGGCAAAGAGCAAGTTGCAGGGTAGCTCTCTTCAAAGAAATAGAAAATCCCACCCACACGCACACACGAATGTGTTGTATATGCAGAGAAAACTCACCTCTGGGGAGTGAAATGGCACTTTACATACTTTTGTATTTCACAAGCACAGCTGTAACTTATGAATTATATCAACAACTCATCTGACGACTGCCCACTGCGTGCCAAATGGTTTATCTATTTTTTTCATCCCCACTCCCACCACCACTAACAGCTCTTCAGGGAGCTCATGTGCCTGACTGCATGCAACACTTCATGTCTGTTATTCTCTTAACCCTCACAACAATCCTGGCAAAGGACAGAATGAGAATCCCAAGCCAGGCCTGCCCAACACTAACACCTATAATCAATCTAACATACACCATGTGGCCCTGGTCATCTCCTGGGAACGTGAAGCAAGAGTCTGATGAGTGATGGCTGGGAAATGATCCCCTGCTGCCTCACTAAATTAGGTCCACTTAAAGCCCAGTTTGACACGTCCTGGAAATCTACACACGGACGATTCACAATTATGAGCCAGTTTTCTTAGCCTCACCTCTAGTTCTCAATATATTAATTAATACAAAGTCAACAATGTTTTTAAGAGCAATATACAGGCAGGCAAATTACTCACCCGTGTTCATTTAGTGGTACCAGCTGTTTAGCACAAACAGCTAAAGGTGTCCAGGGTTCTGCTCTGTGGCATTTCCCACAGCAATCTTTGAAATCTGGCAACCAAGACCAAGAGGAATTCCACAAAGAAATCCTAGCAGATTTAAGTAAAACAAGATGACAGGCTAGGCTTACAAACCTGAAAAGGATTTCAGTCTGACTACCTCACTTTAGACAACAGTAGAGAAGCTAATCAAGTCAGGTAATGCGTCCAAGATCACATCACAAACTCCTGGCCAAACCAAACCATTGGTCTCTTCATTCACCTAGGTCCAAAAATGCTTCTACAACCAGAGAATAATCCTGAGTGTTCTAGGGTGGAAGATCCTGAGTGAACCAACGGGGCTGCTGTGAAATAAAATGACCATTTCCTAAAGATTCAAAGGCTCCATAAAATGTAACCTCTATTAAACAAGAAATGATCCTCAAAAATCCATTCTTTAAACCAGACTCGCAAAATTAGGGTGTGTCAAAGGAAGTAATCTAACAGACTGTCTCCAAAATATGAAGGAGTTGGAAAGGGGTATATCCGATTTGATTATTTAATCTTAAAATGATCTCCATCTGAGAGAGGATGTCTCCAAATTCATTAACTGGCAGTTGATTTTGAACTGCTTCCTGACTCAGGGGAAGTGGGAAAGGAGGTTTGGTCTCAGAACACTGACAACCTCCCACCAGTATGTGCAGGGGCTTTCCCAGAATCACTACCACCAGAGCTTCTCAAGCATGCGGTCCATAAAGTCAGAACAGTCAACAGATGAGTAAGTGCAGGCTCAGCATTATAAAGAAAACCTGATCTGGCTCTCACAGCAACTAGTGCAAGGTCTTTTGACTTTGGATTCCAGCTCTTTCTAGAACACCATGCCTCTATTCTTTCTTCTCTCAGAGATGCAGACTAGGGTCCACTGGTTTGAAAGAATTTAGTTATATGATTTCTGAGAGGCTTTCATTTTTATTTTTATTTATTTATTTATTTTTAAAGATTTTATTTATTTATTTGACACAGAGAGAGAGATTACAAGTAGGCAGAGAGGCAGGCAGAGAGACAGGGAGAGGAGGAAGCAGGCTCCCCGTTGAGCAGAGAGCCCGATGCAGGCCTCGATCCCAGGACGCTGAGATCATGACCTGAGCCGAAAGCAGAGGCTTTAACCCACTGAGCCACCCAGGCGCCCGAGGCTTTCATTTTTAGAAAAACCCAATAGAGAAGACTTGAACAGGCCACCTTCTTGCATTTCGATCTCTGGGTCTGGCAGATGCAACGATGATCAGGCATCAGCTAAATGTGTTCATGGCAAGAGGGCTGAAGAACAGAAGCTTTCATCAGCACACAACCCTCAGGGTCAGAAACTTTCCTTTTCAAACTAAGATTCCCAGTCACAGCAAGAAAACCCAAACCTCATTAAGCAAAATGAAACACATATACACAAGAATAAACTTTCAGAAACCAAAAACTTACTAACCCCTCTTGGATCAAGGCAAAATGATACTAACTATATCACTCTTCACCTTTTCTTCCCAACACGAAGAAACTGAGGCCAACTAAAGTAACGCAAAGCACCATCAACATTCTCAAACACCTGAGGTTTCAGGTGGTTTGGAATATAAGGGCGAATGAAATGTAAAAAATCCGAAGTATTTGCAGATGGGTCAACAATAAATTTTTATCACATACAAAGACCATATCAATTCCTAGGGGCTGTCAAACGGGTCTGCTATACTCCAAAAATGGTTGTTTCTCATTCTAAGCTGTCAAGGCTAACTTCCTACTTTACCCAAACAACAAAACAACTCAAACCTAGTAACAAAGGACACCTATAGCTATTTGACCCAGAACACTTCACTTAATCTCTGTAACTTTCAATTTTCTCCAGTGTAAAGTGAAAATAATGCCTACAGTAAGGACCAAATGAGAACATATATTATAGCATTTTGTAAGCCATAAAACTCTATCTAATCCAAGACATTTTACAATCACTAACTTTTAACAGACATATATATTTGGTATTGCTGTTCAGGACAGTGGCCTGTGAGGTCATGAGGTTCACTGTCCTGTCTTCAGGTTAGAGAGCTCACAAACTGTCCCAAATGAATTCACAACAGAGAGTGGCAGAAATCACAGAGGCTGGTGGCTTCCTCATTTCCTCACAGACAGCAGGCAGTCACCTGTGGATCTGAGGCTCACAACGAATCATGGCTGAGGTGTAACTAAGTGAAGCTTCAGCCTCCAAAACGGAACACTAATAAATGTTGGGTGCTGAAAATACTTCTGGACGCAGGGAAAATAAATAAATGGGCTGTAAGGTTAACTCAGGGAAATTCTAAGGTCCTCTGTACTTCACAGCCTGTGTGAAAACTTCATTTCTTATTCCTCTTGGGAGAAGAGATACTGCCACAAGCCTTGGTAAATGTTTTGCTACCCTCTGTAGCCAAATCCCAGGCTGGGGAAAATCAGACTATAAAGTGGTCTGACTGCTGGGAAACAACATACACAGTGAAGACCTACTACCTACCTGTGAAAAGGAGAAAAGAACAGTCTCAGGGGATACACACACATCTTTCTTCTCGATATGCAAAGCACATGGCTCAGAGGAGAAAGTAAGGCTTTGAGTCAGACAGACCCAATTAGCCCCTCACTTGCAAAGACTATGCTGAGGGCATTAAAGGTGACATATACAAAGCCCATGGCATATAGTAGGCACTCTTAATAGCAGCTAATCGTACCAAGTAATGATAGAGCTTTCTACCAGCTCTGGGATGAGGTCACGCTAATCCTCATCTCCTCTCTCCATCTGTCATTAAGCCATGAATAACATATGTTGCTGATTAAAGTTGGAGGAGACAGGACATGTGATCTTTAACCCAGAGGGACATGGATTAGTTTCTTGCTGATTTGTTTGTTTTTTCTTTTCTAAGCTGAATCTCCAACACAGTTGAAAGCATCAGAATAAGGGTACAAAAAAAAAGGATCTCTATTTAGCCTAAAGGCCATTTCCCCCAGAAAGTCACCCTTTATTGGAAGGAATTTTTCTAATTTAATTTTGGGTGCATTTTGAAGGACAGAAACAACACTGGGAAGACAATAAAAGTTATAGTCAAAAATTAAATTCCCGTGACCCTTTAAAAAAGGGTTCTTCATAAAGCAACTCTAAATATCAGGTATTTCTGGCTACTTTCTCCCACACTTTTCTGAAGGAACTTTGACAAAGGGTAAGTACTTCTAAAACTGACTTTGCAAATTCCTTAATTTTCCTTTTGTTAATTCTCCAATCAGTTGTTTTGTTTTGTTTTTTTAACTGGCAGCTTAATGGCCTGCCTAATATTTGGAACTTAATGGTGTTCTCTGCACTGTACAGCAGAGGGAAACTGCCCCAGGACACCAATACAGCAACTGCTCAGCTTGTCTCACTGGGCCTCATTTTCATATTCTCCTTAGACCATGTGTGGCTTCTACTCTGGCTGCCTTGCACAATTCTAAAGCTTTATGGTGTGATTGCTGTGTAGCCTGTGCAAGTGATGAGAATCCACTGAATGACTGTACGCAGGGAAACAAGATGATCAAGTCTGCGGTTTTAGAAAGTGAACTCTGACCGTGGTGGAAAAGGTGGACTGGAGGGGCCAGACTGAGGCAGGGATGACAAGAGGACAACCACGAGAGCCACACTGAGAAATGACAGAAATGGACACAGTGCAGCAGGGAGAGAAGAGAGAACAAGGGAAGACAGAAGCAACGGAACCTGGGGACTAAGTGCATATGAGATCAAAGGCAGAGAATGACTTCCAGGTTTCTGGCTTGGGAGACTGGGCCAGGAGGCTGAGAGAGAAAGAGAGCATGGGAGGAAGTGCACATGTGCTCCGTGAACCAAGAACAGAAATAGGAGAGTAGGGCTGAAGGGTGGGAGTCGGGAAGGAGAAATTCTGCCAGAGTCATGGTGAGTCTATTGTTTTCATGCAACATCTGGTTGGCAATAACCACTACAGGAAACCAATGGCCAGAATGGGGCAGGACATCAAGGGAGACAAAGAGCTGCCGAGATGCAGGCCCAAACCCTAAGGAAGGAACTAAATTTCCTCTGGTCTTCTACTTTCACTAAGTCTGTACTAACTAGGATCAAACTGGTGAGGTCTCCTTTCTCTTATGAAACAGGGGTAGTCGGGCAGTCTTTTCAAGAAATGGCAGTTCCAGCCTTGTCTGTTCTCCGCCTTTATCACCCTTCCTCCCTCTCAGGCCCAGAAACCAAACCCCTCACGTTCAGGCCGTCTTCACTCACCAGCTGGATCTCAACAGCAGTCATAGGCCTGTGATTCAGCAGCTGAAGCTTTTCAGCTCTGTCAAAAGAAAAGTACAAAGAATTTAAAACTCTTATTCCCTTTAAAATCTTGAATCTTGACAAAGCTGTTTAGAGAACACTGTGTCAGATAACAAATGGGAGAACCAGTTGGAACCTGGACTTCGGTTTCTTCAACTGTAAAACGAGAGAATGGGCTTTCGGCCGGAACCGCCATCTTCCAGTAATTTGCCAAGATGACCAACACAAAGGGAAAGAGGAGGGGTACCCGCTATATGTTCTCTAGGCCTTTTAGAAAACATGGAGTTGTTCCTTTGGCCACATATATGCGAATCTACAAGAAAGGTGATATTGTGGACATCAAGGGAATGGGCACTGTTCAAAAAGGAATGCCTCACAAATGTTACCATGTCAAAACTGGAAGAGTCTACAATGTTACTCAGCATGCTGTTGGCATTGTTGTAAACAAACAAGTTAAGGGCAAGATTCTTGCCAAGAGAATTAATGTATGCATTGAGCATATTAAACACTCAAAGAGCCGAGATAGCTTCCTGAAGCGTGTGAAGGAAAATGATCAGAAAAAGAAGGAAGCCAAAGAGAAAGGTACTTGGGTTCAACTGAAATGTCGGCCTGCCCCACCCAGAGAAGCACACTTTGTGAGAACCAATGGAAAGGAGCCTGAACTGCTGGAACCCATTCCCTATGAATTCATGGCATGATAAATGTAAAGAAAATAAAAGACCTCAAGACTGTAAAAATGGGGCACCTGGTTGGGTTGGTTGGTTCAGTTGGTCATGGTCTCGGGGTCTTGCACACCTAGGAGATCTGCTTCCTCCTCTCTCTCTGCCTGCCTCTCTGCCTACTTGTGATCTGATCTGTGTGTGTGTCAAATGAGTAAATAAAATCTTTAAAAAAAAGAGAGAGAGAATGGGAATAGGAGAGACTATGTCAGAGACTCTTAGAGGGTACAAATGTGTATTAGAATTCTAACAACAACAGAGGCACGGATTAAAAGAAATGTAACAAATAGCAGAGATGCAGTTTTAATACATTTTATCTGAAAAACATGAAGAAAATAACATTCTCTTAATCCAGATTATAGAAAGATTAATAATCTTGATTGGTTGGTATCACTTAGAAATGGCTGAGAATTCCTTTTTGAGACTACTATTAAACGTCAGATTTTGACTTGTTATCTTAGAAACAAAAACCAGGACTAGAAGGGGGCAGGGGGCTAATGTATAGAGGTATAAGGCATAGTCCTCTACCCACAGAGTTGACAATCTGGTTAGGGTAAAAAGACAAATACAAGCAAATATTAACATGTAACAGTTGAAGGTAATAATTATCACCTGTCACAAGGCAATAGCTAGCTCATGGCTAAAGGGGTGGTTGAAATGTGTGGACCCTCGAAGGTGATATAGGACTTAAAAGAAAAATGAACAGCTTCAGTTACCACTCCTGTGCAGGTGACAATTTTGAAGTTTCATCTCTCATTCTGACCTGGAGCTCCAGATTCATCTTTCAGTTCTACTCAGTAAATATTTATTGAGCTTAAAGATATTCTGAAATAAACAGATGAACGAGCCACAGGCCCACAGCTGCTTGGGGGGAAGCAGCAAATTAGCCAGCCTCCCTATGCCTGGGTCTCACCATCTGTAAAACAGGAATGATAATAGAACTTAATACCTCACCAGGGGGTTAGGAGGGATGAACATCTTTCCGTTTATAGCGCCAGCAGCTACCATTTATTGCTTACTTCCCATATGGCAAGCACACTGAACCCTCAGACTTAATCGACGCTGAGATGGTAAATAACTTGCCCAAGGTTACACAGCTAGGAAATGGCAGAGATGGGACTCGGCCATCAAAGCTCATGTTCTTAACCATCTGCTTCTAGTATTCAGTATTCAAAATGATGACTGTCACACAGCTATTTCTCCACAAATCGCAGTCATTAGGAAGGCACTTGTAGTTAAGTTCTACTCCTCAGAATCCCCCAAACATTTATTCTAGACTCAAAGATGACTTCACAGGGGAGGAAACCCTTCCACTGGGCCCTGAAGAGTTTTCCAGGCAAAACGATAGAGGAAGGGGCAGTCAGGGCAGGAAGAGCCTAATAAGTAAACGGCCAGAAGAACAAAAATCATGGAGTTTTAGGAAATAGCTGCATGAGTGGCTGTGGGACCTGAGGCTGAATCATCGGGACAAGACCACACGGGCTCCAACTACAAGGCTGCATGTGACTCTGTGGACCCCTGAAAGCAACCAAGGAAAGGAGCGATGTGCTCTCAGGTGAGAAAAAACGAGGCAGGGCTGGCAATGACAGACTAGACATGTGAAATGCTCCTGGTCACCCTCAGGTAGAGTCAACAGAACCTAACAACTGCCTCAGTTGGGTGCAGACAGGGTGAAGGAAAGAGAAGGGTGAGGGTTCAGTGTCAGGTTTTTAGCCTGTTTAGGAAAAATTTATTATTTGAAATCTGAATTCGAGTTTGTGGGGCTTTTGGAACAACAAAGAGAACTCTGTCCAGCCATCTGTCTAGTTTTAGGTCTAGTGTGACCAGCAGAGCTGGATGTTACCAGCAAAACAACGGGAGTGGCTATCACAGTCCACAGACCAACTACAGAGTAAGTGAAGACCCAGGACAGGGCACCATAAAGCATCTCCAGGTAAGGGTCTGGGAGCGAAGGTGGTGAAGGAGGAGCAAAAAGAGGCAAAGAAAGCCTAGGACAGTGGTGTTAGGGAAACCAAGAGAGGAAAAGCTTCGGAAAGAGGGTATTAGCAACAATGTCCCGTGCTGAAGGGCGGGAAAGTAGGTTGATAGTACAGAAGTCACTAGATTTGCCAAAAAAGAGGGCACCAGTGGCCTATGCAAGTAGTTTGGAGGAATGACAGTGGTGGTGACAACTGGATTGTGGGGACTGGGAATTAATTGTGGAGAAATTAACCTTTATTTTTTCTGTAATGCAGAGTCACAACTTTATTAAGATTTTCAAAAGTCTTTATTCTATATTTTGAGTATAAAAAAATCCACAAGTGCACCACAGTGCAAACAGAAACATACAACAGAGAATTTCTATAATAATCCATGGTATAGCCAAACATCACATGTACAGAACACATTTATTTATTTATTTTTAAAGATTTTATTTNTATTTTTTTTTAAAGATTTTATTTATTCATTTGACACAGAGAGAGAGATTACAAGTAGGCAGAGAGGCAGGCAGAGAGAGAGGAGAGAGGAGGAAGCAGGCTCCCTGCTGAGCAGAGAGCCCAATGTGGGCCTCGATCCCAGGACCCTGGGATCATGACCTGAGCCGAAGGCAGCGGCTTTAACCCACTGAGCCACCCAGGCGCCCCAGAACACATTTAGATGAACTGAAATTATAAGATAAAATAAAGCCCAATTTCAGAGAACAAAAAATCAAAGTACTAAGGATCCCCAAACATTCTTAACTCTAATGAGATTTCACTGGACTCAAATCACTGGGAGGTGAGGCATTCACAATATGACCCCATTAACCCAGCTTAGGAATTCTTAGGAGCCATGAGTGGCTGCATCAGACAGGCTGACAACAAATGGCAACCAAATATTGATCTGAAAATTCCCATTTGGCTCTAAAGTTATCAGGCTTTTGAAAGGCACTCTTCTCACTGCCCCTCAGATTTTAAACAAACTTATTTTTCAGTACAGTTTGTATTGACATTCTTTGTTCAAACGAACCTCAGTTCTTCTGGCACCAAAGCAAATTTAGGTTTGGCCCATGTCTGATGAAACAACCCATGAGGAAGGTCCAAGAGGCAGATGCAAAAGCAGAAGCAATGGGGTATGTACTTAGAGTACAGAAGGGGATTCAGAGGATCAGAGGATCCGTGTGAAAGACTAGTTAAAAGATAGCAAGTGGGGCGATGTGCAAGGAGAGAAGGACGTTAGTCTGACTGGCTTGTCCTGCAACTCTGATTCAAGGAAAAATGGCAGGACGGAGTAGAAGACAAGGTTTGAGGGTGGCACAGGCAAAGGATGGAAAGGCAAAGTCAGACAACTAAAGGGTTTTATTTATGACATGTACTATAAATCAAAGACTTAAAGGAGACTAAGGGCCAAGCAGAATAATTTGGCAACTTTAATTCTTAGGAAGATGAAAGTTCCCTCCAAGCCTAATTTGATATTTCGTTACTAAAAGCAAAGACCAGTATGGTACAGTATAATTCCGGATGAATTTAAGGAAGATCCATAGGGCTACTTCGCCTACACTAATTTATGAATGGCTACCTCCCCTACATCAAAATGCTTCAGGGAGATACTGCTCCCATAATTTGGTTTCTTTCTTTCTTTTTTTATTTGACAGAGAGATCACAAGTAGGGGAAGAGGCAGGCAGAAAGAGAGAGGAGGAAGCAGGCTCCCCGCTGAGCAGGGAGCCCAATGAGGACCTCGATCCCAGGACCCTGAGATTATGACCTGAGCCGAAGGCAGAGACTTTAACCCACTGAGCCACACAGGCGCCCCATAATACAGTTTCTCATTTAATTTGAAAAGTGCCCAAAAGTTTGGGCACTAGAAAGACCCCGCAACAGGTGTCTGAAGTGAAACATGAGGTTGACAGGACAAAAGCAGCTGAACTATGAAGTAGTGATGGTCTTTCCCAGCGCACTGATGATATGGTTCCTCACCAGATGCTGGAGCCACCACCTAAGCCACCCATGAAGAGGTCTCCCTTCCACTGAGTTCGAAGGACACTGGCTCCCTGATGTAAGCTGAGCAGCACTGGGAAGGCATCCTGGGGGTGGAGAAGGAATGCCGCCAGCAGTGGGCCCACCTCTGAAACTGGTACCTGCAAAATACCCTCTTTCCAACAGCACTGCTGAACCAGGTGGACAGATGAGACCAAGTGGACAATAAGCCACAGGGACTGTGGAACCTAAAGCCAGTCTGGACCCTGGGCAGATACAGTGAATTTCGAGGGAAAGCAGCAGATGTGGCAGGGACTGTGGCAGCCCGTGGATGCACGAAGCTCAAACAACAGAGCTCTGAGTAGGCAGATGGAGCATCCCTACAGGGGGGGCCTGAGGAAGACATAGGTCTGAGGGTACAATGGATGGCCACAGGGCTGTACAGGGTAGACTGGCCATGTTAGATACTGACCTTTGCTGTTCACAGTGGTTATGGGTCTGGCTCTGCTCAGCATCACAGACCAAAATGACCTTTTGACAGGTAGAAATAAAAGAGCAATTACAGCCTGAGGAGGGTAGGTTCTGGAGAGACACTGGGGCATGTATGCCAGCTAAGGCGATAAGCATGAGGAAAGACTGAAATTATAGGGAAGAAAGGGAAAAAGACTCACAGAAAAACAAAAGTCCAAAGTTTCAGTGAAGAGGCTCATCATGTTCCACAGCAATGTGGGGGCGGGGAGCAAATTTGAGGGGATCTGAAGGGAAAGGAGTTCATTCTCGATAATTTTCTCAGTGAAGGAAGTGAAGTTATCACCTGAGAGGGTAGGATGGACCAGGAATAAGACCAGCAAGCAGGTTTTTTGGTTTTTTTGTTTTTGAGAGAGAGAGGAAAAAGGAGAAGCAGACTCCCCCACTGAGCAAGGAGCCCAATGCTGGGCTCGATCCCAGGNGATCCCAGGGCTCTGAGATCCTTTTTTTTTTTTTTTAAGATTTTATTTATTTATTTGTCAGAGAGAGATAGCACAAGCAGCGGCAGCTGCAGAGAGAGAAGACACCCTGCTGAGCAAGGAGCCCAACAGGACTCGATCCCAGGACCCTGAGATCTTTACCTGAGCCAAAGTCAGAAGCTGAACCAACTGAGCCAGCCAGGCGCCCCCAGCAAGCAGTTTTAAAGACCCACTGAGCTGGAAAATATGAACCCTCATTCCAAATAAAATTATTTATTTTAACCATCATCACCCAATAGTATGAATAATCAATAGAGAAAGAGCAGGAATAGAGAAAAAGTACAGCTGAATAAATGAGCATCTCTGCCACAAATCAATCAAAGCAATGGAACTCAGTTCATCGACCGGTCATTATCCGGCTAGGCTCTGAACTGCTGGAAATGTTCCTACAGTTACACAAAAGGATCTTGTAAGTCTTCTAGTAACAAAAACACTCACAGCTGCTCCCTGAAAAAGCCCACTTGGAGTCAAACCAACCAAGTGAGTTCTCTGCTCCCATATTCAAGGAGCTGAGCACTACAGGAGCAAAATCACAGAACCACACTCACTGTAGGCTCTGGTTTGAGGGGGTGGGGTTTACAAACATTCCCCTCACTTCATAACCAAGCCTATTTTTATTGTCTCTACTCTCTCCCCTTCACTTTTCAACTCACTGCACTTTAGCTCCTGTGCCAACTGATCACCAAAACCGTTCTTGCCAAAGGGCCCAGTGACCTTCATACGGACAACTCTAGTGGATGCTTCTCTGTCCTGTTCTACCCTGTCTCTGTGATATCTGACATTGTTGGTCACTCCCTCCTTAAAACTATCTACCCGTGTGGCTTCCACAACACCATTCTTTCCTGATTCTCTTATCCGACTAGACCTTCATCTCTTTCCAGGATTTTTCTTCTGCTGCTTGCTTCTGTCGCATTCCCATGGTGCCATCTTTCACCTTCTGACCCCCCTTACTGAGTTCCTCATCCAAACCTCACAATATCATCCACTACTATAGGTTTTAGGCAAGAAACCCACGTTTTCATGCTATGTGACCTAAGCTCCAGATCTCTGTAACCAACTGCCACCTAGGTATCTCCTAAACACCTGAGACCTACTTCAAGCTCAGCACATCCCTAAGTGAACTGACTATCCTTTCCTACACACAAGCTCCATTCTCTCAACTTCTCATCTTGGTAAAGAAAAGAAGCAAACACCCAGGCCAGAAACCTGAGGGTCATCCTTGACTCCTCCCTCTTACCCACTGCCAGTATCAAGTCACCGAGAACTAACAACTGTTTGTTTCCTTTTTTAAAGATTGTTTCTTTCAAGATACCCATCCCCTCCTCACCATTTCTTTAAGCCACGATTCTTGGTTAGAGGACAATGCCACTTTTTAAATGTATCTTCACTTACAAATAAAGTACCTTTTAAAAGATGAAAATCTGGCTGCCTCATTATCCTGCTTGTAATCCTCTTGTTGTCCCCACAGGTTTGATACGAATTTGAATTTCTTTAGTTCAGTCTCCAGAAACAACTGAAATTTGGTATTTGTCAATCTCTCTATGTTCATATGCCTTTGCTTTTCCTATGCACTCATATTCCCATTAAATGAAACTAAACACTACACAGAAAAGCATCAGGCTACTTGTTGATTCTGTGCCTTAGCACATCATATTCCCTCTGCTCAGAAAGAACAAACTTACCTGCACCTGGCTGACTCTTCCTTTATATTAAAACCCAGTGTCGTCTCCCCGACAAAATGATATACTCAAATTCTGACACTTCGGTGTCTCTCAACTATGACCCTCCTACCATGGCAATTACATTGTATTCATCTTTGTATCCCCCAAATAGAGACAAAGCTGGAGGATAAGTTAAAGAGTTAGGCAGGATTGACTTTCAGGAAAAGTACAAAGAAGAGACAACCGCTGAATACTGGGGAGACCTGGGGCAGGATTTCATGTTCTGAAAGCAGACAGGGTAACCCACGCCAGATAGTAGGGAAACCTGACAACCCACCCATCTCCTCTGAGCTTTGCTGGCCCTAGAAGTACATGTCCCACATACAGTGCCAAACCCCAAGAGTAACCTGTATACAGAAGAGTCCCTTTTAGGGACTCAAAGTTATTTTACAAACCTACATACGCTGGGTCTAAAGGCAAGTCCTTCTATTCCTGGACTGGATCTTAGGAAGAAGATCTCAAGGTGAGAGCTGGGGCTGTAAGCCAGGCTGCAGTTCTTAAGAACTAAATGCCTCAAGCAAAAATTAAATGATTAAAGAATCAAATGCTTTGGAGAATGAACATACTATAGAAAAACAACAGGATTTAGTGTTCAAATGCCTTCAAGTTGAGTCTCAATACTACCATTTTGTTGAATACAGCTTTGAAGTTCCTACTATACCCTCAAGGACTCTAGCAGTGCAGGTATTTAAACAAATTAATGAAGTTCCAGCTTGTACCATGAGACCTGGACCATTTAAGGGCTATTATCTTGAATCTCCTCTCCCTGAGAGGATGGTAGAGAAAAATTCTCTTAGGGGATATGCAGATATAAGGATTAAAGAGCACTTCAGCAGTTTCTGCTATAAATGTGATTCCTGTCTGATGTCACACTGGCTAGCACAAGATGGTCCAGGTCTTTACAGCATATGACAAGCAGCCCCTGGGTCATGGGTAAGGCCAAGGAAAGACAAGTGGTTGCAATGGTTTACTACGCCTTGGAGCAGACACCAGGCCTCTACAGAAAGAAGCCTGCCAACCCCCTCTACTGGTTGTTTGTAGAACAACACGGCCTGCAGCTTTTGCTTCTGGCGGTCATGGACAACCTATATAAAAATCCTGGCACATGAGCTGTCCCAGAAATCAACCATTTAATGAAAAATAGGCAACAAAAAGTCACAAAGAAACTTACAAATTCTCAAATTTAGAATCACAAATGTTTGAAAAAAGGAACTTCTCTGAATAGTACAATCTGCTTTATTTAGATTATGGCCAATCATGAATCATCTTGCAAGACCATTCTCATTTTAGGCTTCCTTTCTTTTCTTTTTCTTTTTTTAAAATTAAACTCTGTGCCCAACGTGGGGCTTGCACCCACAACTCCAAGATCAAGAGTCTCATGCTCTACTGACTGAACCAGCCAGACACCCCATTTGTGGGTTTCTCAAATGGCAGCCAGGTGCATCTTTGTAGCAAAAAAGATGGGAAGCAATACACCAGACCAGACAAATACTGAGAAGAGGTCTTAAAAACCAACTATTAGGACTTGTGTTGTACATAAGATAAGAGTGAGACCACTAAAGCCAAGCTTTCTGCTGACCGTAACAACAACAACAACAAAAAAACCCAGGACTAAAAACAAAAGGAATAACCCGAGGGTTCTGAATGAAAAGTATACAAAAGCAGGTGGACTGGGGAGGGAAATAAACTTGAAGAACTAGGTAGTGTGGGGGACGGATGCAAGTTTCTTTTGCTTTGTTTTCTCTTTTCTCTCATAGCCCTGATCCCCAGGCCACATCTGGCCACAGCAGAGCTATGGGAGTAGTTCCAACCGGCAGCTAAAACTCCAACAGAAATCCCATCTTTCCAGCCAGAAGATTGGGGGAAGGGGGTCCCTGAGACCTGGAAATCTGGATGAAACTCACAGCTCAGGGACAGCTCCCCAGGGAGCCCTGGTAGTGAGTGTAAACATGAAGAAAGTCTTGGGAGTCCAGAGTGCCAAGTTACAACTTTTTTCCCCTTTTCCCTCCTTGCTTTGTTCCCAGGGTGGCACCAGTAACAACTGTACATGTGGGCAGCTAAATCTTTGAGAGAAATCCAGTACTTGTGGCCAGAGAACAAAAAGGGGGTGGGGCTCAAGTGGGTCAGAGTATAGGGGCAACCCCAGAGAGGTGGGCTAAGGAAGGAGATTCCCCTGAATTTGAGCATCAATCAGCACAAACCCTAGGTTCAGCTTGAGCTATTCATGTGCAGAAAAGCCCGCAAACAACAAAAACCAGACTCAGCACAGCAAACACACTGAGGAGTGAACACGTTAAATCACCACTCCACTCTCATCTGCAAAAAAAGATCCAAAGTTGCAGATCAGAGGTTTTAAAAACTAAACTAACATTGAAATCCGCCCACTGAAGGCAAGAGACTTGAGGTATAAACCTAACTGGGTTGACTGACTGCTAAAAGAAACAAACAAACAAAAAGCAACGTTAACCAGAGGCTTTTAACAGGATCCAGAGTCTAAACAATAATATTCAAAAGGTCCAAGATATAATTTAAAATTAACTTAAAATTACCTCAATGGAAAGAAAGAAAATACAACTCACTCTCAAGGGAAAACATAATCAACAGATACCAAACCTACAATAACCCATATGTTGGAATTATAAATGACGTTAAACTACTATAACAACACTCTTGAAATGAGTGGAATAATGTAAGTTCTTAGGAAAGAGAAATTATAAATAATAAACAAATGGAAATTTTAGAACTAAAAACCACAATGTATGAAATAAATTCACTGGCTGGACTTATTAATAAAGTAGAGATGACAAAGTCTGCGAATTTATAGATCAACGGAAATATCTTGTTTGAACAACTAAAAGGAGGAAAGGAAAGGAAAAAAAACGAACAGAGAAGATTCAGGCAAAATGGCAGAGAATCCAGGAATCTTCCTCTCTACCACCTAGAAAACAACTGTCTAGACAACCAGACCTAAATGTAAAATGCAAAACTATAAAAACTCCCAGATGATAATACAGGAGAACACCTAGATGATCCTGAGTTTGGTGATGACTTTTCAGCTACAACACCAAAGGCACAATCCATGAAAGAAATAACTGATAAAGTGGACTTCATTAAAATTAAAAACATCTGCTCTGTGAAACACAACATCAAGAAAACGAGAAAACAAACCACGGGCTAGAAGAAAATATTTATGAAAGACACAGGATAAAGGACTGTTATCCAAAATATACAACAAATTCTTGAAACAATAAGAAAACAAACAACCCAATTAAAAAATGACCAAAAGACCTAAATGAATGCTTCATCAAAGAAGATATACACAGGGGCACCTGGGTGGTTTGGTTGTTTAAACATCTGACTTCAGCTCAGGTCATGATCTCGGGTCCTGGGATCCAGCCCCTCATGAGGCTTCCCACTAGGTGGGGAGTCTGCCTGTCCCTCTGCCCCTCCCCACGCTCATGCTCTCTCTCAAATAAATAAAATCTTCCTTTTTTTTTAAGATTTTATTTATTTATTTGACACAGAGAGAGAGATCACAAGTAGGCAGAGAGGCAGGCAGAGAGAGGAGGAAGTAGGCTCCCTGCCGAGCAGGGAGCCCAATGCGGGGCTGGATCCCAGAACCCTGAGATCATGACCTGAGCCGAAGGCAGAGGCTTAAGCCACTGAGTCACCCAGGCGCCCCTCAAATAAATAAAATCCTAAAAAAAAAGGGGGGGGATGCGTGGGTGGCTCAGTCAGTTAAGCGTCTGCCTTTGGCTCAGGTCATGATCCCAGGGTGCTGGGATAGAGTCCCACATCGGGCTCTTGCTCAGCAGGGAGCCTGCTTCTCCCTCTGCCTGCTGCTCCCCTGCTTGTGCTCTCTCTCCCTGACAAATAAATAAAATCTTTTAAAAGAACCCAAAAAACAGATGGCAAAAAAGCATGTGAAAAGATGCTTGGCATTTTATGTTATTAGGAAAATGCAAATAAAAACAAAATACCATTGGGATGCCTGGATGGCTCAGCTGGTTAAGCCTCTGCCTTTAGCTCAGGATCCCATGGTTCTGGGATCTACTCCCACATCAGAGTCCTTGCTCAGGAGGAGCCTACTTCTCCCTCTGCCTGCTACTCCCCCTGCTTGTGCACACGGTCGCGCACTCTTCTCTGGCAAATAAATAAATAAAATCTTAAAAACAACAACAAAACAATATACCATTTTACACCTATTAGAGTGGCCAAAATCCAGAGCACTAACATCACCAAATGCTAGTGAGAACTGAAGCCAACAGAAACTCTCTTTCATTGATGGGGGGGATGCAAAATGATATAGCCATTTTGGAAGGCCATCTGGTGGTCTCTTACAAAACTATACATACTCTTACCATGTGATCCAGCAACAGCACTCCTTGGTATTTACCCAAAGGAACTGAAAACTTACATTGACAAAACAAAACAAAACAAAAAACCCTGTGCACAAATGTTTAAACTAGATATTTTTGATAACTGCCCAAACTTGGAAGTAACCAAGATGTCCTTTAGTGGATAATGAACACACAAATTAGGGTACCTTGAGACAATGGAATATTATTTAGTGCTAAAAAGAAAAGAGCTATGAAACCACAATCTGAAAAAGACTACATACTGTATGATTCCAACTACATGACATCCTGAAGAAGGCAAACTATGGAGAGATAGAAAAAAGATCAGTGGTTACCAGGGGTTGTGTGTGGGAGGGAGGGATTAATAGGTGGAGCACAGAGGATTTTCCATGTCAGTGAAAACATTCTGTATGATACTACAACAGGGGATATATGTTGTTATACATTTGTTCAAATCTACAGAATGCGCAATTCTAAGAATGAACCACAATGTAAACTACCGACTTTGGGTAATAAGGATATGTCACTGGAGGTTCACTGATTGTAACATAATTACCAATCTGATGGGGGATGTTGATAAGGGGGAGGCTATGCATCTGATGGGGAGAGAGTATATGAGAAATCTCTATCTTTCCCTTAATTTTGGTGTTAACATAAAAGTGATCTAAAAATATAAAGTCTTAATTAAAAAAAAAGGAGAAAGAACAGAGATGATTCTAGAAAAGTAGCAAAGTATAAAGCACCAGGAATCTGTCTCTCCATCTAGATAATAACTGCACTGGTAGAGTCTGTCTGATGTTTTGGAATTTTAGAGCTTCTTAAAGGCTTGCAACTTCCAGGGTAAGACTTGGAAGGTAAACTAAAGTTACTTTTGGTCAATTTTAGACCTGAGCACGTATACCATCCTCCAATTCCACTGGTAGGCAGCTGTGTACATGTTCCTGAAGCAGCCTGCATCTAGCTTCCTGAAGCCAGAGAGGGCAAAAAAGAACCTGTCCTCCCAAAGGCCTGTGCTCTAATCACTGATAGCTGCTTCTGATCAGAGGTGCAGGTGTTGGGGCCATGGCCATTGTTGCTACACTTCCCCCAGTGCCGCAAACAGCCTCATTCCAGCTGACGGGACTGCGAGAATACTTAAAAGCCAGTGTCCTTTCTTCTTGCTATTCTTCATTTTCCCCTTCTTTCCTAAAGCTCAGATACTAAAACCTAGGACATTCTAAAACAACTTCAGAGTCCAGAGTGCTAACCATTACACCATGGAACCTAAAACAACTTCATATACAAGGAAAATCAGAAAGTAACTATGCATGCCTAGGGAAAAGGCAGACTCGGAACAGATCTGAAAGACCTTGAGTTATACCTCACACTGATCCTTGGCACAGGAACAGCCTACAACAATACAAAAATGAACAAACAAACAAACAAAATAACACAAAAAACAGCAAATCCCAGGGAAGGAAGAGAATTTGATTTCCATAATGACCACAATGAATGTCTAGTTTTCAATGAAAAATCACACAGTATAGAAAGAAACAGAAAAAGTATGGCCCATTCAAGGCAAAAGAAAGAATCAGCAAACTTCAAGACAGGACAATGGAAATTATTGAACCTGAGGAACAGAAACAAAAGAGACTGAAGAAAAGTAAACATGAAACACTACATCAAAAACTAATGAAGCACTGTATGGTAACTAACATAACATAATTTTTTAAAAAAGGAAAAGAAAACAGAACCTAAGGGATCTGTGCAACACATGATGTGGATCAACATATGCACTTTGGGGGTCCCAGAAGGAAAAAGAGGGAGGGCAGGGGGGGAAGGAGGAGGGAAGTAAAATAACTAAAGAAAAAATGGCTGAAACGTCCCAAATTTGATGGAAGACTTGAAAACAAATATCCAAGAAGCTCAATGAACTCCAAGATGAACTCAAAGAGACCCACAGACATATTATACCCAAACTTTTAGAAGACAATGATAGAATCTTGAAAGAAGCAAGTGGAAATGGATTTGTCAAATCAAGGGATCCTCATTAAAATTACCAGCAGATTTCCAATCAGAAACTTTGAAAGCCAGAAGGCAGTAGGCCAAAATATTCAAAGTGCTTAAAGAAAAAGAACACTCAAGCAAGAATCCTTTGTCCAGAAAAACTATCATTCAAAACTGAGGAAAAAATTAAGACATTTCCGGGATACCTGGGTGGCTCCGTGGGTTAAGCCTCTGCTTTCAGCTTAGGTCATGATCTCAGGGTCCTGGAATTGAGCCCCGCTTCGGGCTCTCTGCTCAGCAGGGAGCCTGCTTCTCCCTCTCCCTCTGTCTGCCTCTCTGCCTACTTGTGATCTCTCTCTCTCTGTCAAATAAATAAATAAAATCTTTAAAAAAAATTAAGACATTTCCAGGTAAACAAAAGCTGAGGGAATCTGTTACTACTAGACCTACCCTGGAAGAAACACTCAACAGGGCTGTGCAGTAATGAAATGAAAGGATACTAGACAGTAAATCAAAGCTGTATGAAGAATGAATGAACTTCATAAAGGTGAGCATGTGAGCAACTATAAAAGCTAGTATCATTGTAATAGTAGTTGTTTGTAACTCTTCTTTTTGCTTTCTACATGTGTCTAGATGACACAAGAGTTGAAATGCTGCTAGAAGCACCCTCAGCCACCACATGAGGGTGGGGAGATAGAGGTGGCCTAAGAGGAGATGCCAAATCGGAGGATGGCCTTTCCACTCCCCACCCCCCACCAGGATAAACTCAGTGTCTCAAGCTTCAGAATCACTCTGCAAAGGACTTGTAAAAGCCACTGAATTTTGCCTGTAGCTGTGAGATGAAGTCAATTAAAAAGAGGTATTATAAAATGTCACTGCCTAAATGCCAGCGACTGACTAGATATGGTACTAATACTTAAGTTTAATTAAAATTAAATAAAACTGGGGCGCCTGGGTGGCTCAGTCAGTTAAACATCTGCCTTCGGCTCAGGTCATGATCCCAGGGTCATGGGATCGAGCCCTGCATCGGGCTTCCTGCTCAGCGGGAAGCCTGCTTCCTCCTCTCTCTGCCTGCCTCTCTGCCTACTTGTGATCTCTCTCTCTGTCAAATAGATAAATAAAATCTTAAAAAAAATTTGTATAAAAAGGCAAAGGAACTAGAAAACAATTTTGAAAAAGAACAAAGCTGAATAACTTATACTATTTGATTTCACACTCACTACAAAGCTGCAATGTGGCACTGACAGAAAAATAGATACATAAGATCAAAGGAACAATATAGAATGAAGTAATAGAATCAATAGATTTCTTATAAAACAGCAAAGGCAATTCAGCAAAGAAAGGATGGTCTTTTCAACAAAAGGTACTGAAATACTTTAAAATCTACACACACACACACACTGAACTCAACCCTTATCTCACACCATACCTTCAAAATAAACTCAAAATGGATTATTTCTAGAAGAAAATATAAGAGAAAAATCTTTGTTAACCTTGGATATGGCAGAATTTTTACACAAAATGTTAAAGGCAGGATGTGTGAGACAAAAAGAAAAGATAAATTTGACTCCATCAAACCTTCTGCTCTAAGAAAGTGTTAAGAGAATGAAAAGACAGGGGCATCTAGGTGGCTCAGTCAGTTGGGCGTCTGCCTTCAGCTCAGCTCATGAATTCGGGGTCCTGGGAAGGAGCCCTGTGTTGGGTTTCCTGCTCAGTGGGGAGGCTACTTCTCCCTCTCCCTCTGCCCCTCTCTCCCAGCTCATGATTTCTCTCTCTCTCAAATAAATAAAATCTTAAAAAGAGAGAGACAGAGACAGAGAATGAAAAGACAAACCACAAACTGGAGAAAATATCTACAAATTACATACTGGACAAAGGGTTTATATCCAGAATATACAAAGAATTCTTAAAACTGCAATTAAAAACAAACAAAAGAATGGGTCAAATATTTAAACAGACACTTCATCCAAGAAGATAAATGAAATAAGAACAAGAAAATGCGGGCGCCTGGGTGGCTCAGTGGGTTAAAGCCTCTGCCTTCGGCTCAGGTCATGATCTCAGGGTCCTGGGATCGAGGCCCGCANGGGCTCTCTGCTCAGCAGGGAGCCTGCTTCCTTCTCTCTCCTCTCTCTCTGCCTGCCTCTCTGCCTACTTGTAATCTCTCTCTCTGTGTCAAATGAATAAATAAAATCTTAAAAAAAAGAAAAAGAAAATGCTCCATATTATTCATTATTAAGGAAATGTAATTAAAATCATGATGAGGGGTGCCTGGGTGACTCAGTCAGTTAAGCATCTGGCTATTGATTGTGTCTCAGGCTGTGATCTCATGGGTCGTAATCTCATAGGTGGGAAGACTCAGCCCTGTGTTGGGCTCTGCACTCCGAGGGGAATCTGCCTGATTCTCTCCTTCTGACTACTCCCCTGCATGCATGCTCACTCTCTCCCTCTTTCTCTAGAATAAATAAATCTTTAAAAAAAAAAAAAAACCCACAATGAGATACCCCTTCAAACCAATATAACAGTGAAAATAAAATTACTAAAAATACAAAGTACCAGTGAGGATATGGAGTAAATGGAACTCTCTTACACTGCCAGAGAGAATGCAGAATGCTGCAGTCATTTTAGAAAGGTTTGGCAATTTCTTACAGAGTTAAACTTATTTTAACAAAACTTCATGAGGTGTTTGTAGTAGCTTTATGCATAATTGCCAGAAGCTGGAAACATCTTAATGTCTTTCAACTGATGAGTGAATAAACAAACTGCAGTATATCCATATAGTGGAACACTATTCAGGAATAAAAAGGAACAAATACACAAAAATGTGGATAAATCACAAATGCAGTATATAAATGGAAAGAAGACATACTCAAAAGGCTATCTACTGTATGATACCATTATTTGATTTTTTGGAAAGGGCAAAACTGTAGGAAAAGAAAACAGATTAGTTGCCAGGCACTGGGCATAGTGGAAGGGATAAATTACAAAAGATAGAATGAGGTTATTTCTGGGGGTGACAGAAATGTTCTGCAATACACATGAATTGCTTGAATATCAACGACATGATAAATCACTTCAAAATAGATATTTATGTGAGTCCAACGCTGACTCTAAGATTCCTGGGAGTGAAAAATTCTCTTGCTTGGTTACTGGAAGAAAGTAGCTGTGTTCTTTTCCCCAGAAGAAAAAGTCCCTCTCAATGCCAAGTAAAGACAACCAAAGGGCTTACTGGGTCCACTATCTTGAAACACACACTAACCAACTTTCTCCGAAAAACAACATGAAACTTTGGGTAAGCTGCAAGAATTCAATACTGGGTTACCCTTTACTCTGTGCCTAATTTGGGGCATGTATGTAACTTATCTGAGCTTCGGTTCACTCGTCTATACAACACTGCATTGGCTATCAGGATTAAGTGAGTCAGTGTATATAAAACAGCCCAAACCTCACTTTTCCTACACTTAAATGCTCTCTTCTCAACTTCCATTTCCCTCATTTTCTATAGAAACATTTCTATTCGAAGTTAGCCTATTCTCAGAGCTATCTCCTATTTTCTGAAGCATTTGATTACGTGCATTTCTTAAAATGATTTTCAGCTATCAAAAAAAGGCCAAGCATTTCCAACTACTTCAAACACCACAAATATTAACCATAAAGGTTGTACCAAAGACAGGCAACAAAGCTACACCGGTGAGGATTCAGCTACTGCTCTTTTCATTGTAAACATAATGTGCTTCAAGTCTGTTTTATCAATATTAAAGGTTGTAATAGTCAAAAAGTATGTAGACTACACTAATGATTTCAACTGACTACACCTCTACCCCACTAAAAGCGTCTGGAGAAAAAAGAACTCAAAGAGGTGACAGACTGATTTACTTGGGTCAGTCAGAATGAAATGATTTCATCATAACAGATAGAATAAAAGTGCTTTATCTTTCAGGAATCAAAAGCAAAGACAGTCAAAAGGGAAAAAGTTAAACTAAAAACCTAAAGTAATGAACTCAAATATCCCCGTCTGTAGTAGTCTACATAGTAGCAGCAGTCCAGTAGGCTGCTGTGAGAAATAAAATTAAATGAGAATGTTAAATGCACAAAACACTAAGTGGACTCAATAAACGGAAGTTACTTTCATTCCAAGGTGGAGATATGGAACTTTCCCAATTCAGTCTGATATAATTTACATTGGTTTCCGATAAGGAAGATCTTCTGTGATCCACCCCAACGTTACGAGCAGCTCCTCCTTAAAGCTTCTAATATACCAAAGAACAAGAATGACTTTGGGTAATACATAAATAATCTTCCCTCAAAAATACATATGGATAGTCCTAGACACACACCTTACTAAGACTGGATGAGGAGGAAATAGAAAATCTGAAGAGACCTGCAAGTAATAAGGAGATTGAGTCAGTAATCTAAAACCTCAAATAGCCACAGCAATTTTTTCCTAGAAACATCACCAAAGGCAAGGGAAGCAAGGGCAAAAATGAACTATTGGGACTTCATCAAGATTAAAAGCTTTTGCACAGCAAAGGAAACAGTCAACAAAACCAAAAGACAACTGACAGAATGGGAGAAGATATTTGCAAATGACATGTCAGATAAAGGGCTAGTATCCAAAATCTATAAAGAACTTAGCAAACTCAACACTCAAAGAACAAATAATCCAATCAAGAAATGGGTAGAAGATATGAACAGACATTTCTGCAAAGACATCCAAATGGCCAACAGACACATGAAAAAGTGCCCAACATCACTTGGCATCAGAGAAATACAAATCAAAACCTCAATGAGATACCACCTCATACCAGTCAGAATGGCTAAAATTAACAAGTCAGGAAATGACAGATGTTGGCGA
>LNAC01000318.1:772615-795617 GCA_002007465.1 Ailurus styani | reverse complement strand
GCGATCCCAGGGCTCTGAGATCCTTTTTTTTTTTTTTTAAGATTTTATTTATTTATTTGTCAGAGAGAGATAGCACAAGCAGCGGCAGCTGCAGAGAGAGAAGACACCCTGCTGAGCAAGGAGCCCAACAGGACTCGATCCCAGGACCCTGAGATCTTTACCTGAGCCAAAGTCAGAAGCTGAACCAACTGAGCCAGCCAGGCGCCCCCAGCAAGCAGTTTTAAAGACCCACTGAGCTGGAAAATATGAACCCTCATTCCAAATAAAATTATTTATTTTAACCATCATCACCCAATAGTATGAATAATCAATAGAGAAAGAGCAGGAATAGAGAAAAAGTACAGCTGAATAAATGAGCATCTCTGCCACAAATCAATCAAAGCAATGGAACTCAGTTCATCGACCGGTCATTATCCGGCTAGGCTCTGAACTGCTGGAAATGTTCCTACAGTTACACAAAAGGATCTTGTAAGTCTTCTAGTAACAAAAACACTCACAGCTGCTCCCTGAAAAAGCCCACTTGGAGTCAAACCAACCAAGTGAGTTCTCTGCTCCCATATTCAAGGAGCTGAGCACTACAGGAGCAAAATCACAGAACCACACTCACTGTAGGCTCTGGTTTGAGGGGGTGGGGTTTACAAACATTCCCCTCACTTCATAACCAAGCCTATTTTTATTGTCTCTACTCTCTCCCCTTCACTTTTCAACTCACTGCACTTTAGCTCCTGTGCCAACTGATCACCAAAACCGTTCTTGCCAAAGGGCCCAGTGACCTTCATACGGACAACTCTAGTGGATGCTTCTCTGTCCTGTTCTACCCTGTCTCTGTGATATCTGACATTGTTGGTCACTCCCTCCTTAAAACTATCTACCCGTGTGGCTTCCACAACACCATTCTTTCCTGATTCTCTTATCCGACTAGACCTTCATCTCTTTCCAGGATTTTTCTTCTGCTGCTTGCTTCTGTCGCATTCCCATGGTGCCATCTTTCACCTTCTGACCCCCCTTACTGAGTTCCTCATCCAAACCTCACAATATCATCCACTACTATAGGTTTTAGGCAAGAAACCCACGTTTTCATGCTATGTGACCTAAGCTCCAGATCTCTGTAACCAACTGCCACCTAGGTATCTCCTAAACACCTGAGACCTACTTCAAGCTCAGCACATCCCTAAGTGAACTGACTATCCTTTCCTACACACAAGCTCCATTCTCTCAACTTCTCATCTTGGTAAAGAAAAGAAGCAAACACCCAGGCCAGAAACCTGAGGGTCATCCTTGACTCCTCCCTCTTACCCACTGCCAGTATCAAGTCACCGAGAACTAACAACTGTTTGTTTCCTTTTTTAAAGATTGTTTCTTTCAAGATACCCATCCCCTCCTCACCATTTCTTTAAGCCACGATTCTTGGTTAGAGGACAATGCCACTTTTTAAATGTATCTTCACTTACAAATAAAGTACCTTTTAAAAGATGAAAATCTGGCTGCCTCATTATCCTGCTTGTAATCCTCTTGTTGTCCCCACAGGTTTGATACGAATTTGAATTTCTTTAGTTCAGTCTCCAGAAACAACTGAAATTTGGTATTTGTCAATCTCTCTATGTTCATATGCCTTTGCTTTTCCTATGCACTCATATTCCCATTAAATGAAACTAAACACTACACAGAAAAGCATCAGGCTACTTGTTGATTCTGTGCCTTAGCACATCATATTCCCTCTGCTCAGAAAGAACAAACTTACCTGCACCTGGCTGACTCTTCCTTTATATTAAAACCCAGTGTCGTCTCCCCGACAAAATGATATACTCAAATTCTGACACTTCGGTGTCTCTCAACTATGACCCTCCTACCATGGCAATTACATTGTATTCATCTTTGTATCCCCCAAATAGAGACAAAGCTGGAGGATAAGTTAAAGAGTTAGGCAGGATTGACTTTCAGGAAAAGTACAAAGAAGAGACAACCGCTGAATACTGGGGAGACCTGGGGCAGGATTTCATGTTCTGAAAGCAGACAGGGTAACCCACGCCAGATAGTAGGGAAACCTGACAACCCACCCATCTCCTCTGAGCTTTGCTGGCCCTAGAAGTACATGTCCCACATACAGTGCCAAACCCCAAGAGTAACCTGTATACAGAAGAGTCCCTTTTAGGGACTCAAAGTTATTTTACAAACCTACATACGCTGGGTCTAAAGGCAAGTCCTTCTATTCCTGGACTGGATCTTAGGAAGAAGATCTCAAGGTGAGAGCTGGGGCTGTAAGCCAGGCTGCAGTTCTTAAGAACTAAATGCCTCAAGCAAAAATTAAATGATTAAAGAATCAAATGCTTTGGAGAATGAACATACTATAGAAAAACAACAGGATTTAGTGTTCAAATGCCTTCAAGTTGAGTCTCAATACTACCATTTTGTTGAATACAGCTTTGAAGTTCCTACTATACCCTCAAGGACTCTAGCAGTGCAGGTATTTAAACAAATTAATGAAGTTCCAGCTTGTACCATGAGACCTGGACCATTTAAGGGCTATTATCTTGAATCTCCTCTCCCTGAGAGGATGGTAGAGAAAAATTCTCTTAGGGGATATGCAGATATAAGGATTAAAGAGCACTTCAGCAGTTTCTGCTATAAATGTGATTCCTGTCTGATGTCACACTGGCTAGCACAAGATGGTCCAGGTCTTTACAGCATATGACAAGCAGCCCCTGGGTCATGGGTAAGGCCAAGGAAAGACAAGTGGTTGCAATGGTTTACTACGCCTTGGAGCAGGCACCAGGCCTCTACAGAAAGAAGCCTGCCAACCCCCTCTACTGGTTGTTTGTAGAACAACACGGCCTGCAGCTTTTGCTTCTGGCGGTCATGGACAACCTATATAAAAATCCTGGCACATGAGCTGTCCCAGAAATCAACCATTTAATGAAAAATAGGCAACAAAAAGTCACAAAGAAACTTACAAATTCTCAAATTTAGAATCACAAATGTTTGAAAAAAGGAACTTCTCTGAATAGTACAATCTGCTTTATTTAGATTATGGCCAATCATGAATCATCTTGCAAGACCATTCTCATTTTAGGCTTCCTTTCTTTTCTTTTTCTTTTTTTAAAATTAAACTCTGTGCCCAACGTGGGGCTTGCACCCACAACTCCAAGATCAAGAGTCTCATGCTCTACTGACTGAACCAGCCAGACACCCCATTTGTGGGTTTCTCAAATGGCAGCCAGGTGCATCTTTGTAGCAAAAAAGATGGGAAGCAATACACCAGACCAGACAAATACTGAGAAGAGGTCTTAAAAACCAACTATTAGGACTTGTGTTGTACATAAGATAAGAGTGAGACCACTAAAGCCAAGCTTTCTGCTGACCGTAACAACAACAACAACAAAAAAACCCAGGACTAAAAACAAAAGGAATAACCCGAGGGTTCTGAATGAAAAGTATACAAAAGCAGGTGGACTGGGGAGGGAAATAAACTTGAAGAACTAGGTAGTGTGGGGGACGGATGCAAGTTTCTTTTGCTTTGTTTTCTCTTTTCTCTCATAGCCCTGATCCCCAGGCCACATCTGGCCACAGCAGAGCTATGGGAGTAGTTCCAACCGGCAGCTAAAACTCCAACAGAAATCCCATCTTTCCAGCCAGAAGATTGGGGGAAGGGGGTCCCTGAGACCTGGAAATCTGGATGAAACTCACAGCTCAGGGACAGCTCCCCAGGGAGCCCTGGTAGTGAGTGTAAACATGAAGAAAGTCTTGGGAGTCCAGAGTGCCAAGTTACAACTTTTTTCCCCTTTTCCCTCCTTGCTTTGTTCCCAGGGTGGCACCAGTAACAACTGTACATGTGGGCAGCTAAATCTTTGAGAGAAATCCAGTACTTGTGGCCAGAGAACAAAAAGGGGGTGGGGCTCAAGTGGGTCAGAGTATAGGGGCAACCCCAGAGAGGTGGGCTAAGGAAGGAGATTCCCCTGAATTTGAGCATCAATCAGCACAAACCCTAGGTTCAGCTTGAGCTATTCATGTGCAGAAAAGCCCGCAAACAACAAAAACCAGACTCAGCACAGCAAACACACTGAGGAGTGAACACGTTAAATCACCACTCCACTCTCATCTGCAAAAAAAGATCCAAAGTTGCAGATCAGAGGTTTTAAAAACTAAACTAACATTGAAATCCGCCCACTGAAGGCAAGAGACTTGAGGTATAAACCTAACTGGGTTGACTGACTGCTAAAAGAAACAAACAAACAAAAAGCAACGTTAACCAGAGGCTTTTAACAGGATCCAGAGTCTAAACAATAATATTCAAAAGGTCCAAGATATAATTTAAAATTAACTTAAAATTACCTCAATGGAAAGAAAGAAAATACAACTCACTCTCAAGGGAAAACATAATCAACAGATACCAAACCTACAATAACCCATATGTTGGAATTATAAATGACGTTAAACTACTATAACAACACTCTTGAAATGAGTGGAATAATGTAAGTTCTTAGGAAAGAGAAATTATAAATAATAAACAAATGGAAATTTTAGAACTAAAAACCACAATGTATGAAATAAATTCACTGGCTGGACTTATTAATAAAGTAGAGATGACAAAGTCTGCGAATTTATAGATCAACGGAAATATCTTGTTTGAACAACTAAAAGGAGGAAAGGAAAGGAAAAAAAACGAACAGAGAAGATTCAGGCAAAATGGCAGAGAATCCAGGAATCTTCCTCTCTACCACCTAGAAAACAACTGTCTAGACAACCAGACCTAAATGTAAAATGCAAAACTATAAAAACTCCCAGATGATAATACAGGAGAACACCTAGATGATCCTGAGTTTGGTGATGACTTTTCAGCTACAACACCAAAGGCACAATCCATGAAAGAAATAACTGATAAAGTGGACTTCATTAAAATTAAAAACATCTGCTCTGTGAAACACAACATCAAGAAAACGAGAAAACAAACCACGGGCTAGAAGAAAATATTTATGAAAGACACAGGATAAAGGACTGTTATCCAAAATATACAACAAATTCTTGAAACAATAAGAAAACAAACAACCCAATTAAAAAATGACCAAAAGACCTAAATGAATGCTTCATCAAAGAAGATATACACAGGGGCACCTGGGTGGTTTGGTTGTTTAAACATCTGACTTCAGCTCAGGTCATGATCTCGGGTCCTGGGATCCAGCCCCTCATGAGGCTTCCCACTAGGTGGGGAGTCTGCCTGTCCCTCTGCCCCTCCCCACGCTCATGCTCTCTCTCAAATAAATAAAATCTTCCTTTTTTTTTAAGATTTTATTTATTTATTTGACACAGAGAGAGAGATCACAAGTAGGCAGAGAGGCAGGCAGAGAGAGGAGGAAGTAGGCTCCCTGCCGAGCAGGGAGCCCAATGCGGGGCTGGATCCCAGAACCCTGAGATCATGACCTGAGCCGAAGGCAGAGGCTTAAGCCACTGAGTCACCCAGGCGCCCCTCAAATAAATAAAATCCTAAAAAAAAAGGGGGGGGATGCGTGGGTGGCTCAGTCAGTTAAGCGTCTGCCTTTGGCTCAGGTCATGATCCCAGGGTGCTGGGATAGAGTCCCACATCGGGCTCTTGCTCAGCAGGGAGCCTGCTTCTCCCTCTGCCTGCTGCTCCCCTGCTTGTGCTCTCTCTCCCTGACAAATAAATAAAATCTTTTAAAAGAACCCAAAAAACAGATGGCAAAAAAGCATGTGAAAAGATGCTTGGCATTTTATGTTATTAGGAAAATGCAAATAAAAACAAAATACCATTGGGATGCCTGGATGGCTCAGCTGGTTAAGCCTCTGCCTTTAGCTCAGGATCCCATGGTTCTGGGATCTACTCCCACATCAGAGTCCTTGCTCAGGAGGAGCCTACTTCTCCCTCTGCCTGCTACTCCCCCTGCTTGTGCACACGGTCGCGCACTCTTCTCTGGCAAATAAATAAATAAAATCTTAAAAACAACAACAAAACAATATACCATTTTACACCTATTAGAGTGGCCAAAATCCAGAGCACTAACATCACCAAATGCTAGTGAGAACTGAAGCCAACAGAAACTCTCTTTCATTGATGGGGGGGATGCAAAATGATATAGCCATTTTGGAAGGCCATCTGGTGGTCTCTTACAAAACTATACATACTCTTACCATGTGATCCAGCAACAGCACTCCTTGGTATTTACCCAAAGGAACTGAAAACTTACATTGACAAAACAAAACAAAACAAAAAACCCTGTGCACAAATGTTTAAACTAGATATTTTTGATAACTGCCCAAACTTGGAAGTAACCAAGATGTCCTTTAGTGGATAATGAACACACAAATTAGGGTACCTTGAGACAATGGAATATTATTTAGTGCTAAAAAGAAAAGAGCTATGAAACCACAATCTGAAAAAGACTACATACTGTATGATTCCAACTACATGACATCCTGAAGAAGGCAAACTATGGAGAGATAGAAAAAAGATCAGTGGTTACCAGGGGTTGTGTGTGGGAGGGAGGGATTAATAGGTGGAGCACAGAGGATTTTCCATGTCAGTGAAAACATTCTGTATGATACTACAACAGGGGATATATGTTGTTATACATTTGTTCAAATCTACAGAATGCGCAATTCTAAGAATGAACCACAATGTAAACTACCGACTTTGGGTAATAAGGATATGTCACTGGAGGTTCACTGATTGTAACATAATTACCAATCTGATGGGGGATGTTGATAAGGGGGAGGCTATGCATCTGATGGGGAGAGAGTATATGAGAAATCTCTATCTTTCCCTTAATTTTGGTGTTAACATAAAAGTGATCTAAAAATATAAAGTCTTAATTAAAAAAAAAGGAGAAAGAACAGAGATGATTCTAGAAAAGTAGCAAAGTATAAAGCACCAGGAATCTGTCTCTCCATCTAGATAATAACTGCACTGGTAGAGTCTGTCTGATGTTTTGGAATTTTAGAGCTTCTTAAAGGCTTGCAACTTCCAGGGTAAGACTTGGAAGGTAAACTAAAGTTACTTTTGGTCAATTTTAGACCTGAGCACGTATACCATCCTCCAATTCCACTGGTAGGCAGCTGTGTACATGTTCCTGAAGCAGCCTGCATCTAGCTTCCTGAAGCCAGAGAGGGCAAAAAAGAACCTGTCCTCCCAAAGGCCTGTGCTCTAATCACTGATAGCTGCTTCTGATCAGAGGTGCAGGTGTTGGGGCCATGGCCATTGTTGCTACACTTCCCCCAGTGCCGCAAACAGCCTCATTCCAGCTGACGGGACTGCGAGAATACTTAAAAGCCAGTGTCCTTTCTTCTTGCTATTCTTCATTTTCCCCTTCTTTCCTAAAGCTCAGATACTAAAACCTAGGACATTCTAAAACAACTTCAGAGTCCAGAGTGCTAACCATTACACCATGGAACCTAAAACAACTTCATATACAAGGAAAATCAGAAAGTAACTATGCATGCCTAGGGAAAAGGCAGACTCGGAACAGATCTGAAAGACCTTGAGTTATACCTCACACTGATCCTTGGCACAGGAACAGCCTACAACAATACAAAAATGAACAAACAAACAAACAAAATAACACAAAAAACAGCAAATCCCAGGGAAGGAAGAGAATTTGATTTCCATAATGACCACAATGAATGTCTAGTTTTCAATGAAAAATCACACAGTATAGAAAGAAACAGAAAAAGTATGGCCCATTCAAGGCAAAAGAAAGAATCAGCAAACTTCAAGACAGGACAATGGAAATTATTGAACCTGAGGAACAGAAACAAAAGAGACTGAAGAAAAGTAAACATGAAACACTACATCAAAAACTAATGAAGCACTGTATGGTAACTAACATAACATAATTTTTTAAAAAAGGAAAAGAAAACAGAACCTAAGGGATCTGTGCAACACATGATGTGGATCAACATATGCACTTTGGGGGTCCCAGAAGGAAAAAGAGGGAGGGCAGGGGGGGAAGGAGGAGGGAAGTAAAATAACTAAAGAAAAAATGGCTGAAACGTCCCAAATTTGATGGAAGACTTGAAAACAAATATCCAAGAAGCTCAATGAACTCCAAGATGAACTCAAAGAGACCCACAGACATATTATACCCAAACTTTTAGAAGACAATGATAGAATCTTGAAAGAAGCAAGTGGAAATGGATTTGTCAAATCAAGGGATCCTCATTAAAATTACCAGCAGATTTCCAATCAGAAACTTTGAAAGCCAGAAGGCAGTAGGCCAAAATATTCAAAGTGCTTAAAGAAAAAGAACACTCAAGCAAGAATCCTTTGTCCAGAAAAACTATCATTCAAAACTGAGGAAAAAATTAAGACATTTCCGGGATACCTGGGTGGCTCCGTGGGTTAAGCCTCTGCTTTCAGCTTAGGTCATGATCTCAGGGTCCTGGAATTGAGCCCCGCTTCGGGCTCTCTGCTCAGCAGGGAGCCTGCTTCTCCCTCTCCCTCTGTCTGCCTCTCTGCCTACTTGTGATCTCTCTCTCTCTGTCAAATAAATAAATAAAATCTTTAAAAAAAATTAAGACATTTCCAGGTAAACAAAAGCTGAGGGAATCTGTTACTACTAGACCTACCCTGGAAGAAACACTCAACAGGGCTGTGCAGTAATGAAATGAAAGGATACTAGACAGTAAATCAAAGCTGTATGAAGAATGAATGAACTTCATAAAGGTGAGCATGTGAGCAACTATAAAAGCTAGTATCATTGTAATAGTAGTTGTTTGTAACTCTTCTTTTTGCTTTCTACATGTGTCTAGATGACACAAGAGTTGAAATGCTGCTAGAAGCACCCTCAGCCACCACATGAGGGTGGGGAGATAGAGGTGGCCTAAGAGGAGATGCCAAATCGGAGGATGGCCTTTCCACTCCCCACCCCCCACCAGGATAAACTCAGTGTCTCAAGCTTCAGAATCACTCTGCAAAGGACTTGTAAAAGCCACTGAATTTTGCCTGTAGCTGTGAGATGAAGTCAATTAAAAAGAGGTATTATAAAATGTCACTGCCTAAATGCCAGCGACTGACTAGATATGGTACTAATACTTAAGTTTAATTAAAATTAAATAAAACTGGGGCGCCTGGGTGGCTCAGTCAGTTAAACATCTGCCTTCGGCTCAGGTCATGATCCCAGGGTCATGGGATCGAGCCCTGCATCGGGCTTCCTGCTCAGCGGGAAGCCTGCTTCCTCCTCTCTCTGCCTGCCTCTCTGCCTACTTGTGATCTCTCTCTCTGTCAAATAGATAAATAAAATCTTAAAAAAAATTTGTATAAAAAGGCAAAGGAACTAGAAAACAATTTTGAAAAAGAACAAAGCTGAATAACTTATACTATTTGATTTCACACTCACTACAAAGCTGCAATGTGGCACTGACAGAAAAATAGATACATAAGATCAAAGGAACAATATAGAATGAAGTAATAGAATCAATAGATTTCTTATAAAACAGCAAAGGCAATTCAGCAAAGAAAGGATGGTCTTTTCAACAAAAGGTACTGAAATACTTTAAAATCTACACACACACACACACTGAACTCAACCCTTATCTCACACCATACCTTCAAAATAAACTCAAAATGGATTATTTCTAGAAGAAAATATAAGAGAAAAATCTTTGTTAACCTTGGATATGGCAGAATTTTTACACAAAATGTTAAAGGCAGGATGTGTGAGACAAAAAGAAAAGATAAATTTGACTCCATCAAACCTTCTGCTCTAAGAAAGTGTTAAGAGAATGAAAAGACAGGGGCATCTAGGTGGCTCAGTCAGTTGGGCGTCTGCCTTCAGCTCAGCTCATGAATTCGGGGTCCTGGGAAGGAGCCCTGTGTTGGGTTTCCTGCTCAGTGGGGAGGCTACTTCTCCCTCTCCCTCTGCCCCTCTCTCCCAGCTCATGATTTCTCTCTCTCTCAAATAAATAAAATCTTAAAAAGAGAGAGACAGAGACAGAGAATGAAAAGACAAACCACAAACTGGAGAAAATATCTACAAATTACATACTGGACAAAGGGTTTATATCCAGAATATACAAAGAATTCTTAAAACTGCAATTAAAAACAAACAAAAGAATGGGTCAAATATTTAAACAGACACTTCATCCAAGAAGATAAATGAAATAAGAACAAGAAAATGCGGGCGCCTGGGTGGCTCAGTGGGTTAAAGCCTCTGCCTTCGGCTCAGGTCATGATCTCAGGGTCCTGGGATCGAGGCCCGCATTGGGCTCTCTGCTCAGCAGGGAGCCTGCTTCCTTCTCTCTCCTCTCTCTCTGCCTGCCTCTCTGCCTACTTGTAATCTCTCTCTCTGTGTCAAATGAATAAATAAAATCTTAAAAAAAAGAAAAAGAAAATGCTCCATATTATTCATTATTAAGGAAATGTAATTAAAATCATGATGAGGGGTGCCTGGGTGACTCAGTCAGTTAAGCATCTGGCTATTGATTGTGTCTCAGGCTGTGATCTCATGGGTCGTAATCTCATAGGTGGGAAGACTCAGCCCTGTGTTGGGCTCTGCACTCCGAGGGGAATCTGCCTGATTCTCTCCTTCTGACTACTCCCCTGCATGCATGCTCACTCTCTCCCTCTTTCTCTAGAATAAATAAATCTTTAAAAAAAAAAAAAAACCCACAATGAGATACCCCTTCAAACCAATATAACAGTGAAAATAAAATTACTAAAAATACAAAGTACCAGTGAGGATATGGAGTAAATGGAACTCTCTTACACTGCCAGAGAGAATGCAGAATGCTGCAGTCATTTTAGAAAGGTTTGGCAATTTCTTACAGAGTTAAACTTATTTTAACAAAACTTCATGAGGTGTTTGTAGTAGCTTTATGCATAATTGCCAGAAGCTGGAAACATCTTAATGTCTTTCAACTGATGAGTGAATAAACAAACTGCAGTATATCCATATAGTGGAACACTATTCAGGAATAAAAAGGAACAAATACACAAAAATGTGGATAAATCACAAATGCAGTATATAAATGGAAAGAAGACATACTCAAAAGGCTATCTACTGTATGATACCATTATTTGATTTTTTGGAAAGGGCAAAACTGTAGGAAAAGAAAACAGATTAGTTGCCAGGCACTGGGCATAGTGGAAGGGATAAATTACAAAAGATAGAATGAGGTTATTTCTGGGGGTGACAGAAATGTTCTGCAATACACATGAATTGCTTGAATATCAACGACATGATAAATCACTTCAAAATAGATATTTATGTGAGTCCAACGCTGACTCTAAGATTCCTGGGAGTGAAAAATTCTCTTGCTTGGTTACTGGAAGAAAGTAGCTGTGTTCTTTTCCCCAGAAGAAAAAGTCCCTCTCAATGCCAAGTAAAGACAACCAAAGGGCTTACTGGGTCCACTATCTTGAAACACACACTAACCAACTTTCTCCGAAAAACAACATGAAACTTTGGGTAAGCTGCAAGAATTCAATACTGGGTTACCCTTTACTCTGTGCCTAATTTGGGGCATGTATGTAACTTATCTGAGCTTCGGTTCACTCGTCTATACAACACTGCATTGGCTATCAGGATTAAGTGAGTCAGTGTATATAAAACAGCCCAAACCTCACTTTTCCTACACTTAAATGCTCTCTTCTCAACTTCCATTTCCCTCATTTTCTATAGAAACATTTCTATTCGAAGTTAGCCTATTCTCAGAGCTATCTCCTATTTTCTGAAGCATTTGATTACGTGCATTTCTTAAAATGATTTTCAGCTATCAAAAAAAGGCCAAGCATTTCCAACTACTTCAAACACCACAAATATTAACCATAAAGGTTGTACCAAAGACAGGCAACAAAGCTACACCGGTGAGGATTCAGCTACTGCTCTTTTCATTGTAAACATAATGTGCTTCAAGTCTGTTTTATCAATATTAAAGGTTGTAATAGTCAAAAAGTATGTAGACTACACTAATGATTTCAACTGACTACACCTCTACCCCACTAAAAGCGTCTGGAGAAAAAAGAACTCAAAGAGGTGACAGACTGATTTACTTGGGTCAGTCAGAATGAAATGATTTCATCATAACAGATAGAATAAAAGTGCTTTATCTTTCAGGAATCAAAAGCAAAGACAGTCAAAAGGGAAAAAGTTAAACTAAAAACCTAAAGTAATGAACTCAAATATCCCCGTCTGTAGTAGTCTACATAGTAGCAGCAGTCCAGTAGGCTGCTGTGAGAAATAAAATTAAATGAGAATGTTAAATGCACAAAACACTAAGTGGACTCAATAAACGGAAGTTACTTTCATTCCAAGGTGGAGATATGGAACTTTCCCAATTCAGTCTGATATAATTTACATTGGTTTCCGATAAGGAAGATCTTCTGTGATCCACCCCAACGTTACGAGCAGCTCCTCCTTAAAGCTTCTAATATACCAAAGAACAAGAATGACTTTGGGTAATACATAAATAATCTTCCCTCAAAAATACATATGGATAGTCCTAGACACACACCTTACTAAGACTGGATGAGGAGGAAATAGAAAATCTGAAGAGACCTGCAAGTAATAAGGAGATTGAGTCAGTAATCTAAAACCTCAAATAGCCACAGCAATTTTTTCCTAGAAACATTGCCAAAGGCAAGGGAAGCAAGGGCAAAAATGAACTATTGGGACTTCATCAAGACCAAAAGCTTTTGCACAGCAAAGGAAACAGTCAACAAAACCAAAAGACAACTGACAGAATGGGAGAAGATATTTGCAAATGACATGTCAGATAAAGGGCTAGTATCCAAAATCTATAAAGAACTTAGCAAACTCAACACTCAAAGAACAAATAATCCAATCAAGAAATGGGTAGAAGATATGAACAGACATTTCTGCAAAGACATCCAAATGGCCAACAGACACATGAAAAAGTGCCCAACATCACTTGGCATCAGAGAAATACAAATCAAAACCTCAATGAGATACCACCTCATACCAGTCAGAATGGCTAAAATTAACAAGTCAGGAAATGACAGATGTTGGGCGCCTGGGTGGCTCAGTGGGTTAAAGCCGCTGCCTTCGGCTCAGGTCATGATCCCAGGGTCCTGGGATCGAGGCCCACATCGGGCTCTCTGCTCAGCAGGGAGCCTGCTTCCTCCTCTCTCCTCTCTCTCTGCCTGCCTCTCTGCCTACTTGTAATCTCTCTCTCTGTGTCAAATGAATAAATAAAATCTTTAAAAAAAAAAAAAAAAAAAGGAAATGACAGATGTTGACGAGGATGCGGAGAAAGGAGAACCCTCCTACACTCTTGGTGGGAATGCAAGGTGGTGTAGTCGCTTTGGAAAACAGTAGGGAGGTTCCTCAAAAAGTTGAAAATAGAGCTACTCTATGACCCAGCAACTGTACTATTGGGTATTTATCCCAAAGATACAAATGTTATGATCCAAAGGGGAATGTGCACCCCAATGTTTATAGCAGCAATGTCCACAAAAGCCAAACTATGGAAGAGCTTAGATGTCCATCAACAGATGAATGGATAAAGATGTGTGGTGTGTAAACACACACACACACACACACACACTGGAGTATTATGCAGCCACCAAAAAAATGAAATATTGTCATTTGCAATGACGTGGATGGAACTAGAGGGTACTATGCTAAGCAACATAAGACAATCAGAAAAAGACAATTACTGTATGCTCTCACTGATATGAGGAACTTGAGAAACAAGACAGAGAATCATAGGGGAAGGGAGGGAAAAATGAAACAAGATAAAACCAGAGAGGCAGACAAACCATAAGAGACTCTTAATCTCAAGAAACAAACTGAGGGCTACTGGGGTGGAAGGGGGTGGGAGGAATGGGATGGCTGGGTGATGGACATTGGGGAGGGTATGTGGTATGGTGAGCGCTGTGAAAGGTGTAAGCCTGATGAACCACAAACCTGTACCCCTAAAACAAATAATACATTATATGTTAATAATATAAAAATAAAACAAAATTTGTTTGCATGGTTAAAATAAATAAATAAAACCTGAAATAAAGAAAAGTCCAAGACCAGATGTTTCACAGGTGAATTCTAGAAAGCATTCAACCAAGAATAACATCAAATTTTCTTAAACTCTTCCGAAACACTAAAGCAGAGGGAACACTTTCTCACTCATTTTATGAGGCCAAGACTGCCCTGATACCAAAGCCAGACAAAGACACAATAAGAAAACTAAAGACCGGGCGCCTGGGTGGCTCAGTGGGTTAAAGCCTCTGCTTTCGGCTCAGGTCATGATCTCAGGGTCCTGGGATCGAGGCCCACATCAGGCTCTCTGCTTGGCGGGGAGCCTGCTTCCCCCTCTCTCTCTGCCTGCCTCTCTGCCTCCTTGTGATCTCTCTCCCTCTGTGAAATAAATAAATAAAATCTTTAAAAAAAAAAAAAAGAGAGAGAGATGAATGGGTAAAGGTGTGGTGTGTACACACACACACACACACACACACACAGGAATATTACTCAGCCATCAAAACGAATGAAATCTTGCCATTTGCAAGGACATGGATGGAACTAGGGAGTATTATGCTAAGTGCCTTAAGTCCAAGAAAGACAAATCCGTATGATTTCACTCCTATGTGGAATTTAAGAAACAAAACAGATGAACATAGAGGAAGGGAAGGAAAAATAAAATAAGATAAAATAGAGATGGAAACAAACCATAAGAGACTATTAACCGTAGGAAACAAACTAAGGGTTGCTGGAGGGGAGGTGGGTGGGAAGATGGGGTAACTGGGTGATGGGCATTAAGGAGAGCACTTGATATAATGAGTATTGGGTGTTATATGCAACTGATCAATCACTAAATTCTACCCCTGAAACTAATAATATACTATACGCTAATTTAATTTAATTTAATTTAAAAATTAAAAAATTTTACTTACTTGGTCAACTTGTGGCTTTTCATTGCTGTGAGAAATTCTCTAACAATCTCAGGACTCTGGTGCCTGCATGGCGTTTTTGATATATATTTTAATGTCTACCCAAAAAAAGAAAGAAAAAGTAAGCATAAGACAAAAAAACCTGAATGAGAAAAAGGGAAGACAATAGCTATAATTTAGCATTCTAATATTTAATTTCGAAACTCTATAAAAGGGTGCCTATGTGGCTCAGTCAGTTGAGCATCTGACTCTTGATTTCAGCTCAGGTTATCATCTCAGGATTGTGGGATCAAGCCCCAAACAGGGCTCCACACTCAGCACAAAGTCTGCAGGTCCCTCTCCCTCTCCCTCTATACCCCTCCTCCTATGTGTCTGCCTGCTCTCTCTCAAATAAATCCTAAAAATAAATCTTTTGTAAAACAAATGCCTTCAGGAGAGTGAATCTTCATATAATGGGAATTCCTCAAAAAGAAAACCAGTGGCTAAAAAAGGAAGAATAATGAATGACACTCTAGAAGAAAGCTTTTCTGATCTTAAAAAAAAAAAGAAAAAGAAAAAACTCTATCTGACACTTGTGTTATATTTCAGACAATTTTTTTTAGTGGTATAAACACACACACACACACACAATGGAATATTACTCAATGGAATATTACATCATCAAAAAAATGAAATCTTGCCATTTGCAACAACGTGGATAGAACTAGAGAGTATTAATGCGAACTGAAATATAAGTCAATCAGAGAAAGACAATGATCATATACTCTCACGGATATGTGGAATTTAATAAACAAAACAGAGAATCATAGGGGAAGAGAGGAAAAAAATAAAACAAGATGAAACCAGAGAGGGAGACAAACCGTAAGAGACTCTCAATCATAGGAAACAAACTGAGGGCTGCCAGAAGGGAGGTGGGTGGAGGGATGGGGTAACTGGGTGATGGATGTTAAGCATGTGATTTAATGAGCACTGGGTATTACATACAACTGATGAATCATACACCTGTACCTCTGAAACCAATATTACATTATATGTTAATTATTTGAATTTAAATTTAAAAAGGGAAATAAACATGGATTAAAAGAAGTTTGAAAACTCAAAAAACAAAATAAAAATAAAAACAGGGAGGGGTGCCTGGGTGGTTCAGTCATTAAGCATCCGCTTTCGGCTCGGGTCCTGGGATGGAGCCCCCATCGGACTCCCTGCTCAGCGGGAAGCCTGCTTCTCCCTCTCCCACTCCCCCTGCTTGTGTTCCCTCTCTCGCTGTGTCTCTCTCTGTGTCAAATAAATAAATAAAATCTTTAAAAAATAAAAAAATAAAAACAAGGAACCCAAAGAATAAAATAGTCACCAGTCCATATGGATATAAGTAAATAAAAGGATGAGAAGGAACAAGTGTTTCTTACAGGAGAATTCTGTGTTAAATGGAAGGAATGAGGGAAGTAAATCACCGTTAGGCAACTGAACCATAGTAATAATTACTGCAGGAAAGGCATTCCAATAAAAACTAAAATTAATGGGCAAAAGCTTTAAGTGGGATATTTGCATAGCCTCAAAGCATCTTCCCCATAACATTTATCAATTACTGTGACAGCTTTAAAATATGTCCTCAAATTCTTTAATCTCCTTCTGTTCAAGAAGTAAAGCCTAATCCCCTACCCCTTGAATGAGCTGGATGTGGCAACTCCTTTCTAACCAATACAAAGTGAAAATGGAAAACCAATAACTGTACAGTGGAGAAACCAGGCAGATACCCCTTAACCAAGTAATCAAAGTTCACAGCATCGGTAAGAAGACATTGCTATCATGTACCCTGTACCATGTAATGAGAAGGGCAGATCCCTTCTGTGGCATTCTTCAAGCCATTCTTCAAAAGCCAAAATTTCAGTCTGTGCACAAGAAAACATCAAACAAACCAAAATTAAGGGACGTTCTACGAAATACTTACCATTACTCTTCGGAAGTGTCAAGGTCATACATGAAGATGAGAAAAGACTAAGGACCCATTACAGATTGGAGGATATTAGGGAGACATGGTAATTAAATACAAAATAGTATCCCTGAACAGAAAAAGAGCATTAATGGAAAAACTGAGAAAATTTGAATAAAATCTATGTGTAATTTTCTTAGTTTTGATAATTGTGTCATGGTTATATAAGATGTTAACATCAGGGAAAACTAAGAGACACATGGGAACTCTCAGCACCACCTTTCTATCTCTTCTGTAAGACTATCATTATCTCAAAATAAAAGGCTTTTACTTTTTAAAGAGGGAACCACACCTAGACATAACTTGAAAGGAACTTCAAACTTCAAAAGTAAACAGTAACCTCAAGCATCTAAGTTAAGTGTCTCTCCCAAATGCAAAAATCAGGTTAGTCTCAGACTCCTCCATAACAATAAACACTAACAGGCCAAGTATTACCTATAGAACCTACAGAATGAGAGTTGAACCCATGAACTCCATGTTCAGATGAGGTGTCATTCACATTAAGAACAATAGAAATACACTTTCAGGCATAAAGTCTCAAAACATTTACCACCACAATAACTTTCCTGAAGGTACCATGAATTAAAAGAACTTAACAAATATGTAAGAGAGTGTAATTAAGAGTTTAAACTGATTTAAGCATGTAGTAAGAGTACCTGATAGCTTGAAATGAGGCTATAAAACTAATTACCAACAAACATTTCATTTTCTTTTTTTAAAGAGATGAATGGTATAACATAAAATAACATGAGTGAATAAATGAATGATAGTTTTTTTTTGTTTTTTTTTTTGAGAGAGTGAGCCCGCGTGCACACAAGCTAGGGACGGGGGAGGCAGGGTGAGAGGAGAAAGAATCTTAGGCAGACTCCCTGCTGAGCGTGGAGCCGACGTGGGACTCGATCTCATGACCCTGAGATCATGACCTGAGCCGAAATCATAAGTGGGATGCTTAACTGACTCATCTACTCAGGCGCCCCTGAATGACAGGATTTTAAACACATGACTAGATGAACAAAACTGGACGGGGAAGAATGGTGACAAAAGTGCTAAACACCCTTTAATTTCCTTAAAAAGGATTATAGTAACTTAATCCAGGTTTAATTGTGTCTTTGAAAAGATAAAGATAATTAAAATTATATCCTTTGTAGAGACAAATCAGATTTGAAAGGAAATAGCAGAAAACATAAATTAAAATGACAGACACAAAATCAAACATCACCTAAAACAAATACGATGGCTTAAACTTTTTAAGGATAAAGCATTAGGTTGGGAGAAAACAGCCAAATGTCAACTAGATGTTAAAATTGTAACTTACTTTTGCTTTCTTCTTTATACTTTTTGGTACTTTCTAAGTTTTTTACAGTAAAAAAACATTTTTTTGTGTGTAATAAAGAATTTGGCTTTGCCCAAAGAGACAGTTTGGCCTTTGCCCTTAGCTTCTGGGAGGCAATCTCTAGACCCTTGGAATGTTATACTCAGTAGGAGTATCTTTGTCTGGACGCCTTGGTCATACTGAATAGTCTTAAAAATATACTTAGGGTAGGGACTTTGGGTCATGCAGTATCAATATACCTGGAGGCTGAGATGACCTACACAGGAAATCGATCTTCAATCACATTTATATGGTACAGCCCAAATAAAAATTTGGGACACCAAAGTTCAGCTGAGCTTCCCTGGTTGACAATATTCTGTATGCATTATCACACAACGGTTTCAAGAGAGAAACATGTTCTGACTCCACATTAGAGGACAACAGAAACTCTGAGTTGGAGTTTCTCTTAAAATCTGTCCCATATGCCTTTTCCCTTGGCCAATTTTAATCTGTAATAAACTATAACTATGAATACAATAGCTTTCAATGACTTCTGAGTACTTCTAGTGAATTACTGAACCCAAGGGTGGTCTTAGGGATCCCTGACTTGCAAATGGTATTAGAATTGAGGGCAGGGCGCCTGGGTGGCTCAGTGGGTTAAAGCCCCTGCCTTCGGCTCAGGTCATGATCTCAGGGTCCTGTGATTGAGGCCCGCATCGGGCTCTCTGCTCAGCAGGGAGCCTGCTTCCTCCTCTCTCTCTCTCTCTCTGCCTGCCTCTCAGCCTACTTGTGATCTGATCTCTCTGTGTCAAATAAATAAATAAATAAAAATCTTTTAAAAAATTAAAAAAAAAAAAAGAATTGAGGGCAATCGGGCGCCTGGGTGGCTCAGTGGGTTAAAGCCTCTGCTTTCGGCTCAGGTCATGATCTCAGCGTCCTGGGATCGAGGCCCGCATGGGACTCTCTGCTCAGCAGGGAGCCTGCTTCCTCCTCTCCTTGTCTCTCTCTGCCTGCCTCTCTGCCTACTTGTAATCTCTCTCTGTGTCAAATAGATAAATAAAATCTATATAAAAAAATAAAAAGAATTGAGGGCAATCTTTTGACTATTCTTTCCCACTTTATCATTGGCTAACCTTCATAACTGGCCAAACTCCTCCCACTTATATGAACAGAATAAAAACTGGGTTACAGTAAAACTACTCAAATCAAGTAAGAGGTAGTGATCATTTGGTGGCTAGTCATCTGTAGAATAAACCAATCCTCCTCAATGGCAGTTTGGGTAGCCCCTCCAGAAGCATAGGCTTACTTCATAGGTGATAGTATTCAAATTCTGTTGCCCAGAACTGTGTTTGTTCTTTCCACTTTCTTTCCGTTGCTCTTTTAGATCAGTCAGTAACTGGAACACCTAGGAAGTGATAAAATATTTTTATGAATAAATGTGAGAAATGTATTTCAAGGTCAATGATTCTGAAGAATAAATAAGACAGTACCTCTTTTCCTTCAGAAACTCTCTCCCAACTCTTGCATTTTATGAGTCTGAGAAGCAGCTGACACTTTAAAAATGCTTTTATCTAAGTCAAATAATCCAAATTCATTAGTTTATTGAAAATATTTCAAATGCTTCCTTATCAACATATACCATATCACTGATCTCCTCTTATCTCAAAAATATATTGAGTATTTGAGAGTGAATTTTCCTAAAATATGATCTCAATAGATGCAGACAAAGAATTCTCAAAAATTCAACACCGATTTATGATAAACACTCTCAACAAACTGGGTTTAGAGGGAACATACCTCAATGTGTCAAGGCCATATATGACAAGCCCTCAGCTAACATCATACTGAACAGTGAAAACCTGAAAGCTTTTCCTATTAGATCACACCAAGACAAAGATGCCACCCTTGCCCCTTTTATTCAACATATTACTAGAGGTCCTTCCCAGAGCAATTAGGCAAGAAAAGAAACAGAAGGCAGCCAAATTGGAAAGAAAGTGGTAAAAACTGTCACTATTTGAAGATGACATATACTACATATAGAAAACCCTAAAGACTCTACCAAAAAACTGAACTAATTATAAATGAATTCAGTAAAATTACAGGATACAAAATTAATATATAGAACTCTATTGAATGTCACATGATAATAGTGAACTGTCAGAAAGAGAAATTAAGAAAATAATCCCATTTACCATTGCATCAAAAAGAATAAAATACCTAGGAATAAATTTAACCAAGGAATGAAATATCTATACACTGAGCAGGATAAGACACTGATGAAAGAAACTAAAGAAGACACAAATAAATGGAATGATATTCCATGCTCATGGATTAGAAGAATTAGTAATGTCCATACTACTCAAAGCAATCTACAGATTCAGTGTAATCTCTATCAAAATTCCAACAGCATTCTTCATAGAAACAGTACAAGCAATCCTAAAATTTTATGGAACCACAAAAGACCCTGAATAGTCAAAGCAATGTTGAGAAAGAGCAAAGCTGGAGGTATCATGTTTCCTGATTTCAAACTACATTACAAAGCCAAGAAATCAAAATGGCATAAAAACAGACATAAATCAATGGAACAGAACAGAGAGTCCAGAAATAATCCCACACATATGTAATTAGCTAATTTTTGACAAAGGTGCCAACAACACACAATGGAGAAAAGAGTCTCTTCAATAAATGGTGCTGGGAAAACTGGATCACTACCTTATACCACACACGCAAAATAAACTCAAAATGAATTAAAGAACTGAATACAAGACCTGAAACCATAAAGCTCCTAGAAGGAAACACAGGAGGCAAGTTCCTTGACATCGGTTTTGGTGATTTTTTTTTTTTTAACACCAAAAGTAATGGCAACAAAAGCAAAAATAAAAAAGTGGGACTACATCAAACTTTTTATTTATCTTTTTATTTAATTTTTTTTTTTAAGATTTCATTTCTTTATTTGACACAGAGAGAGAGATTACAAGTAGGCAGAGAGACAGGGAGAAGAGGAAGCAGGCTCCCTGCTGAGCAGAGAGCCCGATGCGGGCCTCGATCCCAGGAGGCTGAGATCATGACCTGAGCTGAAAGCAGAGGCTTTAACCCACTGAGCCACCCAGGCACCCTACATCAAACTTTTTAAAAGGCACAGCAAAGGAAACCATCAGCAAAATGAATAGACAACTTCTTAGATGAGAGAAAATATTTGCAAAACATGTATCTAATAAGTTAATATGCAAAATATATGAAGAACTTACAGAACTAAATACCAAAACAACCAAATGCATTAAAAAATAGAGGACCGAAACAGACATTTTTCAAAGGACAAACAGATGTCCAACAGATACATAAAAGGATGCTCAACATCACTAATCATCAGGGAAATGCAAATCAAAACCACAATGAAATACAACTTCACACTTGTTAAAATGGCTAACATCAAAAAGACAAGAAATAGTAAGTGTCAGCAAGGATGAGAAGAAAAGGAAACCTTTGTGCACTGTTGATGGGAATGCAAATTTATGTAACTACTATAGAAAACAGTATGGAGGATCCTCAAAGTTAAAAATAAAGCCATTATATGATTCAGCAATTCCACTTCTGGATATTTTATCAAAAAAACAAAAACACTAACTCAAAAGACATATGCACCACCATGTTCAATGCAGCAATATTTACAATAGCCAAGATATGGAAACAACCTGGGTATACATCAACAGATGAATTTTTAAAAACAGTTTTTATATAAACAATGGAATATTATTTGGCCCTAAAAAGAATGAAATCTTGCTATTCCCAACATGGACGGACCTTGGGGTATTATGCTAAGTAAAATAAGTCAGACAGAGAAAGATAAATACCTTATGATCTCACATAAATATAGAATCTTAAAAAACAAAACCAAACTAGGGGGTGCCATGGTGGCTCAGTTGATACAACTCCTGACTTCAGCTCAGGTCATGGTCTCAGGCTTATGGGATCAAGCCCTACACTGGGTTCCATGCTCAGCAGTCTGCTTGTCCCTCTCCCTCTGCCCCTCTACCTGCTAACATGCATGTGCACTCTCTTTCAAATAGATACATACATACATACATACATTCAGAAAGAGAGAAAGAAAATCTTCAAAAAAAAACCAAAAAAGCTCACAGACATAGAGAACACTCATGGCTGCCAGAGGTAGGAGGTAGAGGGTGGGCAAAATCAGTAAGGGAGTCACAAGGTACAAATTTCCAGTTATAAAATAAGTAAATTATGAGGATAAAATGTACGGCATGGCGACTACAGTAAAACTGTACTGAATATTTGAAAGTTGCTGAGAGAGTAAATCCTTTTTTTTATTAAAGATTTTATTTATTCATTTGACAGAGACACAGCAAGAGAGGGAACACAAGCAAGGGGAATGGGAGAGGGAGAAGCAGGCCTCCCACCGAGCAAGGAGCCCAACGCGGGGCTCAATCCCAGGACCCTGAGATCATGACCTGAGCCAAAGGCAGCCACTTAACCAAATAAGCCACCCAGGTGCCCCAACTAAGAGAGTAAATCTTAAAAGTTCTCTTCACAAGAAAAAAAAAATCTGTATATATGGTAATGGATGTTTACTAAACTTATTGTGGTATTTCAGAAAGTACAAATATTAGTCATTTCACTGTACACATGAAACTAATGTTATCTGTCACCTGCGCCTCAATTAAAAATTTTTTTTCCTAAAGATAAGGTTTTTCTAAAACAGGATTCTGCTTCACTAATATGAAACTTTAGTAAATTTATTTCTGAAAAAGAAAAAATATGAGGCAAGTGATAAATACAAATTTTACAAAAAAAAAAGAAGGAAGGAAGGAAGGAAAAGGAAGGAAGGGGG
>LNAC01000318.1:760154-772505 GCA_002007465.1 Ailurus styani | reverse complement strand
AGAAGGAAGAAGGAAGAAGGAAGAAGGAAGAAGGAAGAAGAAGAAGAAGAAGAAGAAGAGGAGGAGGAAAATGCTACAGGACTTTAGAAATAAACTTTCCCCACAAGGGAAAAACATATATGTGTTAGAGCTGAGCAGGATGGGTGGAGGATATATCCTTCCTATTTTAGAGATTATGCCAGAGAACTAAAGGAAGTAAGTATAGGCTCACAAACCATTGCTAGATACAATACAACCCTTCCCTTGCCTGTCATTATCTTTTCAGAAATAGNTATAGCAGCAATGTCCACAATAGCCAAACTATGGAAAGAACCTAGATGTCCATCAACAGATGAATGGATAAAGAAGATGTGGTATATATATACAATGGAATATTATGCAGCTATCAAAAGAAACGAAATCTTGCCATTCGCAATGACATGGATGGAACTGGAGGGTATTATGCTGAGCGAAATAAGTCAATCAGAGAAAGACAATTATCATATGATCTCTCTGATATGAGGAACTTGAGGGGCAGGGTGGGGGGTTGTGGGGGGTAGGGAGGGAAAAATAATGAAACAAGATGGGATGGGGAAGGAGACAAACCATAAGAGACTTCTAATCTCATAAAACAAACTGAGGGTTACTGGGGGGTGGGAGGGTAGGGATAGGGTGGATGGGTTATGGACATTGGGGAGGGTTTGTGCTTTGGTGAGGGCTGTGAAAGATGTAAGCCTGATGATTCACAGACCTGTACCCCTTGGGCAAATAATAAAAATAAAATTAAAAAAAAAAAAAATAGTGTCATGAGATTAATGCAATGTTTCCCCAATGGATAAAACACCCAAACATTTAGCAGAATCCAAACTGGACAAGGTTTCCAAAAGCCAATGGCCTGACTAACAACCATTTCCTTCCTGTTATTAGTAGCAACAATTTAAGGAAGGAATATGACCAACTGTGTAAATTCCACTACTTTCTATTTTCTATATCATACAACGGAGACTCAAAAATCTCCTGAAGTCTTCATGAATTTAGATTCCAGAAAATGAAGGGCGCCTGGGTGGCTCAGTGGGTTAAAGCCGCTGCCTTCGGCTCAGGTCATGATCCCAGGGTCCTGGGATCGAGGCCCACATCGGGCTCTCTGCTCAGCAGGGAGCCTGCTTCCTCCTCTCTCCTCTCTCTCTGCCTGCCTCTCTGCCTACTTGTAATCTCTCTCTCTGTCAAATGAATAAATAAAGTCTTTAAAAAAAAAAAAAGATTCCAGAAAATGAAAAATTGACAGTGAATGGATGAATGGTTCTTTATATACCTGGAGTTAACCTATCAGATGGCTTTGCTAATACCAAACAAAACAAAGGCAAAATAGAAGGCAGGCAAAAATAATGTTATTCTCTCCCCTCTTACCAACTTTTTTCCTTTTTGCCTCCCTTTCTCCAGCAACCCAGCCCTCAGGCCCCCAAATTTCAAATCTGCTAGTTCATACTAAATTATTCATAATGGTGCATCAACTATTCTGTCACTTTCAAAATGAAAGTGTTAATACTTACAAGACTATTATGAGGATTGATATAATAATATATAAAAACACTTTATAGGTAAAGAGTAGTAATTAGGGAAAGGCATAAGTATTTTAATGGAAAACTTTACAGACGAAACAGTTCCAAAATAGATGCTTCAATCCCATAAAGGCATATCAAATGAAGATCTAAAATACTTGGGTTTGGGGAAGGTTGCCTATTGTTAACTAAAGTCTTCCCACCTTCCCTGAATTACTATGTATAATTTACCAAGCTTATAATTTCAAGGTCCACCAGATGGTGCCACCTGTCCTATTTTAAAGTGGAAAATCCACATGAATTCAGTCATTTTAACTAAAACTAGTTCAATAATCTTCCAAGAGCAAAGGGCAAACTACTAGAGAGGAAAATTCAATAGTTCACTTCAAAACTACTTACCTCGTAGTTACTGAGAAGTGCAGAATTGGCATCCTTCCTACAAAATAAAGTAAATTATCATCAGTCTGGGCTCAAATTTCTGTAAAATACTTCCTGTATCAATGGCTAGCAGATACATGAAAAAAACGTTCATCATCATTAGCCATCAGGGAAATTCAAATCAAAACCACACTGAGATACCACCTTATACCAGTCAGGATGGCAAAGATTAACAAGACAGGAAATAACAAGTGTTGGAGAGGATGTGGAGAAAGGGAAACCCTCTTACACTGTTGGTGGGAATCCAAGTTGATGCACCCACTTTGGAAAACAGTGTGGAGATTCCTCAAAAAATTAAAAACAGAACTACCCTATGACCCGCACTACTGGGGATTTACCCCTAAGATACAGATGTAGTGAAAGGAAGGGCGATATGTACCCCAAGGTTCATAGCAGCAATGTCCACAATAGCCAAACTGTGGAAAGAGCCAAGACGCCCTTCAACAGACAAACAAAGATGTGGTCATATATACAATGGAATATTACCCAGCCATCAGAAAAGATGAATACCCAACTTTTGGATCAGCACGGATGGGACTGGAGGAGATTATGCTGAGTGAAATAAGTCAAGCAGAGAAAGTCAATTATATGGTTTCACTTACTTGTGGAACATAATAACATGGAGGACATTAGGAGAAGGAAAGGAAAAGTGAATTGGGGGAAATCAGAGGGGGAGACGAACCATGAGAGACTGTGGACTCTGAGAAACAAACTGATGGTTTTGGAGGAGGGGAGGGGAAGAGTGGGAATGGGTGAGTCTGGTGGGGGGTATTAAGGAGGGCATGTATTGCATGGAGCACTGGGTGTTGTACATAAACAATGAATCTTGGAACACTCCATCAAAAACTAATGATGTATTTTATGATGACTAACATAACACAATAAAAATAAATACTTCCTGTATCAAGATTTAGTAGTTCAGTTCAGGAATCTAGGAACTACAACCTAAAACTGAGAAATGTCCTAAGTCCTACTGGTTTAGCTAGTAATGGACAACTTCAGAGTAAACTTCCCTCTCTATGCCCATAGTATATAACATGTCCATTACTAAGCAGGTGATTGAAATACTATACTTAATCTATGTGGGCAGAAGTTAAGAGAAGTCAGTCATCTGGGAGAAGTCACTTAAAGGAAGAACATGGGGCAAAACCAGAGAGTTAGGAAGGGGTATCAATAAACAGTGAGGGAGCTAGAATTATTGGAGAAACAGTGCTGTCTCATCCCACAAGCATGTCCTTTCCCCAGGACCATCTGCCTCCCATCAGTTACTGACATCTTGGGCAGGCAATGTACCCTGATGAATCACCAGAAATGGGATCATTAACATCACTACTAGGAATTCCAGCAATGTCAAGAATCCTGCTAGATGGGCACCTGGGTGGCTCAGTGGGTTAAAGCCTCTGCCTTCGGCTCAAGTCATGATCTCAGGGTCCTGGGATTGAGGCCCGCATCGGGATCTCTGCTCAGCGGAGAGCCTGCTTCCTCCTCTCTCTCTGTCTGCCTCTCTGCCTATTTGTGATCTCTCTCTCTGTGTCAAATAAATAAATAAAATCTTAAAAAAAAAAAAGAACCCTGCTAGATATCCACAATTCGTATCAATTCAACAGGTAAAGTTCATGTGTCAAGCAGGGGTCAAAGCGTGGTATCCCTGCAATCAAGGCACAATGTCATCTTCCATGTATGAGTGAGCACAGCAATGTGACTTGTATTAAAGTATAATCAAGCCATTCTACAATACCACATCAGAAGTACTTAGTGTTTTTAATAGTCTAGAGGCTGTAGAGTGTGATAATTATGAGCACAGTTTTGAAATCAGACAAATCTGGGTTCATATTCTAGCTCTGCCACTTATAAGGTATGGGAGTTTTGGTGAGTTTATTAACCCCCTTAAGCTTCTCATTTAAAACAAAAACTGGGGAGCGGAGCAGGAGGCTCTGCAGGACCCAGTCGGACTGAGGTGTCAAAGCATCACAAGTACCCTGCCATCTGGGAGTCTCCTGTGCCGCCCAGGGGAGCAAGCGCCAAGCTTCTCCTGCTGTGGCTGCTCCTTGGGGCCAGGAGCAGGGAAGCTGAGTATGAGAAACCCCTAGGCCCTAGACCCTAAGGTAGCCTCTTCCCGTTGCCCAAACCACCATGACCCACTTCAACAAGGACCCTTCTTAAGGGTCCTTAAGGGCTCTCCACCAAGGTCAAGAGCAAGATCACTTCCAAGTATGATCATCAGGCAAAAGATCTTTGAAACTGGATAGAAGAGGTGACAGGCATGAGCACTGGCACCAACTTTCATCAGGGCTTAAAATATGGCATCATCCTCTGTGAGCTCATAAACAAGCTACAGCCAGGCTCAGTGAAGAAGGTTAATGAGTCCTCGTTAAACTGGCCTCAGTTGGAGAATATTGGCAACTTTATTAAAGTTATTCAGGCTTATGGCATGAAGCCACATGACATAATTGAAGCAAATGATCTTTTTGGGAATGGAAACATGACGCAGGTTCAGACTATGCTGGTGGCTCTGGCAGGTCTGCCTAAAACAAAAGGATTCCATCCAACCAATGACATTGGAGTTAAGTATGATATAAAGCAAAGAAGACATTTTGATGAAGAAAAATTAAAAGCTGGCCAAACTGTAACTAGTTTGCAAATGGGAACCAACAAATGTGCCAGCCAGGCAGGTATGACAGCCTATGGGACCAAGAGGCATCTTTATTACCCCAAAATGCACAGTGACAAACCTTCTGACCAGACCATAGTTAGTCTGCAGATGGGCATCAACAAAGGAGCGAGCCAGGCAGGGATGTTAGCACCAGGTACCAGAAGAAACTTCTATGATCAGAAGCTAACATTACAATCAGTGGACAACTCGACAATTTCTCTACAGATGGGAACCAACAAAGTTGCTTCCCAGAAAGGAATTAGTGTACGTGGGCCTGGGCAGCAAGTACATGATTGCAAATACTGTGCCGCTCCCAGAGAACCTGTCATTCACAATGGAACCCAAGTTAACAAGAACAAATGGGCCTGAAATTAGTAATAGTGATTATCGGCAGAATACCCAGATGAATATCATGGAGAGTACCAAGATGACCACCCCAAAGATTACCAATATGGCGACCAAGGCATTGATTATTAGATTGACACAAAGGAGTTCAGAATTTAGTCCACTGTTTTTATTCAGTGAGCTAGCCTTGAGTAATTTTTATCTTGTCTTCCTAAAACACTATTATGCTTATTGTACCTAAAAGAAATATTGTCTTACATACATTCCCCTTTTCTTTTTCTGCCTCTTCCCTAACTAGATGCCTTTTAGTGCTGTAACAGTTCAAGCCTAGAGCAGAAGCAATAACTTCCATATAAAGTAAAAAGGAATACTGTGAACAGGGAGTACTCTTGTACAGCCAATTCTCTTATTAAAGACCTACACTTTCTTTTTTTTTAAGATTTTATTTACTTGAGAGAAAGAGACAGAGCACAAGCAGAGGGAGCGGAAGGCAAAGGGAGAAGCAGGCTCCTCGCTGAGCAAGGACCCCGACGAAGGACTGATCCCAGGATCCTGGGATCATGACCTGAGCTGAAGGCAGAGGCTTAACCGACTGAGCCACCCAGGTGTCCCAAAGACCTTTTTCTTAAAATCTATTTAATAAACTGGGATTTTCCAACAATAGGAGACTTTCCTTTTTTTTACAGTGTAGTATCTCTTTTCTACATGGAGGACTAAACTCACACTTATAGCTAAATTTGTACTTTGCCCACTAAATTTATGATGCAGCATTTTAGAAATTTACATATTGGTGTCTCTACAGTAGTTTACTAATTTTTACGTAAAGTCCTGATCAGGGTGCATTTGTGATTATATGTGTGCTCTTACCTAAACTGAAAAATCTTTTCAGGGTGGTGTTTCTAAAGGAGCGTATACAAAATTGGCCTGTAGACATTCAGGTCTGGGTGGTACATTTGCTCTTCCTGTTTGTGCCAATGCATCAATGTAGAGTTTCTCTGTTCTCTTCAACTGTTTATTGCTGCATTTCTCAGTATAAACTTATCTTGCTGTATTTTTTACAAGTAAGTATTTTTGGAACATTAAAAAAATATGGGGATAAAGTAGTACCTAGAAGTGTAGCCTGGATTCTAAACCAGCTCCAATGATTAGAGCTCTGTAAATTTAGGCAAGTTACTTAACCTCTCTGTTCTTAAATTTCCTCATCCATAAAATGACAATTTGAGGACTAACCATATAAGATTATTTACAGGATTAAACTGAAAGATGTAAAGTACTGGAACACAGTAAGTACTTGACAAACACCATCTATTATCACTACCTGTGTTACTACCATAACTGCTTCCTATCTCATAAAGCTGTTTTGAGGATGAAATGAGACAAATTTTAAAACTGTAGCATTGTTCTTGGTACTTATTAAGATCTTCCTTAATGGAAGCTATTATTTTTAAAGATCTCACCTCACTGAATTCTCATTAAAAAACCCTGTGATGTAGGAGCTATTATGATTCCTTCTTTACAGATGATGAAACTGAGGCTCAGAGCTTTAAAAATTTGCTTAAGGTCACACAGTAAGAAGCCTAACCGAAGTGGAAGATAACTACAGAACTGTGAAAAATGAGACTGGATTAGACAAATGGAAACCAGTAACGCAGAATCCTAAAAATTCAGGAAGCACTCGGGACTTGACATAATGCGTAATAAAGATGACTGTTTGTTCCTACACCAGAAGCGGGGCTATATGATAAAAACGCTGAGACAAAATTTCAAAAACATGGGCCAAATAGATGAGTGATTTCCCTAAGCAATCAATAAAGCAAAACAAGCAGATGGTTAACACAAGGATTTGACCTTGTGGTCAGCAGCACTCTAATCAAATCAACATGTGAGGCTTACCAAATGCCACTAGACATTTAACAAATAGCTGGGATTTCACAAAAGTGCTGCTTTGCCCAAATGACCACAATTGCACTGAGGTCACAAAGAACATCATATTTAAAAGGAATCTACCACAGGAAGAACAATGCATAATTAGTGCATATGGTATGGTTCATTTAAAATTGAAAAGGACAAATCAAACCACATGTCATCTTTGCCTACTTAATCAGGAAGTCAGTCCACAAGGGTTCTTCCTATCTTTGCTTGAAATTGAGTTAAAACTCCCTATGTGCCCTAAAATACACTGTAACTAAGAGATCCCGCTCTGGAACAGACTGGAAAAATAATACAAATATTACTTTTCCTCAAGGCTAAGGGATCCATCCCAGGTGCCATGTTACAACTACATTTCCAAATCATAGCCTCTCCTCTGTCATGCAGAATATTCTATGCCTTAGGAAAATCTGTCCTTGACTATTCCAAGTTATTGCCCCACTGCCCACACCAATATTGAGAATGCAAAAATCCAAAGAATATCATCTATCTTTATTAGAACCAAGATATAAAGGAGAGACACTCTCTTGCATGTGTGTCTTAATGAACCTGTGTTTTAGGGCCAGGAGAACAATGGATGTTTAAATAAGTATCGCATCTTGGAGATTCTGGCTGGCAGAGGCTGATTTATTCATTTATTCTTTTACTAGGAAGATAAGTAATTTTTTTTTACTCAGTAAATACTAATGGAATAAATGCCAATATATGCTAGGCTTTCCTTTATTTAACAAAATGTCAACAGGCATAAGATCTACCTTTTATGAAATGAACTATGTTCATTTCAGTACCTAAATGAACCATGCACATCAAGAAAAGTTTTTAAGACAGATTTTTATCCTACTATAACCACCACTAAGTGGCAGATTGCTGGGAACAGGAAACGGTAAGACTGGAAAGACATCAACTTAATCAAATGATCTCACTGAACAGCAGTGATGATGTGATGCACTGAGAAGGACACATCCCTCACAGCAATCCTGTCAAAGAACGTCTAATTTGAATCTAGCCATGAGGATATAATCAGACAAACCCAAGTTGAGGAACATACTTCAAAACAACTGGTTTAGATTCTTCAAATATCAATGTCATTTGTAACAATGTCAATGTCACAAAAACAGGCTAGGAAACTGTTTTTAGAATAAAGGAGATTAAAAAACTGTGACAACCAAAAGTTGTATGACAACTAAAAATATGATTCTTGACTGGATTCTGAATTGGTGATTTAAAAAAATCTAGCTGGGGCACCTGGGTGCCTCAGTCAGTTAAGTGGCTACCTTCAGTTCAGGTAATGGGTCGTGGGATCGAGCCCCACATGGGGCTCCCTGCTAGGTGAGGAGTCTGCTTCTCCCTCTCCCTCTGCCCTTCCCCGTTTGTGCTCTATGAATAAATAAAAATCTTAAAACAAAAACTAGGTAAAATGATACTGGACAACTGGAGAGATTTTGTATTTTAATAATACTGGTACATCAGTGCTAAATTCCCTGGGTGTGACAATGGTATTGCACTTAAATACATTTTTAAGACTGGGTAAAATGACATGGTATCTACAACTCTGAAATGGTGAGAGAGAGAGAGAGAGAGTGTTTGTGTGTGTGTGTGTAGAGAGAAAATGTATACATGTGTAGAAAGAGAGAGACTGTGTGTGTGTGTGTGTGTGTGTGTGTGTGTGTGTGTGTGTAGAGAAAGAGAGTGTGTTGGGGGGAGGGAGAGAGAGAGAGAATGTAGACATGTGTAAGAGAGATAAGGCAGTTGTATCAAAAAGTTAACAAATGGTGACCATAATAGAGGATAGAAAGGTACTTGGTGGTGCTCTTTTTGCACCTGTTCTATGGGTTTGGAATTTTTCAAGCCAAAAAGTTGAGAAAAAAAGAAATGTAAAACTAAAGAATTCCATAAGGTTAAAAAAACATTAGTATAACCTATAATTGAAGACATAAAATACATTTTCCTCCAGTCAGGGTGACTATAATCTGCCAATTTTATATTTACAAGGTGTTGTTCCTACTGACTCTGTATATAGCTTACACTTCAGTTCTGTGTAATACATTCATGAACATTTAGACTTCTAGAAACTGCCCACCTACACAAACTTCATATTTTCCTACAGGACTTAGACTAGTACTGATTACAGGTATTTCAAGCAAATATTCCAAATGAATTTTAAAGACTGTTTGAATCTATATTTACAGGTAGGCAGTCATTTAATTTCCTTAAGTAAAGAATTAGTTGACTGAAGTTGACTTGCTACTTGAAATGCAACCTGTAAATTTTGCTTAACTTGCTGAGTCAATTTAATGGATGTAAACAACTACTTTGGAAAACCGAATTCTGAATAAACAGAACAAAATGATCTATTGGCAGATTTTCTTTAGAAACACACACACACACACAAACAGCACCTTTTAATTGCCACACAGTTAACTTACGCATGCAATGACGAAAAGAACTGCTAAAAATCTCCTATGTTCTACCTATGTTATCGATTCACGTCATGTTGTGAAAAACTAAACTCAAGTATGGAAAACTGGGCAGATTTCAAAGTCAACAAATTTAATCTGTAGCATTCTCCTGAGAGCTAGCAAACAAGTATCTCCTTTCTAGTTCTATTACTGAACTGTTACAGGACCTATTACCTAACTTCTCTAAATCTCAGTATTTCCAGCTGCAAAATGAAGGAAATTCTTACAATGATTTCAAAAAAGATGATACAGAAGATAATCCATTTTCCCTAACTATGTATATTAAGTTCAACAATAAAAAAGTGAACACAGAGGTGTCTGGGTGGCTAAGTCGGTTAAGTATCTGACTTGTGGTGTCACCTCAGGTCATGATTTCAGAGCCCTGGGATAGAGCCCCATCTCAGGCTCCTCCGAGCTCAGCACGGAGTCTGCCTGAGATTCTCTTCTCCCTCTACCCTTCCCCCCACCTTGCACATGCATGTGCACATGCATGTGCATTTTCTCTCTCTCTCTCTCTCTCTAAAATAAATACATAGAGGTGCCTGGGCGGCTCAGTCGGTTAAGCATCTGCCTTTGGCTCAGGTTATGATCCCAAGGTCCTGGGATCAAGCCCCCCATCCGGCTCCCTGCTCAGCGGGAAGCCTACTTCTCCCTCTCCCTCTGCCCACCACTCACCCTGCTTGCGTTCTGTCAAATAAATAAATAAAAATTTTAAAAATAAAATAAATACATTAAAAAATTTTAGAGCTCTCCAGGTATGTCAATAATCCCAAGGCATTAGACAAAGTTAGCCAAATGGCAAATTATTATATGTACACAAATACTTAATTTTCCTACATATATTTTGTATCCTTTTGCCCGAGGAAAATGTTTCCAAATGACCATCAGAAAGTTTTTATTTTTGGGTGGCTCAGTGGGTTAAAGCCTCTGCCTTCAGCTCAGGTCATGATCTCAGGGTCCTGGGATCGAGACCCGCATCGGGCTCCCTGCTCAGCAGGGAGCCTGCTTCCTCCCCTCTCTCTCTCTGCCTTTCTCTCTGCCTACTTGTAATCTCTCTCTGTCAAATAAATAAATAAAATTTAAAAAAAAAGTTTTTATTTTTTTAAATTCTGTCACTCAATCAAATAAAACATAAAAATTCCTCACCTTTAGAAAATTTCTAGTGTATGTCTACATGTATTATTTGCTCAATAAGTATTTACTCAGTGATTGAAGGGGAAAAAGTAGTAAAAACTCAGAGAAGTTTTCCTTTCATGCCTCCTTTCAGGTCCTAGGAATGCCTTCCAGGTCCTAGGACAAACAATATGTTTGTCCTCCCAGAGAAACAGACCTCTGCTGAGAAACAGATCATACTTCATGTTGGAGAACAGTAAAGAAGTAAGTTAGGCCTCCACACCTTTCCGTTCCAGGGGTCCTTCTACTTGCAAATCACATTCCTATAGAAACCTCACTTTCCCATAAACTGCTAGCTGCAAAATTCTTGACTGGTTTCAGTAAGTCATTGACTCCTTAGGAAAAATAGATTGCTATAGGAAAAAATCTCTTGATTCAAACCATTTTACTTAAGAAAATCAGAAAATTTATGGAAACTAGCTAATTCAATTATATTTTAATTAATTTGTTAAATTAATTAAGTACTGTTATATTACTTCATTCAACAACTATCTGAATACCTAATGTGTGCCAAATGTAATGCTAAGCCCTTGCCTTCATGGGGCTTTCTCATGAGGGAGACAAGACACTAAACAAGTAAACATACATCTATTATTACAACCTGTAATTATTCAAAGGAAAAGTATATCATGGTGTTACAATAGACAAGAGAAGAAATTATTTTGGATTGATGGAAAAGGAAAAGCAATATTCAACCTGAGCTATCAAAAAGAGAGCAGAACTGAGAAAAAAGTATACCAGGCAGAGGGTCCTCTGGACCTTGGAAGATTACAGAAACTACCTGATAGTGGAAAATGTGCGTGTATGGGAGGTGGGAATAGTAGCACCAGAGGGTTAATGAGTAAGTGAGGTTATACAGGGTCATATAGGTCCTAGTAAGGAATGCAGATTTCCTCTTAGTACAACAGAAAATCAATGAAGGGTTTTATACAGTGGGTGAGTTGATCCAATTAATATTTTTAAAGATTTTATTTATTTGTCAGAGAGAGAGAGAGAGAGTATACACACAGCAGNTTTTTTAAAGATTTTATTTATTTGTCAGAGAGAGAGAGAGAGAGAGAGAGAGAGAGAGAGAGTATACACACAGCAAGTGGAGCCAAAGGCAGAGGGAGAAGCAGGCTCCCCGCTGAGCAAGGAGCCTGATTCGGAACTCGATCCCAGGACACTGGGATCATGACATGAGCCAAAGGCAGAGGCTTAACTGACTGAGCTACCCAGGCATCACAGATACAATTAATATTTTAAGATCATTCTTGCTGCTGATTGGAAAACAGAATCGAGGGGGGGACAAGAGTGGAAGCCAAAGGCTACTGCTTAATCCAGACCAGCGATGACAGACTGGCTAATGGACTGGATTTAGGGGTAAGGAAGGAGGGCTAGATTCTTGGACTAAGCAATTAGATGGATGATGAGAGAAAGGGGCTAGAAATATATTTTTGGGAGTTATCAGCATATAGATGGGTAAAATGAGCAAGGGAGAGAGTGTGGAGAAAAAGGGTCCCAGGACTGAGCTCTAGAACACCTCAACATGTAGAAGCCAAGCAAGGGAGGAAGGGCAAACCAGGAAGGGAGACTGAGAAGTCCTGGATGTAGGGGGAAATGCAAACAGCATTGTCACAAAGCCAAGAGTTTCTAGAGTTTTTTGTTTTGTTTTGTTTTTAAGTATAGTTAACACCCAGAGTTTCTATATCAACTGCTGCTAAGAGATCAAGAAGGTTGAGGACAGAAAATCAATCTCTGAATTTGACAAGATGGGAGGTGCAGGTAATCAACACAAAACCCATTTCTGTAGACTGGTAAGGATGAAAGCCCAACA
>LNAC01000318.1:723163-752640 GCA_002007465.1 Ailurus styani | reverse complement strand
CTCCTCTCTCTCTCTCTGCCTGCCTCTCAGCCTACTTGTGATCTCTCTCTCTCTTTCTGTGTCAAATAAATAAATAAATAAATAAATAAATAAATACCTTAAAAACAATAAAAAATATTCCCATTCTGGAAAAAAAAAGAATATGGTGATATATTGATGTCATCTAGTTCCCCTCATTACAGATACACTGTCCATCTTCTTGGAAAAATCATGAAGATTTTCATTACCCACCTTACCTCGGAACAGTTGACATGAATGGAGTTAAAGGCTTCTAGTAAGAAAATGTGTTACACGGCAGTGCAGGACTTGGAGGGTGGGGTGGGAATCAGTGGTCAGCCCCATTCAGGGGCATTTTCCTGGAGTCTCTTCATATGGGCGGCAGAAAGACATCCCCAAAGATGTCCACACCCAAATTGTCCCAAACCTGAGCCTATGTTACTATATATGCCCAAAGGGACTTTCCAGACATGACTAAGGTTATGGACCTTATGATGTCTTCCTGTTTACTCACTGTCCACTGTCACAAAAAGCTGCTTCTCCAGTTCTGTCTCTACCTTTTCTACAGGAGGCTGAGTACCCCTGAAACGACTCCTAGATAGATCCACGTCTCAGTATTGTGCGTGTGCGCATGCGCCAGTGCAGGCGGGTGCGTACCCACAGCTCTGGGACCGCTACAGTGGCTGCCACTGATCTTGTTAGAGTGATGGCAGGAGGGCAGGGTGCTATTGTTCCCAGGCCCTAAGGCCTGGCTTCCTGCTGACACCATTGCTGTAGATGCCTTAGGCTTCCTTGGTTTATTTTCATTATCTGGCTGCTGGAATCTGGGGGGCTAGGTCGAGGGACACTCAGAATGTAAGGCATAGTTCTGTGCCTTTCAGTCAAGCCTTCACTCTGCACTCTTAGGAGTGGGCTTTTTCCTGGAGGCTCCTTGATTTCAGTCCCAACCCTAGCCCAGGCAACCTAAGTCTGACTCCTGGGGCCTCTGAGCTTATATAGTTCTCTGAATCTCATAGAATTCCCTGAAAAGTACTTAAAACACTGCCTAGCATTTAGTAAGCACTACATAAGAGAGCTTACAAACAATTATCTGTCTTCTGTCTAGTGTGATTTGTATAGCATAGGGATTAAGAACACGGATGTCAGGGTTAGACCACTGGCCTTCGTTTGGATCCCGTCTGTTCCACCTACTAACTTTATGACCCTGAGCAAATCACTTGATCTTCTAAGTATCTAATCTTCTAAATTTCCCTATCTGTGAAATGGTGATAATTCTGTTTGCCTCCTAAGATTAAATGTGATGATAAACATGCAGTGTTTTAAAGTGTGTCTGCAAATTGTTTGACACTCTTCCTGTGCAGGGTGGAGACTAATTCCCCCCATCTTGAATATAGGCTGGATTTGTGACTCACTAATAATGAACAGAAGGCAGTTGCAAGTGACACCACGTGACTTTTGAGCTGGGGCAAAAAGGTTATGCAGCACCCACTTGGCTCTGTCTCTCAGGACTTGGGTTTTAGAGCCCTGAGTCATCCAGTAACAAGTGGAGCTATCCTCAAACCACTAGACTGGAGGATCCACAGGGAGAAATCACACACTTATAGAGGTTGTCACAGCCGCCAGCTGTTTGAATCTTCCCAGCTCAGGCATCAGACCTGTGACTGAGAAACCTTTGAAATGACCCCAGCTCCAGCCAGTTTCTGACTGCAATTCCATGAAATACCCTTACCCAGAACCTTCTAGCTGAGCCCATTCAACCTCCAGAATGATCAAAAGTAATAATGATTATTATGGTTGTTGTTTCACAATTTGGGGTGTTTTGTTACACAGCAATAGATAACTGATATGCTCATAAAGCACCTTAAACATGAAAAGCACTGAGTAAATACTAGTCCTAATTCTTTTTTTTTAAGATTTTATTTATTCATTTGACACACACACAGAGAGAGAGCACAAGTAGGTAGAGAGGCAGGCAGAGAGAGAGGAGGAAGCAGGCTTCCTGCCAAGCAGAGAGCCCAATCCAGGGCTCGATCCCAGGACCCTGAGTTCATGACCTGAGCCAAAAGCACAAGCTTTAACCCACTGAGCCACCCAGGCACCCACTAGTCCTAATTATTATTACTTCCAACTAGCATCATCCTGACCCACTAGGGATTCAGTTATTAATAATGGCAACTACCATTTCTTGAGTACTTAGTATAAATCAAGCATAGTCCATATATGATTTCTTCTTCACTCAGTGCTCAGTGCATGAGTACCATTATCCCCTTTGTACTGAACCTCCAAGGGGTTAAATAATTACCCGAGGCTACACCCAAGGAGTAATGTGGCTTAGATTCAGCCCCTGGCTCCTCCGACTCTCAGAGACTGTCCTAAAGCAAACTCCAGTGTAGTAACTGCCACTTGAGTCCTTCTAAAGTGATGCCAGTGATGCTCCTCGGCACAGGCTGGGCCACCAAGAGCTATCTCCATGAAGATCTAACAGGACTGCGGCTCTTGCCATCCCCTGCAAGAGGTATTCTTTCAGATTGGCTTCTGCACACTTGACACCAGGTATGTATGGCCAATCATAATCCAGCAAATGAAGAGCACAGCAACTGACAGGCCCAAGACTCCTTGTCCAACTTTTGTTTTCACCACAAGGACTGGAAAGACAGATGATTGCCATGCCAGATTTCGTGATGTTCCTATTACCCTGTTGTTAACTTGATCCCTCAGGTAGTTAATTTCTGATGCATCAACCTCTTGGCATGCTCCCTACACCAATGTTATTGCTGTCCTGCACATACATGACCTTTGTGGCCAGACTAATTGGGGTCAAGTCCCAGTTCAGCCATTTCCTAGCTGGGTATTGTTGGGCAAATCACTTAATTCCTCCCAGACTCAGTATCCTCATCAGTAGCATGGGAGTAATTATAGCATTGGCCACAAGGGGTGGTTGTGAAGATTTAAGGAGATAATCAATGTGTAAGTATTTAGCAAGAGCCTGGCACACAGTTAGATCTCAAGGAATATTAGCTATCATTATTCTTCTGTGTTTATTGCCCTATTTACATATAGAAAACACCTCAGCCTACCTTTATTTTATTTTTTTAAAGATTTTATTTATTTATTTGACACAGAGAGAGAGAGATCACAAGTAGACAGAGAGGCAGGCAGAGAGAGAGGAGGAAGCAGGCTCCCCGCTGAGCAGAGAGCACGATGTGAGGCTCGATCCCAGGACCCTGAGATCATGACCTAAGTCGAAGGCAGAGGCTTAACCCACTGAGCCACCCAGGCACCCCCTCAGCCTACTTATAAATTGTTTCTTTAACTACTTCCCTCAGGCAGGAGCCAGAACTTGGAACTTTCTATGACAATGCTCAGGAGGTATGATGAGGTAAGAGCCTTGCCCTTTGCTCCTCGTTTCCCCCCTCTCCTGGGAGTTCAGTTGTTGTCAATAATAGCAATGACAACACATGTAACTGAGTGCTGATTATGTAGCTGCCAGAGCCAGGCTTGAAATTGTATGTATATTATTAACTCAGATCTCACAACAAATCATACAGGTGAGGTATTTTTACTCATTTATTCATACTTTTTTTTTCATTTAACAAATAGTTATTGTGTTCCTTCAGTGATCTAGGTACTTGGAATGCATTAAAGAATAAGACTGAATTCCCTGCTCACCTTCTAGTGTGCAGGGACTACTGTAAATAAGCAAACAGATAACAAATGTAGCATGTCAAAGAGTAATAAGTGCTGTGGAGTAAAATAAAGGTCAGAAGACAGAAAGAGAAGGAGAAGCAAATTTCTCCTTTAAATGAGGTAGTTGAGGGAAGTCCTCACTTTGTGAGAAGGTGACATGGGGCAGGGACATGATGAAGGTGAGGAAGTGAGACATGAAGAGATGTGGGGCAACATTCCAGACAAGGGCAACAGCAAGGAGTATAAGTATAAGAAGCATAAAGGAACAAGCCTGGATGGTTGAGGAACACAGGGAGCCAGTGTGACTGGAGTAGAGACTGACTGAGTGACAGGAGAGTCATGGGAGAAGACAGTAGAGAAATATTAAGGAAGGAGGGAGTAGGGCAGGTCACTGGATTCTAGGCCACTGGAAGGACACTGGCTTTCACTCTGAGTGAAATGGGCAGCCTTAAGAGAGCTTCAGGTAGAGAAGAAGCATGATCTAATTTGAACTCTAAAAGAATCTCTCTGGCTCCTGTATTGAGAAGAGACCCTACAAGGGCAGGGGTTGAAGCAGGGACAGTGGGAAGTCAAAAGATCACAGCGCCTGGTGGCTCAGTCCAGGAAGAAGCAGTGGAGAGGGGAGAAACAGTTAGATTCTGGATACAATTCGAAATATATCTAACAGGATTATGTGACTGACTGAATTTCAGTATGAGGAAAAACAGGGGTCAAGAATGATACTCTGAGCCTCTAGATATATGTTATTGCCATTTATTGTCATGGGAAGGACAGAATGAGGACCACATTTGGCGGGGGGGAAGATCAGGGATTCAGTTTTTAATATGTTGAGTTTTAATGTCTTTTAAACATCAAAGGGGCGCCTGGGTGGCTCAGTCAGTTAAGCATCTGCCTTTGACTCATGTCATAATTTCAGGGTCCTGGGATTGAACCTACATCAGGCTCCTGCTCAGTGGGGAGTCCACCTCTCCCTCCACCCTGTTCATGCTCTCTCTTTCAAATAAATCTATTTTTAAAAAAACAAACATCAAAAAAAAATCAAATAGGCATTAGGGTATAGAAGTTTTCTCTCTACTTTATAGTTAGTGACTGGGTTGGGATTTAATCCAAGTAAATCTGACTCCACCACCCTATCTTTTGTGTTAAATATCTACCACTGGATTTTTGCTCCTGACCAAGATGGAATCACTTGGACCTGATCTACCATCATGCATGAAACAACAACAACAGCAGCACAACAAAAATTAAAAAGACAAAGTACATGAAAGAAAGATTTTCAATGAAGGATGGTGATTTCTGAAAGACAGAAATAAAAGAAGTGAGCCCTATAATAATCCAGCTTATTATTTTGAGAATGTTCTCAGGATGTGACGCAGGGAGACAGAACTGAGGCAGAGTCTGGCAGACTCTCTCGGTTGGAGAGCCAAGACAGAGGCATCCAGAGTTCATAAAACAGAGTAGCAAAGGAAAGAGAACCATACAAAGAGAGGACTCTGAAAGGTTACAGAGGGTCCTCCTCGAGTATTCAGTGGATTACTGAGTCAACGCATGCATGTGGAGAAACTGAGTATGGGGGATTAAACAATCCAAAAGGAGTGAGAGGAATACTGCCTGTTTCTGCCAATCAGACTTGGAAAACTTATAATTCATTGGGTAGGGTATTGAGGAAACTGTCCCTTCATTAATGGGAAGTAATTAATTCTAGACTGAGCATTGCTACTGACCTGCCTAGCGAATAATGAAAGCAACACCCCAAAGGATCAAACTGCTTCCAAGTAACCTAACTGCACCCCATAGCAAAACTCTAGAAGATTTATAGGAATACAAAAATATCATACACCTAACCAGATAAAGATCCAATGTCTAGCATCCAAAGACTGCTATCTGTATTAAGAAGCAAGAAAATACGACTGATAATAAGTAGGTTAGCAGATCAGAGAAGGATATTAAAACAATTATTGTAACTGTTTTCCATACGCTCAGAAAGTTAAGCCGAGGACTTGAATGGACATTTCTCCAAAGATGACATAGAAATGGCCGAAAAGCATTTGAAAAGATGTTCAACATCACTAATCATGAGAGCAATGCAAATCAAAACCACAATGAGCTATTTACCTCACACCCATGAAAATAGCTATTCTTAAAAAAACAGAGAATAGGGATGCCTGGGTGGTTAGGCGTCTGCCTTTGGCTTGAATCATGGTCCCAGGGTCCTGGGGTCGAGTCCTGCATCGGGCTTCTTGCTCCGTGGAGAGCCTGCTTCTCCCTCTCCTTCTGCTCATGCTCTCTCTCTCAAAACAAATAAATAAAATCATTTTAAAAAAAAGAGAGAATGACAAGTTTAGTGAGGGTGTGGAGCAGTTGGAATCTTTTTGCACACTTGGTGGAATTGTAAAATGGTACAACTGGAAAACAGTATGGCAGTTCCTCAAAAAGTTAAAAATAGAACTAACATATGATCGAGCAATCTCACTTCCGGGTATATATACAAGAACTGAAAACATCACACACGAAATCCTGGGGTCTTTTTTTTTTTTTTAAAGATTTTATTTATTTACTTGACAGAGAGAGAGAGATCACAAGTAGGCAGAGAGGCAGGCAGAGAGAGAGGAGGAAGCAGGCTCTCTGCTGAGCAGAGAGCCCGATGTGGGCCTCGATCCCATGACCCTGAGATCATGACCTGAGCCGAAGGCAGAGGCTTTAACCCCCTGAGCCACCCAGGTGCCCGAAATCCTAGGGTCTTGAAGAAATATTTGCACACCCATGTTCATAGCATCATAATTAATATAGATGTATTAGTGAGGGTCCTCAAAAAGAAAAAACAATCAATAAGGTGTGTGTGTGTGTGTGTATATATATATATATATATGAAAATTTATTCGAGGCTGGGTGCCTGGCTGGCTCAGTGGATGAAGCAAGTTACTCTTGACCTTGGGTTGTGAGTTTGAGCCCCATGTTGGGTGTAGAGATTACTTAAAAATAAAACCTTAAAAAANAATTTATTCGAGTATTCGAGGCTGGGTGCCTGGCTGGCTCAGTGGATGAAGCAAGTTACTCTTGACCTCGGGTTGTGAGTTTGAGCCCCATGTTGGGTGTAGAGATTACTTAAAAATAAAACCTTAAAAAAAAGATTTATTATAGTAATTGGCTCATGAAGATATGCAAGCTGGAGACAGGAAAGCCAGTGATATAATTGGGTCCAAGACCTGGGAACCAGGGGGCTGATGGTGTAAGTCCTGATCTGAGCCTGAGAGCCTGAGAACCGGGGATGCCAAGAGGGGATGGGTGTCTCAGCTCAGGCAGAGATAGAGCAAATTCACTCTTGTCCATCTTTTTGTTCTATTTGGGCATTCAACAGACTCCATGGTGCCCACCCACACTGGAAATGGCCATCAGCTTTACTCAGTTCACCAATTCAAATACAAATCTTTTCTGAAAACACCCTCACAGACACACTCAGAAATAATGTTTCGTCAGCTATCTGGCCACCTCTTAGCTCAGTCAAGGCGACACAGAAAATTAACTATCATAGTGGAATAATACGCAGCCTTAAAAGGGAAGAAAATCCTGCTGCCACAGGATATGACATAGGTGAACCGTGAGGACATCATGCTAAGTGAAATAAGCCAGTCACAAAAGTTAAAAATAATGGGGAACCTGGGTGGCTCAGTCGTTAAGCGTCTGCCTTGGGCTCAGGTCTTGACCCCAGGGTCCTGGGTTCGAGCCCCGCACTGTGCTCCCTGCTGAGTGGAAAGCCTGCTTCTCCCTCTCTCATCCCCCCTGCTTGTGTTCCTGCTCTTCCCGTGTCTCTTTCTCTCAAATAAATAAAATCTTTAAAAAAAGTTAAAATAATGTGTGATTCCGCTTATATGAGATATAGAAAGCAGTCAAATTCATATATAGAGAAAGTAAAATGGTGGTTACCAGGGGTTAGGGGCAGTGGGCAAGGGAGGTTGTTGTTTAGTGGATATAGTTTCAGTTCTGCAAGATGAAAAAGTCCTGGACACCTGTCTCACAACAGTGTTAATATACTCAACACTACTGAACTGCACATTTAAAAATGGCAAGATGATAAATTTTATGATACATGTTTTCTTTTTTTTTAGATTTATTTATTTATTTGATAGAGAGAGAGACAGTGAGAGAGGGAACACAAGCAGGGGGAGTGGGGAGGGAGAGGCAGGCTTTCCGCCAAGCAGGGAGCCTGATGGGGACTCAATCCCAGGACCCCAATATCATGACCTGAGCCGAAGACAGATCCTTAATGACTGAGCTCCCACAGGCGCCCCTATGATACATGTTTTCTTTTCTTTTTTTTTTAAAGATTTTATTTATTCACTTGACACACAGAGAGAGATTACAAGTAGGCAGAGAGGCAGGCAGAGAGAGAGGAGAGAGGAGGAAGCAGGCTCCCTGCCGAGCAGAGAGCCCAATGTGGGCCTCGATCCCAGGACGCTGGGATCATGACTTGAGCCGAAGGCAGCGGCTTTAACCAACTGAGCCACCCAGGCGCCCTGATACATGTTTTCTACCACAACAAAAAATTAATATACAATAGCATTTCTGTATGAAGNTTGAGCCGAAGGCAGCGGCTTTAACCAACTGAGCCACCCAGGTGCCCTGATACATGTTTTCTACCACAACAAAAAATTAATATACAATAGCATTTCTGTATGAAGTCAATAATAAGTTACAATATTATGAAAATGATAGTAAAATTATTACTTTGTGCCAAAAAAAAAGTTAAGCAGAGAAATGAAAGATATAAAAAAGTCCCAAACCAAACTTCTAGAGTTGAAAACTAAAAGATTTGAGCTTTTTTGGGCCCCATCTACCATGAGAATAAAGATCATTCTCAACAATCAGACTGCTGGTGTTCCAGAAAATATTGACATCACTCTGGAGGGTTATACTGTTGTTATGAAGGCCCCCAGAAGAAACCTGAGGAGGACTCCAACTACATCAATGTAGAACTCAGTTTCCTTGAAAAGAATAAGAAGAGGCTCCAAGTTGACAAATGGTGGGGCCATATAAAGGAGCTGACTACAGTTCACACTATATGTAGTCATGCACAGAACATGGTTAAGAGGGGCGCCTGGGTGGCTCAGTGGGTTAAAGCCTCTGCCTTCAGCTCAGGTCATGATCCCAGGGTCCTGGGATCGAGGCCCACATTGGGCTTTCTGCTCAGCAGGGAGCCTGCTTCCCCCTCTCCCTCTGCCTGCCTCTCTGCCTACCTGTGATCTCTCTCTCTGTCAAATAAGTAAATAAATAAAAATCTTAAAAAAAATAAAATTAAAAAAAAGAACATGGTTAAGAGTGTTACACTGGGCTTCCAGTACAAGATAAAGTCTCTGTGTGTTCACTTCCCCGTCAATGTTGTGATTCAGAAGAATGATTCTCTTGTTGAAATCTGAAATTTCTAGGGCAAAAAAATACATCTGCTCGGTTCAGATGAGGCCAGGTGTTGCCTGTTCATTATCACAGGCCCAGAAATATGAGTTAATTCTTGAAGGAAATGATGTTGAACTTGTATCAAATTAAGCTGCTTTGATTCAGCCAGCCACAAGAGTTAAAAATAAAGATATCAGAAAATTTTTGGATGGTATCCGTTTCTGAAAAAGGAAAAGTTCAGCAGGCTAATGAATAGCATCTAAGCTGTTCATCTACAGAAACAGCAAGATGCCAGATGATTTCTCAGACTTCTTTGTGATATTTTAAAGATGCACTAATAGGGCGCCTGGGTGGCTCAGTGGGTTAAAGCCTCTGCCTTCGGCTCAGGTCATGATCCCAGGGTCCTGGGATCGAGGCCCACATCGGGCTCTCTGCTCAGCAGGGAGCCTGCTTCCTCCTCTCTCCTCTCTCTGCCTACTTGTAATCTCTCTCTCTGTGTCAAATGAATAAATAAAATCTTTAAAGATGCACTAATAGCTGTGGGTTAAAAAAGAAAAGGAAAGAAAACAAGATTTGAGATACTGGATTGGATGGATAGCAGATTAGACATTATAGAGAAAAAGATTGGTGAATTAAAGGCATAAAAATAGGCACCATCCAAAATGAAACACGGAAAGAAAAAGAATCAACAAAAATAAAAGTGCATCAATGAGCTGTGGGACACTTCCTGCCTCTGTAAAAATAATTGGGGTCTCCAAAAAAGAGGAGCAAGAAGGGGATAGAAAGATAGTTTAATATTAAAAATTACAAATCCACAGACCTAAGATACTCAACAAGAAAAATGAAGAAAACTGCACCAGGACATATCATAATCAATTTCTCAAATTCAGTGATAAAGAAAAAATCTTTTTTTAAAGATTGTATTTATTTATTTGACAGAGAGAGATCACAAGGAGGCAGAGAGGCAGNTGATAAAGAAAAAATCTTTTTTTTAAAGATTGTATTTATTTATTTGACAGAGAGAGATCACAAGGAGGCAGAGAGGCAGGCAGAGAGAGGAGGAAGCAGGCTCCCTGCTGAGCAGAGAGCACCATGCAGGGCTTGATCCCAGGACCCTGCGATCATGACCTGAGCCAAAAGCAGAGGCTTAATCCACTGAGCCACCCAGGTGCCCCAAAGAAAAAATCTTAAAAGCAGCTTACGGGGGGAAAAAAAGACATGTTACATGTAGAGGGACAGAGATGAACCTGACAGATTTGTCATTACAAACAATGCAAGTGAGAAGACAGTGGAGCAACATCTTTAAAATACTGGGGAAAGAGTCAACTTAGAATTCCGCATGTGGAAGAAATATTTCTCAGAACAACCAGATGACATGAAGACATTTTCAGGTATACAAAAGCTGAAAGGATTCATCATTGGTTCTATAGAAAAATAAGGAAACGCTTCAGACAAAAGGAAGATGATAGCAGGTGGAAATCAGATCCTCACAAAGGAATAAAAAACACAGGAAATGCCAACTACGTAGGCAAATAGGTAAGATTTTTTTTCTTACTATTTAAATCTCCATAAACATAATTGATGGTTTAAACAAAAATAACAATANGCACAAAGGAATAAAAAACACAGGAAATGCCAACTACGTAGGCAAATAGGTAAGATTTTTTTCTTACTATTTAAATCTCCATAAACATAATTGATGGTTTAAACAAAAATAACAATAAAGTAAGAATAGAAGGGAACTTCTCAATCTGATAAAGGGCATCTATGAAAATCTGACTGTAGTGGATTGAATTGTGCCACCTACCCTTCCTCCCCCAAATATATTCAAGTCCCAACCCCTAGGGCCTATGAAGATGACCTTATTTGGAAATAGGATCTTTGCATTATACTCAAGTTAAAAGATAAGGGTGGTCCCTAAATCCAATGATTGCTGTCTTTTTAAGAGAAAGGAGGGGTGCCTGGTGTGGCTCAGTGGGTTAAAGCCTCTGCCTTCCTCAGGTCATGATCTCAGGGTCCTGGGATTGAGGCCCGCATTGGGCTCCCTGCTCAGTAGGGNCTCTGCCTTCCTCAGGTCATGATCTCAGGGTCCTGGGATTGAGGCCCGCATTTGGTTCCCTGCTCAGTAGGGAGCCTGCTTCCTCCTCTCTCTCTGCCTGCCTCTCTGCCTACTTCTGATCTCCCTCTCTGTGTCAAATAAATAAATAAAATCTTAAAAAAAAAGAGAGAGGGAAAGGAGAGGGAGATGTGGTTAAAAGATACAATAGAGGAGACCTAGGAGAGAAGGCCATGTAAAGATAAAGGCAGAGATCAGAATGATGCAGCTACAAGTCAAAGAATGCCGAGGATGGCTGAGAGTCACCAGAAGCTAGGAAAAGGCAAGGAAGTTGTCTTCCCTAGAGACGTCAGGAGGAACATGGCCATGCTTACACCTTCATTCCAAACTTTTAGCCTTTAGAACTGTGAGAGAATACCTTCTGTGTTTTAAGCCACCACACCTTGTGGTACTTTCTTATGGCCATTCCAGGAAACTAATATACCTACATCTAACACCATACTTGATGGCAAAAGACTGGATGTTTTCCCCCTAAGATCAGGAACAAGACAAAGATGTCCATTCTCACCATTTCTATTCAAAATTGTACTGGAAGTACTAGTCAGAGCAATTAGGCAAGAAAAAAAAAAGGCATTCAGATTGGAAAGGAAGAAGCAAAACTATATTAGCAGATGACATGTATGTAGAAAATCATAAAGAGTCCTCTAACAAAACTCCTGAACAAACAAATTCAACTAGAGAGCAAGACAAAATGTCAATATATAGAAATCAATCACATTTCTATACATTAACGGTCAACAGTTGGGAAATGAAATCAAGAAAAACAATTCCATTTATAGTAGCATCAAAAAGAATAAAATAGTCAGGAATAAATTTATCAAAAGTAATCCAAAATTTGTGCCCTGAAAATTATAAAATGTTATTGAAGGAAATTAAATAAGATCTTATTAAATTAGAAACATTTCATGTTCATGACTGGAAGACTTAATATCGTTAAAATGTCAGTACTCTCCAAATCTATCTCAGTACATCCTTATCAAAATTCCAACTGTCTTTTTTGCAGAAATTGACAAGTTAATTATAAAATTCATGTGAGGATACAAGGGACCCAGAATGACCAAAAGGAGCAATAAAAGAAAAAAAATGGATAAATTGTACTTCATCAAGATTAAAAACATTTGTGCTACAAACAATACAAACAAGAAAGTGAAAAGACCACACAATAGGAAAAAAATATTTGCAGATCATACATCATATACCTGATAAAGGACTTGTATCATCAAAATTAAAAACTTTTGCTCTAAGAAAAATGCTGTTCAGACAAAGAAAAGACAAACCACAGACTGGACAAAAATCTTTGCTAAGTGTATATCTGGGTGAATGACTTGTATCCAGAACATATAAAGAACTCTCAAAATACAACAGTAAGCAAAGAATCCAATTTAAAAAGGACAAAAAAATTGAATAGACCCCTCACCAAAGAAGATAATACATGGATGGCAAATAACCATATGAAAAAATGCTCAGCATTAGTCATTAGGGAAATGCAAATTAATGCAATAAATGAAACTATGCACCTATAGGATTGACTAAAGTTAAAAAGACTCATCATTCTAAGTGTTGACAAGGATGTGTACAACTGAAACTCTCATATACTGCTGGTGGGAAAAGTAAATTTGTACACTTTGCAAAACTATTTGATAATTTCCCAAAAAATTAAATAGAAATCTACCAGGTGGTCCAGCCATTCCATTCATAGGTATTTATCAAGGGACATGAAAGCATACGTGCATATAAAGACATGTACATTCATGTTTTATTTATAATGGCCAAAAATTGGAACCAACCCAAATGTCCATCAACAGACAATTGGATAAACAAATTGGGACATATCCATACAATGCAATACTACTTATCAATAAAAAGAAATGAACTATTGATGCATGGAATAACATAGATAAACCTCAAAATAATTACTCTGAGTGAGAAAAGCCAGACAAAAATGGATAGATAGATAGATAGATAGATAGATAGATAGATAGATAATAAATAGATCAATCTGGAAAATGCAACCTAATCTATGATTACAAAAAGGAGATCAGTGTTTTCTTGGATATGGATGGGGAGAGGCAGGAGGAAGGGATTATAAAGAGGGACAAAGATCCTTTTGGGTATGAGGGATACATTCACTACCTTGATTATGGTTAGTTTCATGGGTATAAGTATATGTCAAAACATATCAAATCATACACTTTAAATATTTGTGTATTATTGTGTATTGATATATCTCAATAAACCTAATATAGACATCATATATATAATATACATGTATACACATACATATGAGTATATACAGATTCATTAGGGTTTTAGCAGTGGGATTGTGAGCATTTTTTAACACTTGGCAATTTTCAAAAATGCCCACTTGAACAACTGTTGACATTTTGCCTCATTACCTACCTCACTCTTTTTTTGTTGTTGGAGCATTTTATTTTATTTTCCTTTTAAAGATTTTATTTCTTTGACAGAGAGAGACACAGTGAGAGAGGGAACACAAGCAGGGGGAGTGGGAGAGAGAGAAGCAAGCTTCCTGCAGAGCAGGGAGCCCAATGCTGGACTCCATCCCAGGATCCTGGGGCCATGACCTTAGCCAAAGGCAGATGCTTAATGACTGAGCCACCCAGATGCCCCTGTTGGAGCATTTTAAAACAAGTATCATATCATTTCACCTGAAAATTCTTCAGTACGTATCTCTAAAAGATAAGAACTCCTAAAAAACACACAAACTCATGCCATTTTCTGTTGTAGGTGTTTTCTAAGGTGAACGTGAGTGGTTTTTGTAATATATTTTTAGTGAAATTTTTCTTGAGATAATTTTATTTTTATTTATTTTTTAAAAGATTTTATTTATTTATTTATTTATTTGAGAGAGAGAGGGAGGGAGAGAGAGCAGGAATGAGGGAAGGGAGAGGCAGAGGGAGAAGCAGACTCCCAGCTGAGCAGGGAGCCCAGCGGGGAGTGGTGTGGTCCTCCATCCATGGACTCCGGGATCATGACCAGAGCTGAAGGCAGATGCTTAACCAGCTGAGCCACCTAAGCGACCCTCCTGAGATAATTTTAGATTCACACACAGTTGTAAGAAATGATTAGAGGGGTGCCTGGGTGGCTTAGTTGACTGGGTACCTGGCTCTTGGTTTCAGCTTAGCTCATGATCTCAGGGTCCTGGAATCAAGCCCTGTGTCAGGCTCCCCACTCAGCGGGGATTCTGCTTCAGGATTCTCTGTCTCCCTCTCCCCCTGCCCCCCCCCAAATAAATTGGTAAGATTTTTTTTTAAAGAAAGAAATGATCAGAGACATAACTTTACACTCTCCTCAGTTTCCTCCAGTGGTAACATTTTGCAAAACTACAGTATGTCACAACCAGGATATTGACATTGATACAATCTAATGATCTTATTCAGATTTCTCTACTTTACTTGTATTCTTTCTATGTGTGTGTCTATAGATGTATTAAGTTCTGCACAATGTAATCACCTGTGTAGGTTTGTGCACCCGTCACAAAGTCAAGATACTGAACAGTTCCAACAACACAATGATTCCTCATGTTGCCCTTGTATAACCACTTCTCCCCACCATCCCTAACTCCTGGCAACCACTACTCTGTCCTCCATTTCTAAATTTTTTTCATTTCAAATATGTATCAGTAGAATGATATAATGTGTAACCTTTTGAGATTGGCTTTCTTTTCCCTGCTAAGTGTAATTTCCTGGAGATTCACCAAAGTCATTGCATATATCAATAGTTCATTTATTTTTATATGCTGAGTTATATTCCATGGTACATATTTATACTGAAATATATATGTATATATATTTTTAAAGATTTTGTTTATTTATTTGAGCAAGACAGAGAGTATGAGACGGGAGTGAGGGGCAGAGAGGCAGAGGGAGAGGGAGAAGCAGACTTCCTGCTGAGCAGGGAGCACAACACAGGGCTCAACCCCAGGACCCTGGGATCATGACCTGAGTTGAAGGCAAGTACTTAACCAACTGAGCCACCCAGGTGCCCCTATATTGAAATATGTTTTTAAGGGTCATTTTTACATACAAAAATTATTATCAGGGGCACCTGGGTGGCTCAGTCGTTGAGCGTCTGCCTTCGGCTCAGGTCATGATCCCAGAGTCCTGGGATCGAGCCCCACATCGGGCTCCCTACTCGGCAGGAAGCCTGCTTCTCCCTCTCCCACTCCCCCGACTTGTGTTCCCTCTCTCGCTGTGTCTCTCTCTGTCAAATAAATAAATAAAATCTTTAAAAAATATATTTAAAAAAAGATTAAAAAAATTATTATCATCCTACTGCTTGCAAAGGGCACCAAGAATTTGTTTGGCCCATTTTTGGGTGGCATGTTTTATAAAGATCAATTAGGTCATGTTGGTTGATAATTTTTTTAAGATCATCCATCCTTTCCTGATTTTTTGTATACTGGTTCTGTCAATTACAGAGATATGGATGTTAGAAATCTCCTATTATAATTTTGGAAGTATTTTATTTATCCACTTAGTTCTGTTCATCTTCGCTTCATGTAATTTGAAGCTGTGTTATTAGGAGCATACTCATTTGGGATTGTTAGCACTTAATGATTAACTGACCCTTTTACATTATATAATGATCCTCTTCATCTCCATTAATATTTCTTGCTTTAAAGTTTACTTTGTCTGATATGAAAACAGCTATTCCAGATTTCTTATGATTATGCTTATATGGTATATCTTTTCCATCCCTTTACTTTTTAACTTGTCTATTTCTTTAAGTGAATTTTTTGCAGGCAGCATATAGTTAGATCTCACTTTTTAAATGCCTTCTGACAATCTCTGCCTTTAGTTGAAGTGTTTAACTCATTTGCACTTAATGGAATTATTGATACAGTTGTTTAAGTCTATTATTTTTTTCTATCTATACTTGTGTCCTTTATTCTTGACTTCCTTGGATCAAGAATATTTTAATATTCCATTTTATCTCATCTATTGGGTTTTTAGATGTACCTTTTTTTTGGTAGTTGCTCTAAGGATTACAGTATGAGTCCTTAACTTATCCCAGTTTGCTCTGAATTAATATTAGTATACCTCCTCATGTATAACATAACCGCCTTATAACAGTATAATTCCATTAGTATCTTCTTCCACTTTGCTATAAAACTAACAATACTATGTTATTATTTTTAGTTTAGTCATTTGTCTTTATTTTTTTTAAGATTTTATTTTTAAGCAATCCCTGTACCCAATGTGGGGCTCAAACCAACAACCTTGAGATCAAGAGTCACATGCTCCACTGACTGAGCCAGCTAGGTGCCCCTAGTCATTTGTCTCTAAGGAAATTAAGAAGAGTGAATAGTCTTCACTATATTGTTGCCTTTTCTAGGGCTTCTTATTTCTTCTTGTAGACCCAAGCTCTTATCTTATTTCATTTCCCCTCAGTGTGAATAACTTCCTGAGTTTTTCTTATAGTCTGGGTCTCCTGGCTGTGAATTTGTGCACCTGTCATTCAATAAGCCTTGAGAGTTTGATCCTATCTCAGCCACCATTTCTTTTGCATTATAGGATTCAGACAACACTAACAGTTCCCTGGGAATGGATTCACCCGTCCCCAAACCCTAGCAGCCACATCCTGTCAGTCTAAAGGGGAACTGGGTGACAGTCGTGGAAGAGGTCCCTAAGAATGAGGCACTTGTAACTGTTTTCCACAGTGGCCCAATAGCCAGTTTTCCTTCCAAGCATGCTCCCATGCCAAACTTAGGGTCCACCTAAACCTCCTACTTGGGGAAGGAGTGGCTAGGCTATTGTAGGGACTGAGTGTTGCCTCTTGAAGGCCTGAGCTAGTCACCCTTCAGATCCCTTGTCTGACCTCTCTATAGACTACAGGCAGCAGAGGGTAGCCTCCGATGGTTAGAGAGGACCTGTCCTTCCTATCCATCTTCCCTGTGCTGGTAACAGACTGGCCACTGGCAGGAACACTTCTCCAAACCTCTCTCAGCCTCCCTGCGGTTTTGCTTAGGGATATCAGCTTTTTCAGAGAGAACTTGGTTACTGTGCTTCCATGAGTCTTTAATGCCAAGGACATTTCCTTAAGATCAAGGGTCATGCCCACTTTAGTTTCTACTGTAAGGGCCTTAACTACAAATTCTTTTGATTTGTCTGTGTTTTTGTTTTGTTTTGTTTTTTTCTTCACAAACCTTCATTCTGCCTCCTTGTCTTCCTCCTTCTCCTGAGTTCCTTTCCCCAACACTGCAGGGCCCTCCACACAGAACAGGCTTGCTATTTGCTGCAAGCCAGCCTGAGGTGACAGTCTCTCTTCTGTCATGTGGTAGAGTGTGGTCAGCCTGAGTGTCTCCTTCTAACGGGCTGCCCATGGGCATGTCCATAACCTCTAACCCTTTGCAGCCTCAACCTCTCCATCTGTAAAGAGGACTGTTGTGAAGATGAAATAAAATCAATTGTATAAAGGCTTTTTAACACAGTCAGGTACCTGGTGAATGACTGTGTTAGGTGTTGTATTTACAGCCCTACCTGTGTTCTGCATGATGGTTATAGCCCCAAAGTCAAACATCTTTTTTTTTTCTTTTTTTTTTTTAATTTTATTTTTATTATTTGCCCAAGGGGCACAGGTCTGTGAATCATCAGGCTTACATCTTTCACAGCATTCACCAAAGCACAAACTCTCCCCAATGTCCATAACCCATCCACCCTATCCCTACCCTCCCACCCCCCAGTAACCCTCAGTTTGTTTTATGAGATTAGAAGTCTCTTATGGTTTGTCTCCTTCCCCATCCCATCTTGTTTCGTTATTTTTCCCTCCCTACCCCCCACAACCCCCCACCCTGCCCCTCAAGTTCCTCATATCAGAGAGATCATATGATAATTGTCTTTCTCTGATTGACTTATTTCGCTCAGCATAATACCCTCCAGTTCCATCCATGTCGTTGCGAATGGCAAGATTTCGTTTCTTTTGATAGCTGCATAATATTCCATTGTATATATATCAAAGTCAAACATCTTTGACTCTCTTTCCAGCCTCAATTAATCCACCAGACGGTTGGCCCCTGCATGTTGCTGGATATTCAGGGATGTGAACTCATGTTTGCAGAGTATCACTGGTTCTTACACTTGGCCACCTGGGAAGGGATGTCAGGGTTCAGACTCTAGCAGGGAGATCCCAGGGACTTGCCACAGTGTTCTCTCAGTTTAGAGGACCACATAGCTCACAGCTGGTTTCATGGGCTTCCCCATCTCTGTCTACCTGTGGCCTGATGCAGCCCAGTTCTGGGGCTTCTGTGGGAGAAGACAAGAAAGGGCTGGGAATCATGAAGATAATGTGGATGAGGCCTGGGTAGGGGAGAGGAAGCCCTGGAAGCTACAACTACAGGGCTCTTAGGGCGCCTGGGTGGCTCAGTGGTTAAGCATCTGCCTTCCACTTGGGTCATGATCCCAGCATCGTGGTCGGGCTCCCTACTCAGCGGGGATTCTGCTTCTCCCTCTCCCTCTGCCTCTTTCCCTGTTCATTCTCTCTCTCTCTCTCAAGTAAATAAATTAAAAAGAAAAAAAACCTTACAGCACTCTCAATTCAGGAAAAGACTACTAGATGCTCCTATAGGATCCAATGGGAGCCCAGGGCCAGACCTGGAATCACCCCAACATCGATGATGCTTGGCTAGAATACTGATGAACAAATGGGAACAGTGAGACAGACAGTGAAGGACGGGCATTCCAAGCACAGGAAAGAGCATTTAAGGAGACTTGAAATAGCCTGATACATTCTAGGAATTGCAAGTAATTCCAGTCTGTTGGTCCCTATGATCTACAGGACCAAGACCCAACTCTCTCCCTTGACATTCAAAGCCCTTCATTATCTTGCTCCAACCTCTTGCCCACCACTCCTGCCCACCCCACTCCTGTCCGTTTGTTACAGCCACTCTAACTGGTTCCTGTTCTCCAAGCAGACCATTCACATTCTGGCCTCCAGGCCTTTGCCCAAGCTACTCCCTTTGCAGGGAAAATCCTAATTCTCTTCTTTGCAGAGCTGATTCCCTCTCATCTTCGAGGACATCTCCATCAGAAGCGCTTTCAGGGCACAAGTTGGATGCTATGCCACCGCTGTCTAGAGCCCAGCTTGGCATTTTTGTTGAGTAATAGTCAATCACGTGAAGGAAATCTTCTCTGAGTACCCCCAAATGCACGCCGGCCCTTCGTGCTGTCCTCAGGGCTCCCGGGACACCTGTCCACGCTTTGTCAGGGCTTCCTGAGGCAGGTATCATTTCTTAGGCTCATTTCTTTTTCTTCAGGGTCCAACTCTGCCTGGCACAAAGGAGGTGCCGGGATCCTTTGGTTGAGTGAATGAATGAATGAGTAATGATCGGGCATTTCACCTTCTCTCTCTTGTGAACCCGCCAGGCCTGGCCGGGTGTTTCCAGTGTCCCGCACAGTTTGCTGTCTTCAGCGCTGTCGCTCAGGCACCACCCCCACCAACCCCTACCCCCGCCCTGGGGCCGCGGGATCCAAAGCCCCGCCCGAGACGGCTCCGCCCACAGCCGGGATTGGAGGGCGCAGGCAACGCCCACCCCCCAGGCCGCCTGGGATTGGTGCGGCCGCCGCCAGGAGGCGGGCACAGGGCCGGGCAGCGGCTGACGCTCTGGCGGCCAGAAAAGCCCGGCCAGGCGGCTGGCCGAGAGACCGACGGCGCGGCCAGGAGGTGGTGAGTGTCCGGCGGGCGGGACCTGCGGGACCGGAGGGACGCGCGCGGCGGGCGGAGCGGAGGACGCCGACGACCGTGGCGCGCGCGCTGGGCGCTGCGCACGTCCGCCTCCCCGCAGGCTGCTCTGGGCCAAGCGCAGTGCCGGAGCCCGGAGCCGGCCCCTCCCGAGGGACCCCGTCCGGGGGCCGAGGAGATTGTCAGTCCCGGCTTGTCTTCCAGACCCGGACCACCGAGGCTCCCGGACGACAAGGAACCGCCCAACATGGCATCGGAGGTGAGTGGGACCTCGGGGACGCTGGTCTTCCGAGTCTCCAAACGAGGGGGAGGGGCGCCCTGGGAGCCAGCCAGGGCCGTGACCTGCACACGGGATCTCCCCGTGCCAGACCTGCCGCCGGCCACCCTCCGGGTACTCGTCTTCGCTGGCTCCAGGCCATAGCTACCTCCCGGTACCCCTGCCAGGGCCTGGCAGAGACCTGTGCCTGGACTTCCCGGTGGCCACAGCACCGTCTTCTCTCTCCCCTTTCCCGCTCCCCAGGAGCCCGTGTGGCACGCACCAACCCACAAGGCTAGGGAAGGTGGTCCCGACCTGACCCGACCTTATAGTGCTCCCAGCGAGAGGGCAGGAAAGGAGCTGCCCACTCATTCAGCTCCCTCACCTCTTCATTCCTTCTTCCCCAGGCCCTTCCTGTTAGTCCCCACCCTGCACCCCTTCTCCTGCTGTAGCACTTGCCCCTGAGTAGCAGAGGCCACACGACTCTGGCTTGTGGAAAGTACCAGGAGGTCAGGGACCATGCCCTGAGGCCCTAGTGACCCCAGTACCTGGTGGCTTCCTCTCTCACTGGCCTCTCTTCCTTCGAGCCACAGGACTCCTGGGTTCTCTTCCTGACCACTAAGTAGCAGGAGTCCTAGGCACAAGTTCCTGTTCTGGGGCCTCAGTTGAATTATCTGGCAAATGGGGATAATAATAGATCTCTGCCTTCTTCTGTAAGGTACTGGACCATGAGGTCATTGCTTTGAAACTTTCAGGTAAAGAGGGCTGTTTGCTTGATGCCAGTGAAGGGAACCTGTGGCCTGGGAAGCAGGAGGTCTGGGTTCCAGTCCTTTCTGAGCCTTTCTAGCTAGCAAGGCACTTCCTCTCTCTGGACCTCAGTTTGTTCATCTGAATAAACTGGGTAAGAATGCCCATTCTGCTAGTGTCTGGAGCATGGTGTTGGGGGGTGACGATAGGGTTTGGACTCTGGAGGCATACAGAGTTGGTTTCTCTGAAGCAGTCCCTCAACCTCCCAGGGTAACGCCCACCTCCCAGGAGGATGTAATAGTGTATGTAGAATGCCTAGCACAGGACCGAGCTGTCGTACTATATAGTAGGTGCTCAATAAATGCTGGCTAATGATACTAACAGTAACAACACGTTATTTCCCTTATACCTTCTAAATTGGCTGTTGCTCATTCATCCCAACCCAAACCAGTGCTCCTAACCCCCTTGCCCCAAAGGTATCATTCTGGCCCAGATGTGCTCTAGGTTTGGGGTGTGCCCTTTCCTCCACACTGGGCCTCCCCCTCTCTTCAGAGCCCATATGGTGGCACCTCATTCTGACATCCTTCTGGGATTTTTTAAAAAATATTTTATTTATTTATTTATTTGAGAGAGAGAGAGATGGAGAGCTTGTGGGGGTGGGGAGAAGAGCCAGGGGGCAGGGAGAGGGAGAGAGAATCTCAAGCAGACTCCGCAAAGAGCAGGGAGCCCCTCAGAGCAGCTCTATCTCAGGACTTGAAAGTGGAAACCAAGAGTCAGACATTCAACAGACTGAGCCACCCAGGCCCCCTCTTTCTGGGGTCTTTTTAAGCCTGCCAGTGGGGTGGGAGCTTGGCCCCAGGGCAGGGTGGGCTGCCTTCAGGAGACCAGAGCATCAGGTGACTTCTGCTTGCGCCGGGCTGTCCTGTGGGTTGGTGCTAATTGGTTTGGCTGCAGCCCCGCTTGTTAAGTAGTTGTTATTACTAACAACCCAGGCAGGGAGTCCGAGGCCTGCTGGAGGAGGCAGTGCCAGATTCCTGGCCTAGGGGCCGGCTGGCTCCCAATCCTGACTGGCAGTGGCCGGCCCTGGTCCTCTGGCCCCAGCAGTCAGGAAAGGGCCCCACGTGGTGCTTTGCGGGAGATCTAGGCTTGGCGGGGGAAGGGGCGGATCTAGCTCAAAAGGTTGAGGGGGGCGGAGGCTGTTTCCGCAGGGCAGAGTCCTCAGACAACCGAGGCCGCTGGGCAATGAAGGGTCAGTTCACAGCCTGGGGCGTGAGCGGAGTGGAGGCCCCCCTGGTGCACACAGGAGCCAGGAGCAGCGCTAAGACACCCCCAGCCTCTGGCGGCCCTCGGCCCCGCCCCTCCCTTACTAAGAGAATTTACTGAGTGCCAGGCACTGTGCTACGTATGCACTTAGCAATTGTACCTAATTGAATGCTTCCAACAACTCGAGCAGATAGGTACTACTCTTGTCTTTGTTTTATAGGAGGGATCCCTGCAGCTTGGAGAGGTTGGTTATAGAATATGCCCACGGTCAGGTGGCTAGGAGAGGTCTGGGACACTGCAGGGTGGCAGAGGAGGACATACGTCCCCAGCAGCCATTATGAACCCCCCCTCCACAGGAGAGTTGGCAGCAAAGTAAAATGCCTCTGTTCACCCAGGGAACACTCTCCCAATCCTTGGCCTTCTGGGAGCTAGCATGGCTCCCCATGTGTTCTGTGCTCCTCCCCCATCTGTCACATGCCCTGGCCTCTGTACTCTTTCAAAACAGAGGTGTTTCTGTCCCACCCCTCTGGCCTTTGCTCCTGGGGGGCAGAGGGTCAGCTAGTGACCTTCGAGAAGGCCAATGATAAGGGATGTGCCAGAGGCGCTCTCCAAAGGAGTGGTGGATCTTAGGCCCACCCCAATCTTAGTTGGGATCTTAGGCTCTGCCCCAAGCTGTGGGAGACAAATGCGGGCGATTTGAGCCTGACGGGGCCCCTCAGGTGCTTCCTTGCCTGTCCCTGCTGCAAAAGTTCAGGATACTAGAGCCAGCAGAGAGGAACATGGGGTGAGGAGTGCGGACCCTGCTTCAGATAGCTGGGCTGCAGTCGGGCTCTATCACCCCAGCAAGGGCTCTGTGCCTTGGTTTCCCCCTCTCTGCAGTGGGATGGAATTGGTACCTGCTTCAGAGAGTTTCTGTTGGTGCATGCCAAGCGATTATAATTATGCCTGGCACACAGTAAGAATGCAGTATATGTTATCCAGGATTATTATCATTACTGTTGGAATATCAGAGCTGGATTCGAACTCTGGATTCCAGAGTGACTTCTACCCTTGGTCCGTGGCACAAAAGGTCCCAGAAGTTCTGTTCTAGTCTCGGGGTGCCCTGTCCCCGAGATGTGCCATCATTTCCTTAGAGAAGTGTCACAGGGTGGAAGAGAACCCTAACTTCAGTGTCCAGCCACATTCCCACCTGACTCCCTGAGTGACTTGGAGCAAGTTCCTGATCATCTCTGAGCCTCAGTTTCCTTATCTGTCCAGTGAGGATAATCCTGCCTGCTGGTTCCCACCAGGGTCAGATAACTCTCCTGTGGGCCCTTTGTGAGAGGCACTGTTCTCAAGGGGGGGGGGAGATTAATTGCTCCTGCTCTCCTGGCCAGAGTGGGAAGCTATGGGGTGGCCGGTTTGTGGGCGCAGTGGACCCCATCATGGAGAAGTTCAACTCATCCATTGCCTACGACCGACACCTGTGGGAAGTGGACGTGCAGGGTAGCAAGGCCTACAGCCGGGGCCTGGAGAAGGCGGGGCTCCTCACCAAGGCTGAGATGGACCAGATACTCCATGGACTGGACAAGGTATTGTGTGCATGCTAAGGCCCTCTCTAGACGCCCCCCCTACCAGGCTCCTACCAAGTCCCAAGCACAAGTTGTAGGGGATGTGCCATCCAAGCACATCATTTTCCCTTGTGATTAAATGTCTATCAAGGTGCTCTTTATTTATTTTTTAAATTTTTTAAAAGCTTTATTTATTTATCTTCAAGAGAAACCAGGGGGAGGGGCAGAGGGCGAGGAAGAGAGAGAGAATCTCCAGCAGACCCCTCACTGAGCAAGTAGCCAACACGGGGTTCAATCGCACACCCCTGAGAGTATGACCTGAGCTGAAATCAAGAGTCGGCTGCTTAACATGCTGAGCCCCCCCCCCCATGTGCCCCCGTTGAGGTGCCCTTTAAACAGCATGCTGTGCTGTGTCTCTCTTCATCCTTTAATGGCTCTGTGGCCCGTGGTGCACGGCTCATGGGGGAAGGAGACCTGGGCCTGAGGTGCTTCCCTGGGAGTGGGGGCTACACCCCCCTGTGGAGCACTCACGCTTCCTGTGGAGCACCCCAGGACTCAGCTCTTACATGGAGACAGTCAGGGATCAGAATTAGGGTGGGGCCAAGGCTGTGGCTGGCTGACCCCTGACCCCTGGGGTCATTGCCATCTGCTTCAGGTGGCTGAGGAGTGGGCTCAGGGAACCTTCAAACTAAACCCCAATGATGAAGATATTCACACAGCCAACGAGCGGCGTCTGAAGGTATGACACCCTGCTGTCCCCCTGGCCTCCCCTCTCTACCTCACCCTTGGCCCCTTGGACCATAAACACCAGCATTCTGTTCCCTTCATCACTGGCAGAGTGCCAGCCAGACCTCAGAGCAGGTGGCCTCTGCGGAGATGGCAGGGCCCAGGAGTAGGGAGGGAAGGTGACAGGGCTGGGCTGACCCTGACCCCGTGCCTCCCTCCACCCCCAGGAGCTCATCGGTGAGACTGCCGGGAAGCTGCACACGGGCCGAAGTCGGAATGACCAGGTACTGCCGGCTCCTACACCATCCCCCCTCCCCGACCCCGGGCCCTGTGCATTCCCGATCTTGGGGAGCCCAGGTGGCAGATTGAGGGCTTGGCAGTGGTTCCAGCTCCCCAGCGAAGCAACACACCTGTCTCCCTGAGTGCTACCCTCTCTTCCCCATAGGTGGTCACAGACCTCAGGTTGTGGATGCGACAGAGCTGCTCCAAACTCTCTGCCCTCCTCTGGGGGCTCATCAGAACTATGGTGGACCGGGCTGAGGCGTGAGTCTCCCGTGGACACCCAGGTGGCAGAGAGGGGCATGAGGGCAGCCTGGATCTCCTGTCCCCTGAGACAGGCAGCCTGAATGCCAGATCTAGGTGGCAAGGGTGAAGGGGGTTGGGGAGCCAGGCCCTGGGGCTCGGGGGCATCCTGGAACTCCTGGACTAAGTGAGGCAAAGCAGCCAGGAATGGGGCAATTTCTTGCCATGTTTCCTACTCCCATGCCAGCCAAGCTCAGCAGGCAGGGCAAGCTCACCCTCTGAGGCTTCATAAGTAGGAGACTAAGGCACTAGACAGATGCCTGAAGCCTGAGGAAAGGGGCTGCTTGTGCCTGGGGCAGCCCGGGTCACTCTTCAGCCCACCCGTGCCCTCTGCCCGCCATTCCACCCCCAGGTCTCCACCCAGCATGGCTGGCATAGGACAGCCAAAGCTGCCTCCCACTGGTCTCATCCCAAGTTTTGGCTCCTGTGACCTCACGTCTTTGGGGTTGACTTTGCTCCTTCCAGACCTGGCCAACTTGCTGATGAGAAGTCCCTATCTGGTGTCAGAGATAGGGTGGACCCTTCCTCTTCGCCAGCTCCCTGTGACCTCTTTTTCGTAGACCTTACCACGTGGCGGAAAACAAGGACTAGGGAGTGACTGCTAATGACTACTAGGTTTCTTCTTTGAGGGGATAAAAATGTTCTAAAATTGATGTGGTGATTGGCATGCACGAAAGTGTACAGTTTAAATGGGTGAATTGTAGGTGAATGATATTCAGTAAAGCTGTTTATCTAAACAAACAAACAAACAAATGAGAACCATCACCTATAGCGCCTTGTCTACTTTAAAGTGCCCCTTAAATAAAAATAAATTAAAAAAATAAATAAAGTGCCCCTTGCTCTTCTGAGGTCCTTGGGCTCGTCTCATGTGCTCACAAATGCGACTCCCCCTGCTACGTAGTACCCACTCTGTGTCCCCTCCTTTGCTCTCACCTCTGCTCAGAGCTGAGGACTTAATCACGTTTGGTTTCAGCTGCAATCCCACTCCAGGGAGGCTCCGTGGCCCTGGCCTAGTCCTTGGATCACACTGCCCTACTTCTGGTCTCTTCCTTTAGGATGTGTTTGTCCCCAGGAGATCACTTGGTTTCTTGTTCAGGCAGATCCTTGGGAGGCTGGCCTTGCTTTACCCTGTTGGGGCCTGCAGGGTGTGGGGTGACGCAGACAGGCCTTCCGTGAACTTGCTGCGTGAACTTGCTGAGCCCCTCAGCCCCCTGCGGCTGTTCTTCCCCCACAGGGAATGTGACGTCCTCTTCCCAGGGTATACACACCTGCAAAGGGCTCAGCCCATCCGCTGGAGCCACTGGATCCTGAGGTGAGTGGGGGGTGGGCATAGCACAGGGGTACTGTGTAGGGGCCTGGACAGAAGGGAGGACCCCAGGATACCCTGACCTCTTGCCCCCTGGCTTCCTACAGCCATGCTGTGGCGCTGACCAGAGACTCGGAGAGGCTGTTGGAGGTCCAGAAGCGGGTCAATGTCCTGCCCCTGGGGAGGTGAGTAAAGCCCCAGTATCCCGAGGGCCTAGTTGCGGGAGGAAGGGGGGTGGGGGGGGAAGAGGTTGTGCCACATAGTTAGCATCATGGTTCTTGAGGATCAAGCCCAAGAAGAGGAGGCACTAGGAAGGACAGAGGAGGACAGACAGCCAGGTAACTGGCCTCTCCATCCGGGGTTCTTCCGCCATGGAAGGGAGGGCACCCTGCACGGACCCGCAGTGGTGTCTAAGAGATGGGGCCAACCAGGCCAGCAGGGATGTCAGAGCAGGGCCAGAGCTCTCCAGAGAGGTTCCAGAGAGCCAACCAGTTGCCCTCCTTGGGGACAAGCGTTCCGTCCACCATGCTGCCCGGGTGGCAGCCCTGACCATCGGGGCTTGGCTCGGGCTGTGCACGTGTGTGTGTGCCAGGAATCCTGCTCACTGGGGATCCCCTGTTCCTGCAGTGGGGCCATTGCAGGCAACCCTCTGGGTGTGGACCGGGAGCTGCTCCGAGCAGGTGAGGCGCCCTGCCCCTCCCCCCCCAGAGCTCCCCCTCAACCACCTGCCAGGTCCCACAGACTCACAGCTGGAAGGGGCAGGGGGCTGGTTGAAACCCTCATTTATCACCTATGGACACGGAGGCTAGAGAGGCAAGGGAAGGCTTGTGTCAGGGGTGCATGGCACCGGGGACACTCAGGGCTCCTGCTTCCTTCCTGGGACCTGCACAAGAGACCGCCCCCATTCCTGCTGCTCCCTACTCTCCTCCTGAAAAGGGTCTCGAGGAGGAGGTGGCTGGGCAGGGTGATGTGGGGTAGAGGAAGCCCCTCCTTGCCCTCTGGCCCAGCCCTATTGCCCTCCCCACATCCTCCTCCTCCAGAACTCAACTTTGGGGCCATCACCCTCAACAGCATGGATGCCACCAGTGAGCGAGACTTTGTGGGTGAGTCCTTGGAGCCAGCCCGCTTGTCCTCTAGGGCCACTCCCCTGCACTGTGCTCTAATTTGTCCTCTAGCCCTGGTTCCTCCCCAGCCTCCTCCCGCCCCAAGCCTGGTCCCCCTGGGGCTTCTCCAGAATGAGTGAGGAACAAGAGAGGCCTGGTGACCAGAAGGCCCACCTTTCCTTTCCCGCAACAAGCTGAGTTCCTGTTCTGGGCTTCGCTGTGCATGACCCACCTCAGCAGGATGGCTGAGGATCTCATCCTCTATGGCACCAAGGAATTCAGCTTTGTGCAGCTCTCAGATGCCTACAGGTAAGGCTGGGCCCTGCCCTACCCCAGCTCTGCACCCACCAGCATGGCTTCCTTCCACACTCCCCGCCCTGGGCAGACCTGGACTGCATGCTGCTAGACCTCACCAGATCCAGCCAGCAGACCAGCCAAGGGGCAGGGGAGCCCTTTCAGCCCCAGCATCTCTGTCCCCAGCACCGGAAGCAGCCTGATGCCCCAGAAGAAAAACCCAGACAGCCTGGAGCTAATCCGGAGCAAGGCGGGGCGAGTGTTTGGGCGGGTGAGCAGGGCAGGGGGTGGGAGCAAGTCTTCTGGGCTGACCCGGAGGGTCCTGAGGGAACTTCCAGGATGGGCTCTGAGGTTCAGCCTCCTCACTCTCACTCTTTTCTCAGTGTGCTGGGCTCCTGATGACACTCAAGGGACTCCCAAGCACCTACAACAAGGACTTACAGGTGTGAGGCTAGGACTGTGGGTGAGGAACCCACCTGCACAAGGACCGCATCCCATTTGTCAGGGCCCTGGACATCCAGGCAGGGGCCCCACAGAATTGCCGCCTCCCATCCCTTGCCCCCAGCCCTTGACTGTCCTTGAGAACAATCTCCTCTCTGTTGATGTGGGTTGTATGAAGCGCTGAGTGTTCCCCGCGGAGGGCAGTGGGGATGCTTCAGTGGGGAACAAGGCTGCTGGGCTCTCACCCCCTGCCACGTGCCTCCCAGGAGGACAAGGAAGCCGTATTTGAAGTGGCAGACACCATGAGTGCCGTCCTCCAAGTGGCCACAGGCGTCATCTCTACACTGCAGGCAAGCCCCCCATTCTCTCCCCCAGGCCCCGGCACTCTGGGATGGGCATGCCAGGAGGTGATCTTGAGAGGAGGTGAGGGTGGGTGCATCAGAAGATCTGGGGCAGGGGGAGGCGGGGAGGTGTTTGCTCCTGCCCCAGGAACAGCGAAGAGACAAAAGGTGCCAGAAACAGTAGAATGGAAGCGGGTTAGACTCTAGGGGTCCCCTCGATTGGCCTGACCAGATTTCCTTTTCCCTCCTTTATGATGGAACATGTGAGTATGCACAGTTGAGAGAACGCATAATGAACCCCTGTGGACTAACACCCAGCTCCAACACTGATCAACTCACCGTGTTTCTTGCTTTGGCCATCTTTACTCACTACCTGCCACGACCCGGTGGTTCTGATGCACGTTAAAGCTGGGGACCCTGAGAAAAAGTGCTGGCAGCCCCAGTAGCACCCCTAAACGTTACCAGGGATGATGGCAAATGGCTCAAGCAGAGAGAGCAGAACAGGCTGGATGGGAGTGGATCTGCCCAAGGCTGGGGACATCTGGGCTAAGGGGTCGTCGGGGGTGGCGGGGGGGTGGTTAGGTCTTAGGCCAGAGTCTGGCAGCTTTACCACCCAGGGTCCCCAGGACTCACCACTCCCCCTACCGGTGTCCCCAGATTCACCGGGACAACATGGCAGGGGCTCTTAGTCCTGACATGCTGGCCACTGACCTCGCCTACTACCTGGTCCGCAAAGGAGTGAGTGTGGGGTAGCCGGGGCGGAGGGCGGAGAACATGGGGGTGCCCCCCAGGCCCATGGTGGGGGGCGGGAGGGAGGGCCTGGACAGAACAGGGAGCCAAGGAAAACTGAGTCGGTGCCGCCCATGCCCGGGGCCGCCCCAGATGCCGTTCCGCCAGGCCCACGAGGCCTCCGGGAAAGCTGTGTTCATGGCCGAGACCAAGGGGGTCGCCCTCAACCAGCTGTCACTGAAGGATCT
>LNAC01000318.1:707109-722863 GCA_002007465.1 Ailurus styani | reverse complement strand
GCCCCCTGTTCTCCGGGGACGTGAGCCACGTGTGGGACTACAGCCACAGCGTGGAGCAGTACGCCGCCCTGGGGGGCACGGCGCGCTCCAGTGTCGACTGGCAGATCGGCCAGGTGCGAGCGCTGCTGCGGGCCCAGCAGGCCTAGAGCCTCCCCATCCCGCTCCCAAATAAAGCAGGCCCGAGAGGAGGCTGCTGCTTGTTTCCCGCCCACTCTGACTCCCTCGACGGTGGGCTTTTGGGGGAGGGGGGCCTGTTGAGTGGGCAGTGGGGGCCATCGAGGAAGCAGAGAAAATGGACAAGGATGGCAGGAGTCACAGATGGGGAAGGAGGAGGGGGACTGCCTTCATTAGAGCCTCCACCCTGCTCAGGGCCCCCACCCTTCACTGTGGGCGTCACAGTAACCTCCTGCCTAGGGTGTCCTTGGAGGACTGGCCTCCTTGGAGCCTTGATGGCGCCTGATGGGCTTGGGTAACTCAGCCAGTCCCTGCTCATTATCCTCCCTTCCAGCGTCCTCTAGGCTCCCCCGCTCACATTCTCCTCTCCCTTAACTCACCCTTCCCTGAACAATCAGGCACCGGGACAGGGTGTCCTGGGCCCTCATCGGGGGGCATGGTTTATTTGGTGGTAAAGTCACTCATCCAGCTAGTGTGTGATGTGATGCCAGGCACTAGGTGAGCTTCACACCCATGCGAAGACGTCTCCTTTACCCTAGAGGGTAATGTGCTGCAGCATGGTCCCAGCTCGCACCATGAAGTGAGGGCCACGGACAGGCAGTGCCTGGGGGACCCTGCCCCCTGTTGCAGTCAAGGACTTACATTTAGTCTGCAAAGGGCCTGAGGCCAGGTTTGGCGCACAGTAAATGTTCAATAGCAGTGAGTCCCCAGAGCCAGCAGAGACCTCTTCTACACGGATGTCACCCAAATCCTGATAAGAAATATCTGAAATTTGTTTTATTAACAACAAAGCTAACCTCAAGGAAAAATGAATAACTCCTCCCAAGTGTTTCTTGGGAGCAATGGAAACACTTTGTAAACAGCCAAAACTTCAGCAGTGGGGACACCACACCACATTCCAAAAAGGGCCAAAGCCGTGGCTCACAGAATGTTCTAGAGTATTGGCTCTCAAAGTGTAGTTCCTCTTTCCACTCCTCCTCCTCATTTGGGAATNTAAACAGCCAAAACTTCAGCAGTGGGGACACCACACCACATTCCAAAAGGGCCAAAGCCGTGGCTCACAGAATATTCTAGAGTATTGGCTCTCAAAGTGTAGTTCCTCTTTCCACTCCTCCTCCTCATTTGGGAATTTGTTAAAAAATGCAAACTTTCAGGCCTGAGACCTACTAAATCAGATTCTAGGTGGGGGCCCAGCTATCTGTTTTTGCAAGGCCTTCAGGTGATTCTGATTCACGTTCAAGTTTGAGAATCACTAATCTCTAGAATCTTGTTACCTAAAGTCGCCACAGACCACCACCTCTCCGAGGTCCCAGCTTGACCTGATCTAGAATCTGCATTTTAACAAACTCCCCAGATGTTGGTTGTACACATTGGAGTCAAAATGCTGATCCAGAGAAGGTCTAAAATTTAGCCTCAGGGGCGCCTGGGTGGTTCAGTGGGTTAAAGCCTCTGCTTTCGGCTCAGGTCATGATCTCAGGGTCCTGGGATCGAGGCCCGCATCGGGCTCCCTGCTCAGCAGGGAGCCTGCTTCCCCTCTCTCTCTCTCTCTGCCTGCCTCTCTGCCTCCTTGTGATCTCTCTCCCTCTGTGAAATAAATAAATAAAATCTCAAAAAAAATAAAAATAAATAAGTAAAATTTAGCCTCAGAATTGGAGGGACTTATGTCCATCAAACAACAGACAGGATTAAAATAATGATTGCGATACATAGGGAGCAGCTCCTGCCCTACACCTCCATCAGTGGAGCACACCACAACCTAAGTGGGAACTCTTGTCAGACAATCCTATTAAAAGTTTCTCCTTAATTGAAATCAGTCCCCCAGTGCTTCCCACCTGTGAGCCTGGCCACATGCCCTCTGACCTGACCAGAGGAATGAGCCTCTCTCACCTGACCAGAGGAATGAGCCTCTCTCAGATCAGGGAGAGCAAGTGTGTATCGCTTTTCTCCAGACTGTCCATACATGATTGAGTTACTCCCCTTGCCTGCCTCTTTCTTTTCTGCCAACTATTTACACCAAAGTTCAGTAGGACCTTGGATTGGTTTCCCATTGCCGTTATAACAAATTACTCCTCATGGTGGCGTAAGACAACATAAACATCATATAATTCTTGAGCTCAGAGTCTGAAATGGGTTTTACTGAGACAAAATCAAGTGTCAAGAAGCATCTGGGAGAATCTGTTTCTTTGCCTCTTCCGATTTCTAGATATAGATGCATTCCTTGGCTTGTGGCCCTTTCCTTCATCTTTGAGGCCAGCAGGACAAATCTTCAAATCCGTCTCTCTGACCCTCTGTTTCCTTTGTCTCATCTTCTAACTGACCTTTCTGCCCCCCTCTTACAAAGGCCCATGTGATTACACTGGATCCAACTGGATAAATCAAGATCATCGCTTCATCTCAAGATCCTTGACTAAATCACTTCTGCAAAGTTCCTTTTACCACGTTAGGTAATATTCACAAGTTTGGGGATTATGATATTGGGGGATCATTGTTCAGTCTACTATATTCTGTTGTCTGGCTCTCCAAGACTAATATCCATCCCACGTGCGAAACATTCACTCCATCCCACGCCCCCCCCAAAGTGTTAACCCCTTAAACATCAACGCAAGTTCTAAATCTCATCAGCTCAGAAGTCCCATATCTCATTATCTAAATCATCTAAATTAGTTATGAGAGACTCTGGGTATGATCCATCCTAGGGCAAAATTCCTCTTTATCCATGAATCTGAGAGTCTCATGTGATTATGGTGTGGATTAGGGTTCACCCAAACAAACTCAAGAAACAAATGATCTAATCCCAGAATGCAGTGCTTGTCTAGGAATAGGATGACACTTAGAGGCATTTCAGTTTATTTTTTTAAAGAGTTTTAAATTTATTTTAGACAGAGCACAGGTGGGGTGGAGAGGGTGTAGCAGGGGGAGAGGGACAAGAAGACTCTATACTGAGCACAGAGTCCCATACGGGGCTCGATCCCAGGATCCAGAGGTCGTGCCCTGAGCCAAAATCAGGAGCTGGACACTTAACCGACTGAGCCACCCAGGTGCCCCCAAGGCATTTCAATTTTCAAAGGAAGAAAATGGAAGAGAAAAAGGAATCCCTGGTTCCAAGCAATTTTGAAGTCCAACCCAGAAAATTCCACTAGGTTTCAAGGCCTGGGAATACAGGTTTTCCCTGGTCTCTGAAAGTACAGTGTTCCTATGAAACTTTTTATTAAGCCAAAAGGGTATAAAGTAAAAAAGCAATTACCACTAATTTAATATAGAAAATTTTCGAGCATTCCCAGAACCTCTCTTAGGCTTTTCTGATACCTTCGGACATATCTTGCTAACAGATGCACAAAATAAATCAAGCTAAAGCACAGAAACTCAGAGACACAGTTCAAAGCTCTCGGTGGCTTGATGCTGAGAGGGGGAGTGTAGTTCCTGGGGAAGGCGCTAGGTGGAGCCACCCTTGCATCTTGGGATGCACGCTGCCGCTATTAAGGCTCACGGCAAAACAATGTCAATTTTGCTTTTTTGCGTTTTTGAAAGAAAAATCTTTGGATTTCTTTTGGTTAGTGAAAACGGGTGCTTATGTAGATCTTTCATTAAAGGGAAGTAGCATAAGGCACACTTCTGAAAAGCGGGGGATACCTGCAATCCTCCCCGCCCTTAAGCTCTGCCCTCCGGACCTGCCCCACCTGCGGCAGAGCCATCGTTCCTTTTCCCAGAAGAGTAGCACATCTTTACGGTTGAGTAACTTGTGAGAATATCGACCTGTTTCCTGGTTGTCGAATTTTGAGGAAACTCGGAAAGCCTTCTTTAATCTCCTCTTCTCTCTTCCTTTTAGTCCTTGCTAGCAGTGATTCTGCTGATATAATGTCCTTAAGAACTTTGCAGGTCTCTTGTGAATGTCACAGGGGTTCACTTCGTGAGACAAGAGATTCCTCTACAGATCTTTCCGAGATGATGCCATTTCTATTCCTGGTTTCTGCTGATATAGCTGGCGGGATCCGAGAGTCATGTGCCAGATCTCTTCAAAGAGCACTCTTAACAACAAAGTACTCGGATCTTTTGATCTCTCCCAGGCACTAGCAAAAGGTTGTCCAACCACAACCTAGGCTCTCTCTCTAAAGCATGCTTTCCTGATAGTGCATCGCCTAATTTAGCATCTTTTGAAATCTAGATAGGCTGAGAAGTTCCCAAATTATCAAGTCCTGGTTTCTTTTTGCTTCATAGTCCTCACCTCAATTTATCATTCTTATTCTATACTCTTAGCGTCAAGAGATGATGAGAAAGCAAGTTCCTGGCAAAAGGAATGAGGTTGTCTTATTGGCTTTTGTACTAAACTTTAATCATCACTTGAGGTTTGGGCTAGGTCTCACTTCACCAGGCCTGTTGTTTTCTGAACAAAATCAAGGTTTATAAAGTAGAAGGGGGTGGGGGGAGGGGAATCGCTGTGAGTTTAGCAGCCAATTATGTCAGAATATATAATTACTGTCCTATTGAATGACCAAAATTTCATTGACATCTACTGCAAAGCTGGTAGACTCAAAGTCAACAAAATTCCAGATGTGTGTTCTTTAAAAAAAAAAAAAGATTTTATTTATTTATTTGAAAGAGAGATATTGAGAGAGAGAGAGAGAGAGAGAACACAAGTGGGGTGGAGGGGTACAGGGAGAGGAAGAAGCAGGCTCCAGGAACCCGACATGGGGCTCAATCCCAGCATCCCAGAATCATGACCTGAGCTGAAGGCAGACCCTTAATGACTGCGATACCTAGGTGCCTCTCATTCCTTTATTTTTTTTAAAAAAAATAATAGATTTATTGAGGTACAATTCACATGCCACAAGATATACCCTTTTAAAAATGTTTTATTTATTTTAGAGAGAAAGAGAGCACACGTGCACATGTGCACATGCTGGTGGGGAGGGACAGAGGTAGAGAATTTTCAAGCAGACTTCTGCTGAGCATGGAGCCCCATGTTGGGTCATGATCTCATGACCTGAGCTAAAACCAAGAATTGGACGTTTAACTGACTGAGCCACCTGGGCACCCCCAAGACACACCCTTTTAAGGGTTCAGTTTAGTAACTTTCAGTGTGTTCACAGAATTGTGTGATCACCACCACAACCAATTTTAGAACACTTTATCATCCAAAAAGAAGCCCACAAGAAACTTTTGTGCTTCAAAGGAAGTAAAAGACATTCATAGAAGGGGAGAAAATATTTGTAAATCATATACCTGATAAGGGTCTAGTATCCAGAATATAAAATGAACTTTTACAATTAAACAATGAATTGTATACTGTTTTAAATTTTGTTTCATTGAATTGAAAATGTACAAAGTATCTGGATAGATATTTCTCCAAAGAACATATAAAAATGGCCAATAGGCACACTAAACAATTTTCAACATTATTGATCATTAGGGAAATGTAAATCAAAATAAAAATGAAATATCACTTCATACCCACTAGGGTGTGAGTTAATTTTTGTATACAGTGTAAAGAAAGGGTCCAACTTCACTCTTCCCATATGGAAATCTATTTGTCTCAGTACCATTTGTTGAAAAGACTTCATACCCAAGTAAATTGTCTTGGCACCCTAGTCAAAAAACTGTTGACCAATATAGAGGGATAAATTGTATGATATGTGGATTATACCTTAAAAAAACCCTGATATCCCTCTAAAATAACCCACTATTATTATACTTTATTTTTTTAAGTTTTTATTTAAATTCTAGTTAGTTAACATACAGTACAATCTTGGTTTCAGGAGTAGAATTCAGTGATTCATCACTTACATACACCACCAGTGCTCAACTATTATTTTAAACAAATAAGAACTTTCTACTTGGGCCAAATGTTATGCTGAATGCTTCAAGTTTACTTAGAGTTTGTGGGATTCATCTTCTACCCTTTATTGAAAACTTTCTCATTCTTCCAGCCTCACCAGTAGGCTCACCAGCGTCCTGCTCACTGTCAGCCACCACATTACATACAGAAATTCTATAAACTTATCATCTTGTTCTCAGTAACCCCAATCTCTTACCAACTCCTGTGGCCATCTTAATGTGCAAGACTGAGCCTATAACTTTAGCCTTTTACTTATCCTTGTTCAGCTTTTCCTTACCTTCACCATGGCAACTAAACCAAGGCTTTCACACCTTCAACCTCCCAACCTGATCTGAACATCTCCCTCAAGACCCTGGAAACCACTAATCTACTTTCTGTCTCTATGGGCTACTTGATATTTCATATACATGGAATCATATAATATGTGGCCTTTTGTCCCTGGCTTCTTTCACTCAGCATAATGTTTTCAAGGTTCATCCACACTGTAGCATGTATCAGAATTTCATTCCTTTTTGTGGCTGAATAATATTCAATTATATGCACATACCGTATTTTGTTTAACAATTAACGATTAACATTTGGGTAGTTTCCACTTTTAGGGTATTATGGATGGTGCCACTAAGAATGTAAGAGTTTAACAAAAACGTCTTAATAACTAATTTCCTTCAGTCTTACTTGACCTCTCTGATGTTCTAGACAATGCTGACCATTCCTTCAGGAAATCCTTTTTTATTTTTTTTAAATTTTATTTATTTATATGAGACAGAGAGAGAATAAGCAGAAGGAAGGGGCAGAGGGAGAAGCAAACCCCATGCTGAGCAGGGAGCCCGATGTGGGACTCAATCCCAGGATCGTGGCCTGAGCCAAAGGTAGGCACTTAACTGACTGAGCCACCCAGGTGCTCCAAGGAATTCTTTTTTTTTTTTTTTAAAGATTTTATTTATTTATTTGACAGAGAACACAAGTAGACAGAGAGGCAGGCAGAGAGAGAGGAGGAAGCAGGCTCCCTGCCGAGCAGAGAGCCCGATATGGGCCTCGATCCCAGGACCCTGAGATCATGACCTGAGCCGAAGGCAGGGGCTTTAACCCACTGAGCCACCCAGGCGCCCAGGAATTCTTTTTTTAAAATTAAATACAATATGCCACAGCTTTAAAATTAATAGTAACGTATTTTTAAAAGATTTTATTTATATGAGAGAGAGACAGCATGAGAGCAGAAGCAGAGGGAGGGGCAGAGGGAGAGGGAGAAGCAGACTTCCCACTGATCATGGAGCCCAACACAGGGCTTGATCTCAGGACCCTGAGATCATAACCTGAGCCAAAGGCAGACACTTAACTGACTGACCCACTCAGGTGCCCCAGTAATAGTAACATATTAAAAGGATTATACACCATGACTAAATGAGATTTTCCTCTAGAATGCAAGGATAGTTCAACATACAAAAATCAATCAACATAATATAACACATTAACTGAATGAAGGAAAGAAACCCCATATGATCATTTCAATAGATGCAGAAAAAGCATTTGACAAAATTCAACACCCATTCATGATTAAAACACTCAACAAACTAGAAATAGAAGGAAACTAACTCAACATAATACAAGCCATATATGAAAAACGTATACCAAACATCATACTCACAGGTGAAAGATGGAAAGCTTTTCCTCTAAGATCAGGAACAAGATAAGTATGCCCGTCAACATAGTCCTGGAACTCCTAACCAAAGCCATCAGGCAAAAAAAAGAAATAAAGAGCATCTGATTTGGAAAAGAAGAAATAAAATTATTTTGGTGCACAGACAATATGACCTTATGTGCAAAGAATCCTAAAGATTGCACCAAAAAACTGTTAGAACTAATAAATGCAGCAAAATAGTAAGATACAATGCATCACGCAAATATCAGTTGCGTTTACACACCAACACTGAGCAATCCAAAAAAGCAGGAAAATTTATTTACAATAGCATCAAAAAGAATAAAATACATAGGATTACTTAACCAAAGAGGTGAAAGGTGCAATTAAAACTAGAAAACACTACTGAAAGAAACTGAAAAAAACATTAAAAAAAAAAAAGGTAAGACATCCCATGTTCATGGATGCTAAGTAATCTATAGGTTTAATGCAGTTTTTTAAAAAGATTTATTTATTTATTTATTTATATGTCAGAGAGAGAGAGAGGGAGGGAGAGAGGGAGAGAGAACAGAGCACAATAGGCAGAGGGAGAAGCAGGCTCTCTGTTAAGCAAGGAGCTGGATGCAGGACTAGATCCCTGGCCCCTAGGATCATGATCTGAAGGCACACACTTAACAGACTGAGCCACCCAGACATACTTTAATGCAGTTTTTAAAATCAAAATCCAAATGATGTTTTTATGGGAGTGTCTCCTATGTGTGTTGCTACAGGAGTGTCCTACCATTGGGTGGAGCTGCGTTTGCCTTCAGTTCAACCTGTGATGGCTATCTGCCTGTTGCGGTCAGTCTGGTGGTGTTAGTGGGTCAGTTGGGGGCTGCATTGGGCTTGCGTTGAGTCAGACCAGGTGTTTACCAGAGATGAAGTAGCACCAAACTGCAGGCACTTTCCCTGTGTGGTCCCCTGAGAAGCTTTTTTTTTTTTTTTAAAGACTTTATTTATTTATTTGACAGAAGGAGAGATCACAAGTAGGCAGAGAGGCAGGCAGAGAAAGAGGGGGAAGCAGGCTCTCCACCAAGCAGAGAGCCCGATGTGGGGCTTGATCCCAGAACCCAGGGATCATGACCTGAGCCAAAGGCAGAGGCTTAACCCACTGAGCCACCCAGGCGCACCCCCCGCCCTGAGAAGCTTTTTTGGTGAGTGGGACCTGCAGTCAGACCAGTTGTTGCTCCCACCTATTGCTGGGGTCGCAGTCAGACTGGTGTGTGGTTCTCTTCCCCTCTCCATGGAGCAGGACTGACTCTGGGGTGATGCTGGCCCTCCTCTGGGCTGCAGTCTTGTGGCACCGTCTTGATGGGATCTTGTCAAGAGCAATTGGAAGGGGTGGATCTGCTTTGCTGTGGCCTCTTGTCTATGTCAGGCCACAGAGAGTCTATTCTTCCAGTGCTCCAGTTGCTTTCTGGGTTATTTATGCCGACGTGAGTGCTCTCTAGGTGGCCATGCACCAAGAGGTGAGCCCAGGGTCCTCCTACTCTGCCATCTTCTCAGCAGCCCAAATGGGAACATTATTACTGAACTTATAGAGATAAAATGATTTATAATAGAATACTATAAACAGTTGTGCACAACAAATTAAATAACCTAGAAAACATGGACAAATTCCTTGAAACACACAAATTACATTAAACTGGCTCAAGAAGAAATAGAAAATCTGAACACACCTGTAACAAGAGATTGAATCAGTAATCAAAAATCTCCCACCAAGTCCTAGATCAGATGGCTTCACAAGTGAATTCTACCGAACATTTAAAGAATTAACATCAATCCTTCTCAAACTCTTCTGGAAGCTTGAAGAGGCGGGAGCACTTCCTAACTCATCCTAGGAGGTCAGCACTACCCCGATACCAAAGCCAGATAAGGACATAATAAGAAGATTGTAGATCAATATCCCTTATGAATACAGATGCCAAAATCCTTAACAAAATATTAGCAAATTGAAGCCAACAACATATTAAAAGATTTATTCACTATGACCAAATGGGATTTATCCCAGGAATGCAAGGGTGTGATTCATCATAAGAAAATCAGTGTAATACATTAATAGAATGAAGAAAACAAAAGCATATGATCATCTCAATTGGAGCAAAAAAGGCATATGGTAAAATTCAATACTATGATAAAATTTTATGATAAAAACTCTCAGAAAAATTTTGTTCACTTTGACAGCACATATACTAAAATTAGAAATACATATGGCCCCTGTGCTAGGGTGACATGCACATTTGTGAAGGATTCCATATTTTTGTCAACTATACTTTAATTTTTTAAAAAAGCCCTCAGAAAAGTAGGAATAAAGGGAAATTTCCTCAACACGATAAAGGGCATTTATTTATTTATACAATTACAATAATTTTTTTATTGGTATTGTAACACATCGCCTTATTAATAATTAAGGCAGTCTGAATACATTGTACCTCAATGTGGACAAAAAATTTAATATTGAGGGTGCCTGGGTGGCTCAGTGGGTTAAAGCCTCTGCCTTTGGCTCAGGTCATGATCTCAGGGTCCTGCTCAGCAGGGAGTCTGCTTCCTCCTCTCTGCCTGCCTCTCTGCCTACTTGTCATCTCTCTCTGTCAAATAAATAAATAAAATCTTTTTGAAAAATTACTATTGATTATTTGCTAGATAAAGGGCATTTATGAGAAATCCACAGTTAACATCATAATCATAGGCTGAAATCCTTCCCCTTAAGATAAGGAACAAGGCAAGGATGCCTGCTTTTACTGCTATTATTTAATATTGTACAGAAAGTTCTAGCCAGAGCAATTAGATAAGAGAAAGAAACAAAAGACACCCAAATTGGAAAGAAGTAGAACCATGTCTATTCATGGATGGTGGGATTCTATATTTAGAAAATCCCAAAGAATCCACCAGAAAACTGCTAGAGTGATACTTTGTTACAGCAATCCTAGAAAACTAATACAGTCACATTATGAAGTTATGGGTAGACATGAATTGGGGGTTTGGAGGAGGCACTATTCAACCCACTAAACTGGGCTATCAGATTCCTTTAGCAACATTTCTTCTTCCACTTCTGATCTGAAGATCACCCTCCCAGACAGATGAGATGGAAACAAGAAGCTGCAGGCAGTTGGTCACTGTGTTCTTGTTTCAGATACAACTTCAAAGCCTTTTGTTGCCATTTCAGCCTGCTTTTGTGTTTCCCCCTCTTGCTCTTTTATTGTAAATTGGGTCTCCATTTGACACTGGACCTTTTTTCTGCTTCCCATCTACTCCAGCTCAGCCAAAATCACCCCCCTCCCATTCATTTGAGGTTGCCCCAGTAGAATTTGGACTGAGGTCTCCAGAACCACTCTCCTCCTTAGAGCATCTAAATGCCATGAGTTTACACTGCAGCAGCAGCTCACTTCTGGGTCATGTCCTGGAGTTATGATTCCTGCTCAATATTTGAGACAAAAGATTGTCATTTTTGCTAAGGAAAAGGTATATTGTCAGAGTAGGGACCTGGCTGACTGATCCTCCCTAAAGGTGAAGTCATAAGGAGTGGATCAGTTTGACAAGCTCCCTCCTTAGGGTCAGGACCCAATCCTTAGCAGATGTCTGTCCTGTGGTTGATCTTGAAGAATAACCCCACCCCCCTGAAGTACACTGTGTCTCCCCTGGGCAAGCTCCAGAGCTGGCCTGATCTGTTGGCAACTGCTTCATCTTCAGCCCTTGCTCTGATAAATGGTCCCTCCCCCAGCCAATGGGATAGTCATCTCTTTTCTCCACTCTTGACCCTTTGAAAATCCAACTCTGGGGTGTCTTCAAGCATCCTTCTTACTGGCATAGCAGTTATGTACTCTGGAAATGGGAGAGGAGAGACAGCCTTGACCCATTTCCCAGCCGTTTGATCCTCAGAGGTGGACTCAGACCCCTGAGCAGACAGAGCCTGGAGATCAGGGGCCTACATAGTGAGAACTTTAATAAAACTTCAAGACATCCTAACTCCCTGGGTTGTTATTTTTTCCTTCTCTTCATTTTGTTTCCCCTGGAGAGAATTTTGGTTTTTTTTTAAGAATTATTTATTTATTTGAGAAAGAGATCAAGAGAGCACTGAGCGGGGGGGAGGAGCAGAGGGAGAGGGAGAAGCAAACTCCCTGCTGACACAGGAAGCCCTACATGGGATTTGATCCCAAGACCCTGAGATGGTGACCTGAACCAAAGGCAGATGCTTAACCGACCGAGCCACCCAGGCGCCTTGCTCTGCCCAGCTGGAATGAATTCTTAAAGAAAAAAAAAGCCTCTGGGTATTTTTCAAGGATGGGAGAAGAAAATTTAATTCTGTATTTGCTGTAATGTTCTGCTAATCTTGAAAAAAAATGTATGAAGTCACAGAGCTAAAAACACTGATTTCAAATTTTGATTTTCACAAAGCAGAATTACAGTATAAACAGTATAAACACATATATTTTAAAACATTAAGAGGCAAAAGACCACATATATAATTCCATTTACAAAAAAACCTGGATTGGGGCGCCTGGGTGGCTCAGTGGGTTAAAGCCTCTGCCTTTGGCTCAGGTCATGATCTCAGGGTCCTGGGATCAAGCCCCGCATTGGGCTCTCTGCTCGGCGGAGAGCCTGCTTCCCCCTCTTTGCCTGCCTTTCTCCCTACTTGTGATCTCTCCCTCTGTCAAATAAATAAATAAAATCTTAAAAAAAAGAACCTGGATTAGCCAAATTTATGGAGACAAAAAATAGATTAGGGGTTGCTTAGGACTAGATCGGCAGTACAGAAGGATAGAAAGCAAAGGGCACAGAGTTTCCTTTTGAGGTGATGAAAATGTTCCAAACTTAATTGTCATAATGGTCATGCACATCTGCGAATAAACTAAAAACTACTGCATTGTACACTGTAAGTAGATGAGGTATTTGAATTATATCTCAATGAAACTGTTTTAAAAAACAAACATTAGGGTGCTCTCTTTGCTGAATCCACTGTGAGAATGAATACCATTTTCAGTAACCAGACTGTCCACATTCTAGCAAATGTCATCACTTTGAAGGGATAATTATTGTGAAAAGCCCAGCAGAATCCTGTGGAGGGATGTCATCAGTGTAGAAATCAGCCTCCTTGGAAAGAAAAGTGAGAGGCTCTGGATTGACAAACGGAAAGGAACTGGTGATGGTTCATGTGGTCTGTAGTCAAATATAGCACATGAGCAAGAGTGTTCCACTGGGTTTCCATTAGGATGAGGTCTATGTGTGCTCATTTCCCCATTTATGTCTTTATTACAGAGAGCAGGTCTCTTGTTAAAATCTGAAAATTCTTGAATGAAAAAAACCTATCTGCTGGTTCAAATGAGGTGAGGTATTGCTTGGTCAGTATCTCAAGCCCAGAAAGTTACTGGCATTGAACTTGTACAAATTCACCTTCTTTGATTCAGCAAGGTACAACAGTTAATCACATGGACATGAGAAAATTGTAGATGCTGTCTGTTGCTCAAAAAGGAACTATCAGTGGGCTGATGGAAAAGGTCTGAGGTTGTCCACCTAGAGAAACAAGAAGATGCCAAATGAGTCCCAAGACCTATTTGAGATATTGTTTAAATGCAATAAAATTTATCTATTGGGGGAAAAAAATAGGAAGTCTCGGGTGCCTGGGTGGCTCAGTGAGTTGAATGTCTGTCTTTGGCTTGGGTCATGATCCAAGTCCTGGGATCAAGCCCCGTGTCAGGCTCCCTGTTCAGCAAGGAGTCTGCTTCTCCCTCTCCCTCTACTCCTTCTCCTGCTCATGCTCTCTTGCTCGTTCACTCTCTCAAATAAATAAATAAAATCTTAAAAAAAAAAACAGGAAGTCTCAAACTTGTGCTCTGATCAGCTGAGTATCCTGTGACTTGCTTGTTAACCTCAAGGCTGTGACCAGACAATCTTTGCAGGAACATTGGGTGTTGCTGCACCCCACCACAAGGGGAAGCATACTCTATTAGTACTTTCTGTCCTAGACATCAGAAAGTCCTTTGGATGTAGGATAGTTTGGGAAAAGGAGTGAATGTGTTATCGACAATGGTAAATGCAGGGCGCCTGGGTGACTCAGTTGGGTAAGCAACTGCCTTTGGCTCAGGTTGTGATCCTGGAGTCCCAGGATTGAGTCCCATATCAGGCTCCCTCCCTGACTGATGGGGAGTCTGCTTCTCCCTCTGCCCCTCCCCCTTCTCATGCGCTCTCTCTCATTCTCTCTCTTTCAAATAAATAAATAAATAAAATCTTTTTAAAAATGGTCAATGCAGTTTTGGGTGTATTACCTTGAATAGGTCATTTTACCTCTCTGAGCCTTAATTTCCTCATCTGAAACAGAGACAGAGGAACCATTTTACAGTCTTTCAGAGCTGTAATGCCTGCTCGTAGGGACTGCCACCACTATTGTCATCAAGCAATAGGAATCCAGTGGGCACACACACACCCCCCCCCAGGTCACCTTTGCCTCAATGATGCTCTGTATATGCTCTCACTTGGGGGCCAGGGCCCTCGGGTTGGATGGTCATGGGACAAGGAAGGGGATCAGTTGCCAGAACGTCATAGTTCAGCTAAAAACAGAGGGCCTAGGACTCCCTGAAGACCCCTGAGTACATATGTAGTCACAGCAACTGTCCCAGGAAGAAGGAAAAGGGAGAGGTTCCTTCTGGCTGAAGAAACAAAAGAGCTGGCATCTGAACCAAGCTTAGAAAGACGACCCGGAGAACAGAACAAAGAATGCTACAGCCTCCAAGACAAGCCTGGGAAAGTCTTTCTGGGCCCAAGAGGCAGGTGTACAAGTAGAAGTGCACAGAGGGATGGAAGAGAAGCCCAGAGAAGTAGCTTAAGACAGACAGACTTACAGTCACATAGCAAAGTGACTCCATGGTTCAGATGTACAATAATGGTGAATAAAACACAAAAACAAAAAGATCCCAAAAGATCTTGTCAAGATTAAAGTATGTGAGACCGCTTTGCAGACCAGACACAAGCAGAGAGTGTGAATGGGGAGCCATGGGGCCTGCCCCTGGCTCATGGGCAGAGGTCATGGCTGAGGGCTTCCATTCTTCCTTCCCTAGGGTAGCAGGAAGTAAAAGTGCCCATGGGTTCAACCCCCCTAGAGAGCCCTCGAGATGCCCAGTAAAGGAGAAAATGAACACACCCTCCACCGTGCAGCTCCATGCCCAGAACACGCCCGGGCCACGTCTCACACGTGAGCACAGCATCAGGAGCCACCTGAGGAATGTATGTTGCGGTGTTGATGGTGAACGTGAAAAATGGAAACAGCCTAAATGCTGAATAGGATAAGGGCAAAATCAGTGGTGATGTATTCACACAGTGGAATTCTCTCAAGCAATTATATATATGAGCTAGAGCTACCTCTACCAGCATGGGCAGATCTGGCCAAAGCCTGGCACGTTTCCTGGGGGTGGGAGAGTAGACTCGTCTCCCAGGGAGGGATGCTGCTATCAGTGAGTGGTTTTTCAGTCTACCCCAGGTATTCAGAGAAAGAAATGAGCAAGATCACTTTAGACTGTGACTAGTGTCAGGGATAAATCAGGGAGATGTGAGAAGGTGACTGGAGAGGGTACTCATTTATATCAGGTGTATCAGAGAAGAACATTACATGCCCCTTATTCCTCTCACTTAAAACCATCTGCTTTTCTCCTTCCCATATGGTCGATTTTGAGCTCTTTTCTTTAGGTGCTGGTGGAAAGCTGATATTAGGTGGTGGAAAATATTTTGAGAATGTTGCAGGAGAAAAAGAGCTTCAGGGAGGGTATGTCTTGGGGCGCCTGGGTGGCTCAGTGGGTTAAAGCCTCTGCCTTCAGCTCAGGTCATGATATCAGGGTCCTGGGATCGAGCCCCACATCGGGCTCTCTGCTTGGCGGGCAGCCTGCTTCCTCCTCTCTCTGCCTCTCTGCCTACTTATGATCTCTCTCTGTCAAAAAAACAAAAACAAAAAAAACCTGTACACTTAGAATGTGCATGCATTTTATTACATGTAATCTATACCTCCAGAATTTGTTTTAAATAATTTAGAAAAAACCTGTCCTTGGAAGTATTTCTGAAAGGTGAGGGAAGAACATTTTTTTTTT
>LNAC01000318.1:669537-707019 GCA_002007465.1 Ailurus styani | reverse complement strand
GAGAGCCCGATGCGGGCCTCGATCCCAGGACCCTGAGATCATGACCTGAGCCGAAAGCAGAGGCTTTAACCCACTGAGCCACCCAGGCGCCCTGAGGGAAGAACATTTTAAGGCAGTCGAAATTTAGAGACTATTTTTAGATCTTGTAAAAATAATCTTTAATCACTAAAATACCTGCTATTTTAATGGGTTGTGGTACTTCATAACTGCTGCCCTGATATTGATATTAAAGCAGCAGGGGCGCCTGGCTGATTCAGTCAGTAGAGCATGAAACTCTTGATCTCAGGGTTGTAAGTTCGAGCTCTACCTTGGGTGCAGAGATTACTTAAAAATAAAATCTTTTGGGGCACCTGGGTGGGCCAGTAGGTTAAGCAACCAACTCTTGGTTTTGGCTCAGGTCATGATCTCGGGGTCATGAGATGGAGCCCCACATGGGGCTCTGTGCTTAGTAGGAAATCTGCTTGAGATTCTCTCCCTCTCCCTCCCCCTTTGCCCCTCCCCCCTCAAATAAATTAAATAAATAAAATCTTTCAAAAAATAAAATCTTTTTAAAAATTAAAATAAAATAGCAATTGAAATATCAAGTGACATCTCTGTAAAAGATGTAAATACTTGTATTCATATATATGTGTATGTATATATATTTTATATATATATAAATTAAATATATATATATTTAAACATATATATATTTGTCAACCCTGAGGATAAAAACTGATAGTTCCCTTTTCTCTATATATGTATGAACATATAATAAAACTCATAACTCTGTCAATTACTGTTCAAACATGAGTTTGAAAGTCTTTGAGAAGCAGTACTACAGAGTGACTACAAGTGAAATTTGGAACCGGATTGGTTAAGTTCAAATTTCACCACTGCCTGTTACTAGCTCCATGGTATTAGAAAAGTTTCTTAACTTTGCTGTGCCTCGGTCACTGTGTTAATAACATGGGAATGAAAATCGTATCTGCTTCATAGGGTCATTATGAGAAGTAAATAAATTAATAGATGTAAAGCACCCAGTACGTGGCACATAGTGTATCAGTCAGGTTAGGCAAGTTATGCTGTGATAATGAACAGCTCCAAAATCTCAGTTGTTTGAAATAATAAAGGTTTATTTCTCACTCTGCCACACATCCATCACAGGTTAGAAGGAAGGCATTGATCACTGTAAGCCACTCAGCCACTCAGGCTGATCGAATCTTAATTTTGACTCATGTTTCCATGGTCTGACCAGGTCAGGAAAAAGGGATGTGGCAGACCAGACACTGGCTCTTAAAATTTCTGCTATTTACATTCCATTTAGCAAAAATAGTTACATTGTCACACCTAACTTCAGAGTGGCAAGACCATGTGTCTAGAAAGGGGGAGAACCAGAAATATTTGGTGACCCACACTAATGACTACCATGGTTAGTTATTATAATTGCATTTTTTAAAAGATTTTTTTGTTTATTCATTTGACACAGAGAGATTACAAGTAGGCAGAGAGGCAGGCAGAGAGAGAGGAGAGAGGAGGAAGCAGGCTCCCCGCTGAGCAGAGAGCCCGATGCAGGCCTCGATCCCAGGACCCTGGGATCATGACCCCAGCCGAAGGCAGCAGCTTTAACCCACTGAGCCACCCAGGCGCCCTATAATTGCATTTTGAAGTAGAGGAGGACTTAATGAGGAGGTAATATTTTTGCTGAGACCAGAATGAAAAAGGAGAAACTATGGGAGAAATATCTATAAAGACGGTAAGGCAGGAATGGGCTTGAAGTATTTGAGAAACAGAAAAATGGCTCAATGTTTAGAGAATGAATGAACGAGAGCTAGCTGTGCTGGGTCACATAAGGCCTCAAAGTTTGTGGTAAAGTTTGAATTTTATTCCAAAGTGTAATGGGGGCGGCTGGGTGGCTCAGTGGGTTAAAGCCTCTGCCTTTGGCTCAGGTCATGATCTCAGGGTCCTGGGATCGAGCCCCACTTCGGGCTCTCTGCTCAGCAGGGAGCCTGCTTCCCTCTCTCCCTCTGCCTGCCTCTCTGCCTACTTGTGATCTCTCTCTCTCTCTGTCAAATAAATAAATAAAATCTTAAAAAACAAAAACAAAAACAAAAAACAAAGTGTAATGGGAAGGCACTGAAAGGTTTTAGCCAGGGTACATGGCATAGGCTTTATAAAGACCACTCACTGTGGTTGCTCTTGTGGGATGGGCATGTATGGAAAAAGGGAGATCAGTCCAGGTAAAGATGCTGGTGGTCTGGACCAAGGCAGTAGCAATACAGTTGGAAACGAGTAGGCAAAGGCAAGGTTAATTTTGGAAGTAGAGCTAATGGATTGGATGTGGAAGGTGAGGGAAAAGAAAAAATCACTAATAACTCTTAGGTTTCTGGCCTGAGAAACTGAGTGGTTATGTTACCCGAAACTGGGTTCATCTCCTGGTGGGTGTCCAGTCAAAAGATACAGCCAAGCCAAAGAATAGGAAAGGGCGGAGTTTTTACCTGTAACAAATAAAGGAGAACAGCAGGGATATATCCCAAGACAGTGACTCCTTGAACAAAACTGGGGAATTTTTAGGCCAAGGGCACATACTTATCTATGAAGAGGCTTGTGCCCTGGGGGATTCAGCATGGCATTGGGGCAAAAGTCATCTTAAGATGACAGAGTCTGAGTTGAAGTCACAGGGCCAGCAAGGGTCAGCATCATTAGTTCTCTGGCTCTAGTTGGTCCGCTAACTGAGTGCTCAAAGGGCTTTAAATCCTGCAAAGATAACTCAAGAATGTTTATCAGGTCAGTCTTCACCTTTGAATCAGAGCTGGGAGTTTGACCATGGATCTATTGTGCCTGATATGATCAGGCTGTCCCTGACAGTAGCTATTTGCTCTTACATTTTTTGTTCCCTTAAAATCTTCTCCTAGGGTCTATTCTTCAATTTCAACCTATCCCAGGGAGGTCTGCAAGAAATATTCTTTGAGCAAGTAGTGCTTGTCAAGCATAGATCTCAAGATGCCTGGGGGCCTAAAAAGACTTTTCTTACATCAAGAAATCTATGCCTTGTCTCTTTTTCCAGAGACCTCTAACTCTTTCTGCTCACAGTTATTGAGATGGAGACTTTTTATTCCCAAAGTAGAAACTGAGTGGTAGGGGGGTTTTCTGAATCAAGACTTTTAGTTTTCCCCTATTAATTTTGAGATGCTTTTGAATATTTAAGGGTTGATATCAGGTATATGAATTTGGAGCAATGTGGAGTGGACAAGGCTGGAGATGTAAACTGAGGGGCTGTATTAGTTATCTACTGATGTGTAACAAGTTATCCCCAAACCTGGTAGTCTAAAGCAACAAACATTTATTACCTCACAGTTTTTGTTGGCCAGGAATTTGGAAGTGGCTTAGTTGGATAATTCTGGTTCTGGGGGTCTCATAAAGTTTCGGTCAAGGTATTAGTCGGGGGTGCAATCACTTGAAAGCTTGATGGGGCTGGAGGATCCATTTCCAAGATGGCGAACACAGAAGGCTATTGGCAGGAGGCCTGAGTTCCTTGTTGACTATTGGCAAGAGACACATGCAACACCATAGGGTACTTCAATGTCTGTCAGGACTTAACAGCGAGCTTCTCCAGCAAGAGATCCAGGAGAGAGCAAGAGGCAGAAACCACTATGACCTAGTCTTAGTAGCAACATACCATCATTTCTGTCACCTTTTCTTTTTTTTTTTTTAAGATTTTATTTATTTATTTGACAAAGAGAGAGAGATCACAAGTAGGCCGAGAAGCAGGCAGAGAGAGAGGAGGAAGCAGGCTCCCCGCTGAGCATGGAGCCTGATGCGGGCCTCGATCCCAGGACCCTGAGATCATGACCTGAGCTGAAGGCAGAGGCTTTAACCCACTGAGCCACCCAGGCGCCCTCTGTCACCTTTTCTTGATCTCACAGACCAACCCTGATGTGATATGGGAGGAGATTACACAAGGGCATGAATCTCAGGGAATTTTAACATCTTAAAAATAGTATAAAAAGCCATGAGAATAGATGAGGTAATTTGGTGGGGGCAGAATATGGATAAAGAACCCTAGGACACTCCAACATTTAAAGACCAGTCAGAAGAGAAGAACCCAGTAGAGGAGGCTAAGAAGAACTGGTTAGTGAGGCAGGAGGTAAAGCAAGAGCATGTAGCTTCACAGAAACCTAGGGGAGCGTTGACTTAAATAACTAAGACAAATGTTATGGAGAGTAAGCCGACTCCAAAGTAGTTTGGGTCTATCAACACAAAAATAATTGGTGATCATGCCAAGAACAGTTTCCATAGAGTGTTACCCTGATTGGAATAGATTGAGAGTAAAGAGAATGGAAAAATCTGGCAACACTGAGCACAGAAAATCCTTCTGATAAATTTTGCTGTGGAGAGGACCTCAGGATAAGGGAGAACACTTTTCATGATAGGAGATCTAGAATATGTTTGAATGCTACCCCAAAATGATCCAAAAGCAGGACAAACACTGTCAATGTCAGAGAAGAAGGGGTCACTGAGAGGAAGTCCTTGAGGAGGCATGAAGAATGGGATTCTGAGCCCACACGGAGGGGCTGGACTTTTATGGCAACAGGGGCAGTTCATCCAGGGTAATAGGAGTACAGGCAGAGAATGTGGGGGTAGTTGCAAGGGGGTGGGTAGACTTGGTGGTAGAAGGAAGGTGAGAGTTTCCCATCTTAGAAAGGTTTTATTTTATTTTATTTTATTTTATTTTATTTTATTTTATTTTATTTTATTTTATTTTATTTTATATTTTATTCCTTTCCCTTCCCTTCCTTCTCTTCCTCCCTCTCTCCCTTTCTTCCTCCTTCCCTTTCCTTCCTTCCTTCCTTCCTTCCTTCCTTCCTTGACTTAAAATAACAGAAATTTATTATCTCACCATGTGGAGGCCAGCAGAGTTGATTAGCAGAGTTGATTCCTTCTGGAGGCTCTGATGGAACATCCATTCCGTACTTCTCTCTTAGCTTCTGGATCCACTGGCAATAGCTTTGTACAAGTGACTTAACCACATAATTATATTTCATCAAACCCAAATTAAAGTTCAACTTCCCCTTAGGCATATCTCAAAGATGCTGGATCCATTCCAATGTCATTGAACATGAAGACAGGAGAAAAAATTAGAGAGGAAAGAAAGAGTGGCCTTAAACAAGTGAAGTAAAAACCACCTTACTTTTTGTAAATTTTACAAAAGCATAAATTTGTGTGTTTTAATTTGGGCTCCCCCAAAGCAGAGATGGAGATAAGAGCTTGGATGTTTCCAGTTTACTTGAGGGGTGATTACAGGAAGCAGGGAGAATGAGATAGGAAAGGAGAACAGCCTTGACAGGGGTGGGTTATTGAAGACAATTCTATAGGAAATGGGGCTTGATTTCTCTGGGGACTTGGAGAAGCAGGCACAAGTTCTCTTAGAATGTGCAGCCTAGGGCACCTGGGTGGCTCAGTGGGTTAAAGCCTCTGCCTTCGGCTCAGGTCATGATCTCAGGGTCCTGGGATCGAGCCCTGCATTAGGCTCTCTGCTCAGCAGGGAGCCTGCTTCCTCCTCTCTCTCTGCCTGCCTCTCTGCCTACTTGTGATCTCTCTCTCTGTCAAATAAAAAATTTTTTTAAAAAATCTAGAATGTGCAGCCTAAAGGAAAGGGGATGGGGGCATTTGTCCACTGGCTCCCATCCCCCACTATGGGGAGCTGCCCCTGCGTTATTTCACTGCCCCTCACTTCCCATCTGTGGATGGATAGAGATAAAATGGGGACTGCCCTTCTGGCACTTTGTCTTTGTCTTAGATAGTGGTTCCATTCTGCAGTACTACCTGGAGTGAAATTTTGCTTCTGTTCACTGTCTTGGCAGATGGGATGGGGTAGAGGGGAATTGAGGGCTTCCTCAATACTCAAGGTAGTTTGAACATCCTTACCTCGTTTACAGTTAGCCACTCTTGTGTTCGAGATTTGAATAACCTTACCACAAGTAGAATAAGGTTGGCTTCAGATATCCTTTCCAAGTCATTAATTCCTGAGTCACAGAAAAGTTGCCCTCCCCTATGTCAGTAAATCCTCCATATCCAGCCTTATGTTCCACACCCTGCTCTGACATATTCAAGTCCACTCCTTCACATGTTCCCCATTTCCTGTCAGTCTTGAAATTCTTTCACTGAATAAACTATTTCCTCAGAGTGGAACCAGTATTTTCCTGTTCATGTTGTGTGGAGACCTGACCCTGGTTATTGGTCTGGAGGCAAGGGGAGGAGGGGGGTTGGTTCAGGAGGGGGACATTGTGAGAGGCATGCTTCTCAGGTGGGATCTTCACCTGTGGTTTCTGTCAAGAGGCGGCTACTTTCAAGGGTGTAGGGCTTCTTTAAATGGTCAGATGATTCAGGTAAATATGGAGATTCAAGATTTTCAGGTACAACCACCCAAATGTCCATATCCCAGAACCTAGAGTCTCACTCCTTCCCTGCTGGGGCCCTTAGTCTAGCAGCTGTGGCACCTTATGGTTAAGTTCTGAGTCCAGTTTTCAATACAGCTTTCCTATAATTAACTGCAGGAGGAGAGTTCTTTAAACAGTGCCAAGGAGGCCTTCTGGCTTTCACACTGAGCCCTGTATTGCTAGTTGGCTCAGTGGAGCCTGTCATTCTTTTTCTTCAAGGTTCTCTGGGCACTCAGCAAAAGCAGCTAACTCCAAAATCCTTATAATCACCTTACTCAAATTTCATTCAAGCTGTATTGCATGACCTAGTGTTTCCCCTCCACCTGTGACTTACCTCAATTCACCCTGGGGAGGAGTCTTAGTAATTCTAATGCTTCAGCACCCCCAGAGCTATCACTCTTCGCCTAGAGCAACCGTGGGGTCCTTGTTGTTGAACTGGACAGAAATGCTGCCCAGCTCCAGAATCCCATCCCGATAGTTGGCTTTCTAGAGCCACTTCCAGTTGGATCCTCTTGAAAGCAAAGCCTAAAAGACCTATTAGATGCAGACATTTATTTGGGAAGTGATGCTAGGATTAAGGTAGCAAGAAGAGTAAGAGAAGAAGGAAAACAACATCCAAGTGCATTATCAAGGTCACACCCTGACCACACATAATGCATCCCAGAGTCACTTTCCCAGAGGAGAAAAGGTTGAGACACTCATCCACTGCTTCTTCTCTCCCTTTGAATGACAGTGTCTCCAGGTTATTAATACCTGTTTCACCCTCATTTCTCAAATCTCTTGAAGAAGCAGAATTCAGCAATTTAGAGCTCCAGGTGAGATGCCGTCAGCATGGGGGGAGCCTGAGTTTTCAGGGAGTTGGTTATTGGTAACTGAGCTTTCAGGGAATTCACCTCTGGCTGAAAGCAGAGGTGGCGGAGGGCGTGGGGCACCATGGGAACAATTGCCAGCACTCCTCTCAGGGACTTAAAAGGGGCTTTGGCAAGCGAGGGGCCTTGAATCTTAAACTTTTAGCTTCGGGGTTCATCTACCTCTGCAAGGAACACGTATTTGTCCTGGAGGGAACCTCTGAGGAGGAACATTTTACTCAAGGCAGCTGTCCACACATGGTTTGCCCTCCTTCCCTAGGCTCCTGCTGCTTCGGAGGCTCACTCACAGGCACATTCCTCCTGTTCCTTTTTCCAGCTCTCTAGAATCCCACAGGGGGGGTGCAGGGCGGTTGGGAAGCACCAGTCTCGTCCTGGGATTTACTGGGACGTTGCTAAGCTTTAAGAAGAACACGTTTAAGTGTCAGTTGTCTCCCTGAAATATCCTAGATTGAAGATTTTAAAAAAAGGGGGCTGGATTTAGTACTTTGCAGACAGGAAGAAATGCCTTGCGGGCTTATTCCAGGACAGGGAGGAATGAGCCCCCTCAAAGACACTTGGGATTTTCAAGCTGTTCACTGGAAATTGAGCAGCTACATCATCTCGTGGCCAATTCAGGCAAGTCCTCTGAAAGACGTTTGGAGGAAAGGCTCAGAAGTAAGAGCAGAAGCTAGACGCCAGTGTCCATGAGAGCTGGAACTCAGTAATGTGTCCACATTTGTTGATTCAGTTTCCCTTCTCCTTCTGTAGAGTTACTGGCAGATGAGTCCTTAGAATAGAAAGAGTTTGTGCACCTGTATTTGGAACAGCAAAGAGGGAGCTGATCTCATTCTCAGGTCAGGCTTGGGGGCTGCAGAGGGGGAGATTTCTTTTCCTTCTTTTTTTTTTTTTTTTTTTTAAGATTTTACTTATTTGTTTGACAAAGAGAGACACAAAGAGAGAAAGAGCACAAGCAGGAGGAGTGGGAGAGGGAGAAGCAGGCTTCCCATGGAGCAGGCAGCCTGATGTGGAGCTTGATCTCAGGACCCTGGGATCAGGACCTGAGCCAAAGGCAGAGATGCTCAACAACTGAGCCACCCAGGTGCCCCTGAGGGGGAGATTTCTTGAGGGTGAGGTGGATGTGGCAGCAAGTGAGGAAAACAAAAGGGGAAGCAGGGGTGGCGATACTCCAGAAGAAAAGCTATGGAGTGATGGGTGACCCTAGGGAGAGGCACGGCATTGGTGGAAGAAGGGTTTCCAGAAAAATGAGATGAGGACTATTAGATTCAGAAAAATGGGGAGGACAGAGGAAATGGAGCTTCGGGGTGGTAAGGGATCAAGTTTATAATAAACAATGACAGGGAAAGTAGGAGACTGTGGTCTGGGAGGAACCTCAGAAGTAGTGTGGTTTCAGAAAATAAAGAATCTAGAGAATGATCCAGTAAATAAGCGTCTGAGAGGAGAGAAATGACTAGAAGTCACAGAATGAAGCTCAGGATGGGGACACTACTCACAGGGACAAGAAGTGGGAGGGAGAAGGGGCCTGAGCCAAGGACCAATTGCCTCAGTGAATTTGTGCGTGGGAGGAGAGACTTAGAGGCCAAAGGGATGTGAGTATAAAGCTGTTTTTAAAATTTTAAAATTATTGGGCACCTGGGTGGCTCAGTGGGTTAAAGCCTCTGCCTTCAGCTCAGGTCATGATCTCAGGGTCCTGGGATCGAGGCCCGCATCGGGCTCCCTGCTCAGCAGGGAGCCTGCTTCCTCCTCTCTCTGCCTGCCTCTCTGCCTACTTGTAATCTCCCTCTGTCAAATAAATAAATAAAATCTTTAAAAAAGTAAATTTTTAAAATTATTAACAAATAATGTATTATTTGTTTTAGGGGTACAGGTCTGTGATTCATCAGTCTTATACAACACATAGTGCTCACCACAACACATACCATCCCCAATGTCCCTCATCCAGTCACCCCCTCCACTCCAGAAATTGTTTGTAAATTGTAAACAATGCAATTGTTTGTATCCTAAGATTAAGAGTCTCTTATGGCTTGTCTCCCTCTCTGGTTTAATCTTGTTTCATTTTTTCCTCTCTTCCCCTGTTATCCACTCTGTCTTGTTTCTTAAATTCTGCATATCACTGAGATCATATGATAATTGTCTTTCTCTGATCAACTATTTTCGCTTGGCATAATACCCTCTAGTTCCATCCATGTCATTGCAAATGGCAAGATTTCATTTTTCATGGCTGCATAATATTCCTGTGTGTGTGTGTGTGTGTGTGTGTGTGTGTGTGTGTGTGTGTGTACCACATCTTCTTTATCCATTCATCTGTCAACAGACATCTGGGCTCTTTCCACAGTTTGGTTATTGTGGACATTGCTGTTATAAACATTGGGGACCAGGTACCCCTTCAGATCACTATTTGTATCTTTGGGGTAAATACTCAGTAGTGCAATTGCTGGGTCGTAGGGTAGCTCTATTTTTAACTTTTTGAGGAACCTCCATACTGTTTTCCAGAGTGACCACACCAGCTTGCATTCCCAAGGATAAAGCTGTTTGAAGGAGTATTAAACGATGAGAATGAAGGGCTTCTGAGCAGAGGGAAGGGATTGAACATTGCACAGAGGAAACAGTGTGTTCAGGACCCAAGGGCCAGTAACAGGTCAGATCACTGATGAAGGAGCAGAAGGCTAACTGAGGACAGGCAAGAGCTGACACCCTACAACCACCCCCCCACCATGGCATATAAGTGACAGCACTCCTGGCTGCCCTAAAGGAAAAACAAATAGTCAATTTATGGGGATTACAATCTTACAAGACATGAGTCTCCCTTGGTTTATAAAAATCTTAGCAATTTACAAGAACAAAGCATTTCTATCAATAACTTAGCTTCCAGAAAGGAATGTACATACAATTAAATAACCTTATAACCTGCAGCCCATTGACAGATACTTGAAGTGGGCAGAGTATAATGTTCCTCTAGGAATCTCCCAACTATCTTACTGTGAATGCCTTGCTAGACGAAAAAATAACCTTAATTTGACAATGGCAAGGGCTTCAGTATCCTGTGAATCTGCTTTAATACAAAAATCCTTTTGAAAACCTCCTTTTCCTTACCTTCCCCAACTCCCAAGTATGTAATCAGCCACACCTCATAAAACCCGGGTAGCTTTTTCTGTCCTTGAGCTTTAATAAAACCACCTTTTTGCACCAGAGATGTCTCAAGAATTCTTCCTTGGCTGTCGGCTCTGGACCTCATCCCACTGATATTCACCTATATTCTAAAATGCCACCATCATGACAAACCAAGCTAGGGGGGTTGGATTTGTCCTCAAAGAGATGGGAACCTGCTCATCCCTCCTACTCATCTCCTGTACTCATAATGTTGGGGTGTTTCCAGACTCATCTTCGGATCCCTTCTCTACCTGTCTTCACTCCTTTGGTGACCTCATCCATTCTTAAAGTTGACAGCTCCCAAATCTACAACTCCAGGATTATATATTTGTACAAGGCTGAAAACTTAGGGTGGAGGTGGGGGTGGGGGGAGAAAACTGGCCAATGGGCTTCACCCACCAGGGTCTAGTCTTCAGGTTCCCAAGTGTGCAAACTGTTTCATTAGGTATCTATCCTCCTCTTCCCCATTAGACAGTAGAAAATCAGCTTGTGTTAAAACTGAAGGGTAAATGAAAAATCTATTAATTTAAAGGAGCTGATAGGCTTTTAATTACTTTTTTTTTGCCTGTTTCTTTTTAGAACACATTTATTGATTTGATTCTGATTATAAAAATAATGCATGTTCTAGGCATGAGTCTGGGTGGCTCAGTCAGTTGAGCGTCTGCTTTCAGCTCAGGTCATGATCCTGGGGTCCTGGGATCAAGCTCCGAGTTGGGATCCCTGTTCAGCAGGGAGTCTGTTTCTTCCTCTGCCCCCCCAACCCCTGTCGCGCTCGCTCTCTCTTCCAAAAATAAATATTTTTAAAAAATTAAAAAGAAATGTATGTTCATTGTAGAAAATTTCCAAAAGTCAGAAAGTATGAAAAACAAAATGGAAATTGTCCATAATACCAATAACACTTTACATCTGTCTATATTTGTGTGGGTATAATTTTAACAATATTGGGATCATCCTGTATGTACTTTTGCATCCTACTTTTCTTGTTTTTGTATTGTAAGCATTTGGGCTCCTCGAATATATTTTATTTTTACTATCCTATTTAAATACTCTGTTGTCAGTTTTAAAATCCATTATCAGGGGGTGCCTGGGTGGCTCAGTCAGTTGGACAACCACCTTCGGCTCAGATCATGATCTCAGGGTCCTGGGATCTAGCACCATGTTGGAAGCCTGAATAAATAAAGAAAACCTCTTTAAAATTCCCTTATCAGAAGGTTGCTTTCCTGAGTATAAAATCAGAAAAAAAGTAATAATTTAAAAAATCAGGTAACTGTCTGAAAATTTTATCCAGATTAGGTTACTGGGATCATAAATTCCCTCTCCTTGTGATGAGGTTTTGGAATATAGGTGAAGTTCAGTGGGGTGAGCTCCAGAGCCAATGGCCAAGAAAGAGTTCTTGAGACTGAGACATCTCTGGTACAAAAAGGTGGTTTTATTAAAGCATGGGGACAGGACCTGTGGGCAGAAAAACCTGCCCCAGGTTTGTGAGGTATGGCTGATCATATACTTGGGAATTGGGGAAGGTAAAGAAAAGGGAGTTTTCAAAGAGATTTTTGTATGTGAATGAAGATTCACAGGATACTGGGGGCCTTGCCATTGTCAAGTTAAGGTTGTTTTCCCTTCTAGTAAGGCATTAACGCACAATACTTGGGAACTCCCTGGAGGAATATTAGTACACTTTGCCTATTTTGATGAGGAACAGAAGGCAAGCTGAGGACAAAGTAGAAGCTACACCCCACAACCCTCCCAACCCCGACCCCCCAGGTGGGATATATGTGACATTCCTCAGACTCCTGGCTGCCTTAAAGCTAAGGACAGGGAAAACAAATAGTTAACTTATAGAGGTCACAGTCCTGCAAGACAGTAGTCTCCCTCAGTTTACAAATGTCTTAGCAATCTACAGGAACAAAGCATTTCTATCAATAACCTAGCTTCCCAAGGAAAATATAGATACAATTAAATGCCCTTATAACCTGCAGCCCATTGACAGATACTTGATGTGGGCAGAGTGTAATGCTCCTCTAGGAAGCTCCCAACTATCTTACTGTTAATGCCTTGCTAGACGGAAAAATAACCTTAACTTGACAATGGCAAGGCCTCTGGTATCCTGTCTTATTTAACATATGAAAATCCTTTTGAATGTTCCCTTTTCCTTATCTCCCCTAACCCCATAGTATATAATCAGCCACCCCTCAGGACCTCTGTGCAGCAGCTCTTTCTGCCCACGGGTCCTGTCCCCATGTTTTAATAAACCACCATTTTGCACCAAAGACGCCTCTAGAATTCTTTCTTGGTCGCTGGCTCCAGACTCCACCCCACTGAACCTCACCTATATTCCAAAACCCCCTCAGCTTCAAGTATCTGTCAATGGGCTACAGATTATAAGGACTTTTACTTGTATCTACATTCCCTTCTGGAAGGTAGGCCATTGATAGAAATGCTTTGTTCTTGCAAATTGCTAAAACTTTTGTAAACTGAGGGAGACTCCTGTCTTGCAGGATTGCAACCTCTATAAGTTAACTGTTTTTCCTTTAGGGCAGCTAGGCATGCCTGAGGAATGTCACATATACCCCATGGAGGAAGGAGGTTCTGGGGTGTCAGCTTCTGCCTATCCTCAGCTAGTGTTCCCTCATCACTTGCTTCTTTATGACCCTGCAATGCCAAGAGGGAGTTCAGAGCCCCAGATTAGAGGTTTGGGGCTCAGGCTGATGGGGGAGCAGAAGGCTAGCCGAGGACAAAGCCCAAGCAGACACCCTACAATCTCCACCTCCACCCCCGCTCCTGGGTGGGGTATGTGTGATAGTGTTCCAGAAAACTCCCAACTGTTTTCTTTTTTTTTTTTAAGATTTTATTTATTTATTTATTTGACACAGACAGAGAGAGAGATCACAAGTAGGCAGAGAGGCAGGCAGAGAGAGGAGGAAGCAGGCTCCCTGCCGATCAGGGAGCCCAATGCGGGTCTCGATCCCGGCACCCTGAGATCATGACCTGAGCTGAAGGCAGAGGCTTTAACCCACTGAGCCACCCAGGCGCCCCTCCCAACTGTTTTCATGTTAATACCTTGCTAGAGGGAAAAACAACCTTAACTTGACAAGGGCAAGGCCCGGGATATATTGTAGGTCCTCTTTAGCATAGGAAAATTCTTTTGAAAATCTCCCTTTTCCTTAGCTTCCCCAACTCCCAAGCACATAATGAGTCACCCCTCAGGACCCTGGTGCAGTAGCTCTTGCTGCCCACGGGTCCGGTCCCCGTGCTTTAATAAAACCACCTTTTGGCACCAAACCATCGCAAGGTGGCCATGGGCTCAGGACCCCACCCACCTATATTCCAAAACCACATCAAGGTGACCATAGGTGGAGGCCCAGGGTCAAGGCTATGGGCACACTGCGGACACCACTAGGCATGGCAGAGGCTTTGCCTGGGCTCACTAGGTGTCTGGCCAATTCCCTGGGTCCCTCTCTGGCCTGTGGCCCCGGACTCACGACCTGGGGCGGGCTAGCAGTCCCACTGGCCGGGGCAGGGCGGCAGGGCAGGCGCAGAGCCAGGGGCCTCTGACTTTCAGAGCCGGGGCTGAAGACGCGGTGTGTGTGTGGGGGGTGTCCCTCTCCTAAAGGCTCAGCTTCGGGCTCCCCGCTGCCTCTCCCCCACTGTCGCCAAGGGGCAGCAGGGAGTGAGTCCCTCCAGAGGACCCTCCAGCTTCGAGGTTCCTCCGGACCGGGCACTCGCCTTCAACCAAGATGGCGCGGGAGGCTTCGGGAAGGTCACGTGACCTCGCGCCGCCCCGCCCCCTCCGGCGCCGCCCCGCCCTCCTCCCGCGCCGCCCCGCCCTCCTCCCGCGCCGCTCCGAGCCCGAGACCGGCCGCAGTCGCCTGTGAGGGAGCGGCCGCGAGGGAAGCATGCACCCGGCAGCGTGGGCCGCGCTCGGCCCGCTGCTTTGGACCTGTGGGGTGGCGCTGCGGGGCGGGATGCTGTACCCCCAGGAGAGCCCGTCGCGGGAACGCAAGGAGCTCCACGGTCTCTGGAGCTTCCGCGCCGACTTCTCCGAGAACCGGCACCGGGGCTTCGAGCAGCAGTGGTACCGGACCCCGCTGCGCGAGGTGCGGGCCCCGCGGGGAGGGGGCAGGGGGCCTTCCCCTGCGCGCTCGCGGCGGCGGCCCGGGAGGGGTTTAGGAAGGATGGGCTCGGAGGCCTGGGGGGCGGCGGACAGGGAGAGGGCCGCGGAAGGAGGAAATGGCGGGTCGGGACGTCTGTGGGGCGGCGGCAGGCCCCTGCTCGACCCCCGTCCCGTGGGACAGTAAGCCGCGGCGCGGGCACCGAGCTGGGGGGCGGGAGGAGGGGAGCTCTGGGCATCTTGTCACCAGCCTTGCCCAGGCACGAAGGACCAGGACCTTCCAAGGTTCGGAGAGAGGACGCGCGGCTTGACACCCAGCCAGCCAAGGGTCCCTCCCCAGGTCTCCCGTCTGACTTGGGAGGGTAGGGTCGGCCTTCGTGTTCCCTGGCCCTCGCCTCTCCTAGATCCTCTTTTGCCATCCGTTCATCGGGGGAGGAAGAATGGGAGGCTGGGTGCCAGGCTTGTGCCCCACTCTGAGTTTCCTCTGCGGAGCAGTCCCTGCCCCCACCGCCTTCCTCTCTGGGGCAGTCAGTTGATTATCTTCCTCTTAGGGTCTAGTCCGCAGGGATCCTCTTGCCTCTGGCAGGGTTGTGGCCCTGGGCTCACTCCTGTGCACAGACTGCCAAGAGAAAGAACTGCCCCCGCCCCGGCCCTGGACACAGACCAGCCTAGCAGAGTACTTCTTATCAAGTTACACATCCATTCAGCCAATATTTATTGAGTCTCTGGAAATCCCACTTCAAGACGTCAGGAAGCTCTTCGCCAGGCTGCTTCCAGGCTCACTGAGCTATCTGTCCTGTTCATGCCTAGGCTTCTACCTAGGTGATCAGAGGATTCCCTGCCAGGTGCAGATTCACCCAGTTCTGCCAGCTTGTCCTGAGGACGGATCCCATGGGCCCCAGAAGGCCTTCCCTGACCCCTACGGTAGTTCCCTGCCACCCTCCGGACTCTTCACAGAGCTGCTCGCCGACAGCAGAGGCCTTGTTCACGGTTTTATTCCTAGCACCTGGAACAGCATTGTAGGTGTTTGCGGCACACTGTCCATTAAATGTCTGAGTGACCAGCCTCTAGTTCCTGGAGTTGTGAGAATTCAGTGAACTCCATAAAAGTCATCCGTCAGTTGTTGGCAAAGAATGACAATGATGGGACCTCTAGTCCAGCTTTCTTCCTGCAGGCAGGGTTGTGGGGGGACCTGGCCCCTGGGGAAGGGGGCTGCCCTGGTCCTGGTCTCAGAGTCCTGGTCTGGACCTGATCCCAGCCCTTCTCTCCTCAGTCAGGCCCCACGGTGGACATGCCCGTTCCCTCCAGCTTCAACGACGTGGGCCAAGACAGGCAGCTGCGTGGCTTTGTCGGCTGGGTGTGGTACGAGCGGGAGGTGACCCTGCCCCAGCGATGGACCCAGGACCTGGGCACAAGGGTGGTGCTGAGGATCGGCAGTGCCCACTACTATGCCATTGTGGTCAGTACAACAAGCATCGGGCAGGGCAAATGGTCACGTGCCGTTGCTCAGCAGCTTGGGGCTGCCTGGTTCACAGGGGTCACCTGACATCCTGCCTCCTGGAGTGGATGGGGGGCACGCTCAGGCCCCACTCTGGGGTTAGTGCCCTGGGTCAGGGGAGGGTTGCCCGATCTTTTCTGGAGCTTGATTCATTCGTGAGACAGGTGGCGCCTGGCAGGGCCCTCAGCCCCCACATACTGCACTTCATGTGAGGGGGTGCCGGACACAGCAGGCACTGACTTGCTCTTCCCTCCCCATATCTCCCGTGTCTGCAGTGGGTGAATGGGGTGCATGTGGCAGAGCATGAGGGGGGTCATCTCCCCTTCGAAGCTGACATCAGCAAGCTGGTCCAGAGCGGGCCCCTGTCTTCCTGCCGCATTACCATTGCCATCAACAACACGCTCACCCCCCACACGCTGCCGCCAGGGACCATCCTCCACAAGACGGATATCTCCAAGTGAGCAGCACCCTGCTCCCCGCTCCACGCCACTCCCCACCCTGCCCACTGGTCTTCCCTCTAGGGGCTGGGTGGCCTTAGCAGAGGTGAGGCCCTGGCTCTGGGAGGCTAGGCAGACATGTGAGCTGAGGTTGAAGGACCCGAGCAAGTCCGCAGTTGGGCATTTTTCTCCCATTCTAGGTACCCCAAGGGTTACTTTGTCCAGAGCACAAACTTTGACTTTTTCAACTATGCGGGACTGCATCGACCCGTGCTCCTCTACACTACGCCCACCGCCTACATTGATGACATCACCATCACCACTGGCGTGGACGAGGACACTGGTAAGGGCTCCTGGCAGGAACTTCCCTCAGCCAGCCCCCAAGTGGCTCTGCTCCCTGTTCAGAAAGATCCTCTAGGAGAGAGGCTCTCCCAGCATCTCTTCACCCTCAGGCTTCATGTCCACCTAAGAGGAGCTGCAGTCCATCCTGTCAGAACAGGCATGGGCAGCAGAAATCACCCATCTGATCTGACCTCATCTTGTGAGGAAATGAAGCCCAAAGAGAAGTGGGGCTTGCCTAAACTCATCACTCTGGGGGAACAGCTCAGGATCATGAGAATCCATGCCTCTTCCCACTGTGCTGCCCTCAGTCTGCCCTCACAGCCGACTGAGACTCAGAGTGGTGGCCACAGGGAGCTCTCCTCTGTATGATCCAGGCTGTTTCCTTCCCCTCTTTTGTCTGATCTGTCTTGTCCCTCGCAGGGCTGGTGGATTACCAGATTTTTGTCCAGGGCAGTGAACGCTTCCAGCTGGAAGTGTGTCTTCTGAACCAGGAAGGCAAAGTCGTGGCCCAGGGGACAGGGGGCCGCGGCCAGCTGCAGGTGCCCAACGCCCACCTCTGGTGGCCCTACCTGATGCATGAGCGCCCCGCCTACCTGTACTCTTTGGAGGTAATGGTGGTCAGGCCTGGGGCTGCAGAAGGCCTTTTGTCCCCACCCAGCAGCCATGGCTCCTGGTGGCAGGGTGGGGGGTACAGGCCAGATGGTCAGGCATACCTGGTCCTCTGAGCTTCCTAGTCACTTGGATTGCACTGTTCCTAGCCTGGTTTTCTCAATGCTTGGTGAGGGGCCCAGTTTTGAAGAGCCCGTACCAGGGTCAGGGTGGGGGAAGGGAAGGTTCCTCCTTGCTAGCGGTGGAAGCGGGGAATTTCCGCATCTCTCAGCTTGGGCTGCTGCGGTGTATGTGGGAGCCTTCCTGCTGAGGGGTGAGCTGTGTGGGGCCCAGGCCTGCAAGGAAGCCTCCCACCGGCGCTCTGCCTTCGCAGGTGAGGCTGACTGCGCAGACAGCCGCTGGGGCTGTGTCTGACTTCTACACTCTCCCTGTGGGGATTCGCACTGTAGCTGTCACAGAGCGCCAGTTCCTCATCAACGGGAAACCTTTCTATTTCCATGGGGTCAACAAACATGAGGATGCAGATGTGAGTTGTGGCCTTGGCGTCCCTCTGAGGGCTATTTCCTATCGCCTTCTCCAGGACCCCTGAAACAATTGAGGGTGACTCCGAGCAGTTCAGCGGAGTGCTTGAAACTGCTGTCTGATGGGGCCTGTGTTGGGGCCAGACAGAGGGTGACCCTTCAGCTGCCTGGCTTTAGAAAGAAGTGCATCGGGGCAGGGGCTCGGCCTCACTGTACCGTGCTCTGCCCTAGATCCGGGGGAGGGGCTTTGACTGGCCCCTGCTGGTGAAGGACTTCAACCTGCTGCGCTGGCTCGGGGCCAACGCCTTCCGCACCAGCCACTACCCCTACGCCGAGGAGGTGATGCAGCTCTGTGACCGCTACGGGATCGTGGTCATCGATGAGAGTCCGGGCGTGGGCATCGTGCTGGTGTGAGTGCCCGCCCTGCCCGCGCGGCTCAGCCTGCCGCCCCCCCACCCCCGGGTGCGGGTGGCTGGCCCTGACGCTGCCGGCGCCCTCCCTCCGCTGCAGCCAGAGCTACGGCAACCAGTCTCTGCAGCACCACCTGGAGGTGATGGAGGAGCTGGTGCGCAGGGACAAGAACCACCCGGCTGTTGTGATGTGGTCCGTGGCCAACGAGCCTACTTCTTTCCTGAAGCCTGCTGGTTACTACTTCAAGTGAGTGCTCCCGCTGCCCAGGGCCGGGCCGGGCCGGGTCAGGGGCGAGAGGTCAGGCCTGCGGCTGCGCCTTCGTTAGCAGCCCTGGGAGCACTGAGTCGGGGGCAGGCATGTGCTGTGCTGCGGGCAGTTCGGGGGACCTAGTGCGACCCACCACACTGGGATGTCAACCCAGCAAGGCCCAGGGTGTTTTCCCACACCTGAAATGAAACCTGGAGTTCTTGGATACACAGAGTTCCTTATACCCGTAGCTTCAGGTTATGAAGAGAGCGGCCTGGCCGATGCCCCAGGGGAGGGCTGTTTATGGAAGCATGGGCCTGGCTCTCCAGAAGGCCCTGTGCAGGGGTCAGGTGCTGCTGCTCGCTGTGGAATCCCGGCTGTGAGCCCCGGCAGCAGGGGTCAGGGCGGGGGCTGTTGGCTGGCTTGGCACCTGCAGCCTTAGTCCGTGCTGCGATCACTGCTGTGCGTCTCTGAGACGGTGAGCCGCTCCAGGTAAAGTTCTAAACAAAACCAGTTATCGTCTTTCAGTTTTTATGTTATCTCCATTCCTGGGAAATGTAGCGTATGTTAAAGGTGCAAAAAACCACTTTGTGATGCTTTGGGTTTATTTGTAAAGAGGAGTTAGGCTTTATAAAAGTGGATTTTCCGGGCAGATGATCCTACACAGGTCTTTCAGTGACTACATATTCTAACTACGTGACTGTTGGGCAGGATTGGTCCCATTCACTAAATGCCAGTAGCTCCTCCCTTCCCCTCCAGGCATTGCGGTGGACAGACACCCCACGTAGGGGCCTCCCGGAGGGTTTCCTGTCCTGGGCAGGGGGCTTCCTTGGTTCCTCGTCTTTCTTAGGGTCACGGTCATGCAGCTGTACGTTAGTCTGCAGAGGGGAATCACTCACTTGCTGTGGGCGCAGCAGAGACGGGCCCAGTGGCGCAGAGCGCTGGGAGCTGAGCTGTGGGTAGACGACACGGGACTCCGAGCGGTAGGCCCGCCTGGGCAAAGGACAGCTCTGGACACACTGCCTGGAGCCTTGGGGCCCCGGGCCGTGCTGAGGGTTGGCAGACAGAAGTTTGTCGTGGAGCAGAGAGGAGTGCAGGTGCCGGGGAACAGGTGACTGTGGTTCCTCCAAGCTGTTCTGGGAGGTGCGTGACGTCGGGGCAGCGGGGAGGCTGGCAGGCTGTGTGGCTAAAGCTGCCTGGGCCCGAGGAGCTCAGAGAGGCTTCAGAGCTTCCCGGTGACACACAGACCGTCTCAGAGTGTGGGGAGAGTGTCGAGGAGAAGGAAGCTAGCTGTGGGAAGAGAGAAGCAGGGTTAACCCGTGAATGGGGTGACCTGCGCTGGGGTGGCTTCTGACAGGTCCCGGGCTGAGCCCCGACCACGGGCTGGGTCCTCCGTTGGGAAGTCTCTTCTCAGGGTCCCTCCCTGATGAGCGCCACTCAGCACAAAGGCCGGTCTCCCGAGTCGGGGCTGACTGGCCGGTGTCCGTTAAGTGCCCCCTTACTGCCTCCCAGAGCTCTGCGCCTCCCCGTCATGGTCCTGCCACCACTTGGCATCACTCGCAGCATCTCCCTGTGCAAGTGTCTGCTCCCACTGCTCCACCAGGCTGTGGCCGGCCGAGGCCGCTCTCCCGTGAGTGCCGCGCGCACAGCCTGCCTCCTCGCACACAGCCCTTCCGTACCTGGTCCACACCCCACGCGTTCTTGTTCTCAAGAGCTTTTCCAGAGAATCGGAATGCAGCTTTTAGCCGCACCGAGCCCAAGGACCCGGCTTCGGGTGCCCGCGTACCCCTGCGAAGGTGGCCCTCTCTCTGGGGCGTGGGGGGACTTGGGGACGGAGAGAGAAAGATGCCCGGGAACACGATCTAAGGCTGGAAGAACATGTTTGCCCCCCTGAAGTACTCTCCTAGGTAGGGAGGCGAGCAGGGTTTTGGCTGGGGGCGGGATGGAGAGAGAGCGAGAGACGGCTGTACCAGGGCCCTCCCTGGACTGACGAGCCCATGTCTTCTGCCCTCCGTGGACAGGACGCTGATTGCTCACACCAAAGCCTTGGACCCCTCCCGGCCCGTGACCTTTGTGACCAACTCCAACTATGAAGCAGACCTGGGGGTGAGCGTGGGGGTCTCCGCACCACTTCTCCCCTGCCTGTCCCCTCGCCTTCCCTGATGCTTGCTGACCTGGGCTGCTGGGAAGAGCCCTGAGCAACCGGTCCAAATGCTTCCCTAGATGGTCTTCAGGTTAAAGAGGACTAACTGCTTGTTTGCCAGGCAGCATGACTTCTTAACCCAGGGAGGCTGGGCACAGGGAGGTTCCATTCATTCTCAGTTCAGACTCCGTGCTTGACGTTCCTCAGTTGGAGAGCATTACAGTTGTCACTGTCCAGTGTTTCTCAAACCTGGCCGATCGGCAGAACCTCCAGGGGAAGCTCTTTGTAAGTACAGATGCCTGGAATCTGAGATTCCGGGTTGCAGTCTGAGTTTTTAAAAAGCTCCTCAGCGATGCCAGTCCTCACCAGGCTTTGGGAACCACCGGCTGGGATGGAAGGGACAGCCAGACTCCCCCATGGCTGGTGAGCAGCAGCCCCTTGGAAACGACGTGTGGTGTTGCACTGAAGCTGTAAGACACGGGAGCAAGAAAATGCTTCTTCACGAGAGGACTCAAGGCCAGTACTTAGGAGGAAAATGCTACAGAAGGAGCAAACATCTTGTGGAAAGAATGGAGAAGAAAATGCAAGATACAAATATAAATTAGAAAGTCATTTTAACATGGACGGGCAAAGGTTTGTATCCCTGGTGTTTCCCTTGCCGTCTCTCGAGAACAGCGCCTTCAAGAGACTAATAAAACACCAGCATGGCACAGGCAGGCGTGGACGTCCTCAGAGCCCAGGTGGCATCTCTTCTTGTTCTGGTCTCCCGTGTGGACAGGGCAGCCAATGCCTGAGCCTCCGAGGGTCGCCGGACTCCTGGTGGGCTGTGCCATCCAGGCGCACATGTACCCACAGGCTTCCTCGTCCTGCCTGCTGTTGTCTGCCTCCACCCTTGGGAGGGGCTCGGTCACCCGCGAATGGAGAAGAAAATGCAAGGTACAAATATAAATTAGAAAGTCATTTTAACATGGACGGGCAAAGGTTTGTATCCCTGGTGTTTCCCTTGCCGTCTCTCGAGAACAGCGCCTTCAAGAGACTAATAAAACACCAGCATGGCACAGGCAGGCGTGGACGTCCTCAGAGCCCAGGTGGCATCTCTTCTTGTTCTGGTCTCCCGTGTGGACAGGGCAGCCAATGCCTGAGCCTCCGAGGGTCGCCGGACTCCTGGTGGGCTGTGCCATCCAGGCGCACATGTACCCACAGGCTTCCTCGTCCTGCCTGCTGCTGTCTGCCTCCACCCTTGGGAGGGGCTCGGTCACCCGCGAAGGTCGGACCACATCAGGCCCAGGACGGGCTCTGGAGGTTGGCACTGGTTCAGGTGACGGCGGGGAGCAGACACTGGCTGCCGCGTTTGCGGCTCCGTCCTGGGCACCGCACTGTGTAGACACGAGGCGGTCCTGCCCGTCCTCTCTGCTCCCCGCCAGGAGGCAGTTTTCCGGCCCTTCCGCGGCCCACTGCACCAGCTCACGAGCAGCACGGTTAACCGAGGGCTTTATGAGGGGGAGAAACTGCGTCTGTGCTTCGGTTGGGAACCTCTCTCCAGGGCCAGGGAAGGGAAGGCCAGTGAGACAGCAGTGCTGCCGAGACGAAATCCCGCGTACGGGCCCCAGGCTGCAGCGAGGCCGGCTCACGGGGCGCCTCCGGGCCACTCTAGAGTCCCGCTGCGGCCGGGTCAGGAGTGTCAGGCCAGAATCAGAGCCTTGCCCGATTCAGGCCACTTGTGCCTACGTTTGCCACACGCAGGAGCGCCTCGGTCGCTTCATGCTCCCCCTCCCAGCTCCTCTGCGGGAAGAGCCCCGAGTCGGTGAGCCCTAAAGCTCTTTACAGCCTTCTGGTCCGTGACCAAGTTTCCTGCTCTCATCCTAGGCGCCGTATGTGGACGTCATCTGTGTGAATAGTTACTACTCTTGGTACCATGACTACGGGCACTTGGAGGTGATTCAGCTGCAGCTGGCCACCGAGTTTGAGAACTGGTACAAGACCTACCAGAAACCAATAATCAAGAGCGAGTACGGAGCAGGGTCCGTTGCAGGGTTTCACCAGGTAAGCAGCGTAGAGCATTCTGTTTCTCTCTTCGCTCTCTGGGACAGGGGCGTGGGCTCTTCTTCGCCTGGAATGGCCCTGTTAGCACCACACTCGCCGACTCCTGGATTCCTACTCAGTGTTCAGGTCTCAGCTCCGCTGTCCCCTCTTCGGTTTGGTTTACGCCACCTGCCCCAGGCAGAGGAAGCTGTTCCCTCTGCTCGGTCTCTGTCTCAGCATTTCTCACTGGGTACCGTCATCATTTCTTTGACTCTCTCCTTGATCAGACCGTGGGCTCCAAGAGAGCGAGGGAATCCTATTTATCATCGCTTCCCAAGCCCTCAGCTGCGTCTGGCACTCAGAGGGTGCTAAATAATACTCGTTAAGGAAATGAACGAAATCTTGGAGCAAGGTTTAATCACTACATTTCTTCCCCCCTCCCCTTTTTTTTAAAATTTCCTCACCAAAGATAAGATGCTTTCTCTCGCGGGGATTTTCTTGAACCATGGCCAGCCCCTCATCCCCACGCCAGCCACCTCACACTCACCTGTCACAAGTATCACATTCTGTGTTGCCACACAATATGCTTAGCCTTGCCATGCTGAACAGCTACCCCTGCGGACTGTATTTTTCTGCCCATACCCTTAAATTCATCTTGCTTCCCAGAAGGCCGTGTACAGACTGGTAGAGTAGGGGAAATAGCTTAGGAGAACCATGTGTACACATAGCAGCTCTTTGCCTTTGAAAAGGTCACAAACTCTTTGCGCAGCCCTGTCTCAGTATAGCGCTGATGGGACTGTTTGCCGTGATGAAATTTTTTCACGGTGTCCAGAGGGGTCGCCATTCGCTACATGTGGCTACCGAGGACTTGAAATGGGACTCGTATGACCAAGTCGATTTAGTTTAATTCAGTCTTAGGTTTAAATAGCCAAGCATGGCGAGTATTAGGCCAGGCAGGGTTGGTAAGAAAACCTGTGTGTCGCCCCACCCTCAGATTCACTCTGGAACCAGAACAAAACATGGTTCAGTGGTACCGAGACAGCATCAGCGCATCCTCCGTAGCATTTAATCCTTCTCATTGGAACAGAAAGCCAAAGCCTGCAGGCTTTTGTTCTCTTGTAAAACGACCGAGATGCTGCATCCTTGAGCATTTAAGTTGAGTGCCGCCCAAATTCTCACGGGAGGAAAACCTGGGCTTTGTGTTCCAAGAACATCTGAACGATCGTTATGTCTCAGTCCACCACACGTAGGCACTCTTCACAAGATACTGAATGAGTCTCCAGCCGCATCCTCTGCCTTGGTTGGGACCCTTCTCACCTGTGCCGTGGGAGCGCAACTGTCTCCTGGGGAGAGCTAGTCTCCTTGTGGGGCACCTCTGTGCCCCCCTTGCTAACTGTCCCGGGTCCGGCTCCGTGCTCTCCTGTTCAGCCTCGTTACACTTACAGCCAGAGGGCAGAGCCTGGAAGGGCAGGGGCGCCTGCTTACCTTTCCCCGCTCATGGCCTCGTGGCCAAAGCCTCCAAGGAAGCAGGTACTAAGTGGTGATTTGTGGAATGGGTGGGTGTGCTAGGTAGCGGCTGCTCCCCCAGACCAGACCCACTGAATGTGAGGTGCGTGCAGCGAGTCACCCTGGTTCTCCAGTTACGCACTGGCAGCTACTTAAAACTTGAGGTTTAAATTTATCATTTGGGGATGCCTGGGTGGCTCAGTCATTAAGCGTCTGAGTTGGGCTTAGGTCGTGGTCCCAGGGTCCTGGGACCCTGCATCGGGCTCCCTGCTCAGCCAGGAGTCTGCTTCTCCCTCTGCTTGCAGCTCCCCGTGCTTGTGCTCACTCTCTGACAAATAAAATCTTAAAAATAAATAAATAATAAATAATAAAAATAAATAAATTTATTATTTGAAGCTTATTTTTACTCTCTGTGTAGCTTGGCGTGAAGACTGCACCCATGAATAGAGATGGAAGAGTAAGAGCAAGAAAAGACCAAGTTCTCTTGATGAATAAAGCAGTTACTAATTCAGGTTCTTTACCAAAAATCTCTTTTCTTTACTCGGGGCTACCTCCCACCCTGGCTGTGTCTCCAGCAGCGCGTCCTGCAGTCACTATAGCCGCTGCGAAGCTGGATATTTTGGTCACCATCACATGGGTCTTTACTTTTAGCTAACATTTACAGTTCCGCCAGTTCTGCCTCTTCAGTTCTCCCTGTGCCTTGAATTCCAGGACCCCCCTCTGATGTTCAGTGAGGAGTACCAGAAAGCTCTGCTGGAGCAGTATCATTTGGTTCTGGATCAAAAACGCAAAGACTACGTGGTCGGAGAGCTCATCTGGAATTTTGCTGATTTTATGACTGACCAGGGTAAGTGGCAGTTTGGGAGACGGAATGTACCGTTTCTCATTTGTTCAGGTTGGCCTGTTAGTTCAGAACATTTGGTTGTAAGGACAGTGGAAACGAGGGGGAAAGCTCTAATCAGTGTTGGTGACATGAGCATTTCCTGGGAGAAGCAAGTCGTGTTTAGCAAGCAGCAGTCACTTGCCTACTTCCTAAATCATTTTATGGTTAAAAAAAAAAAAAGCAAACAGGAGAACCTGTTATCTTGAGGCGAAAATGACCACCTTAACCTTTGTTTCACAACAGGGTGAGGAAAAATTGGACCTTGTATTGGGTTTACTTGTGGGATATGCTCATTATTCCAGAGTAGAATCCAAAGCCTGGGAAACAGGATATTTCAGTGTGTTTTACGTTGTCCACTTGTAACAGGCAGATGCTTGTAACAAGCATCACAGTGTTTTGAATGTGGGAGGCTCTGTAAGTGTGCATGCCTTCTCAAGTCGGGAGAGATGAGGGCCACTTGAGTTAAGTTCCAAATGAAGGTATCCCATTTCTTTCTGTACCTCTAGGTATTACTAGTTTGCTGACAGACCATAAATTTAGCCTAGCAATTTGGGGAGGTAAGGAAGGATTTGGTAGTGGTGGGAATTAGAACATATTACTTAACAGGGAAAGACAAGTCTTTGGAAGGTGAAAGCTTAATTAAAAATTAGGATGGAGAAGGAGGTAAAGAGAAAAAGGAATGAGAACATGAGCCTCTCTCTCCCTGTTTGGCAAATGAGATCAGTGGCTTCTGCAGCCTGGTTTCGTGAGTGGGCGCCTTGGCTTTGTGTCTTAAGAAATAGTGTGTGACTGTGGACAGATTACCTAACTCTTTTATAAGCCTGTAAGTGGGGGTAAACCACCTTGCAAGTCGATATAGGAATTCATTTGATAAAGGGCTTGGCACGACGCCTGGCGTTTGCTTATCATGGCAGGACCTTCCCGTTTAACAGAGGCTGCGGTTTCGCTGCGGGGTGGAGAGGCGGTGTCTGGGAGCCGGCTGCCGGCTTTGCTCCCTCCCCAGCTTCGGCTCTGGTGGTGCAGCTGAGCCGCCAGCAGGCTTGCCTGGTCCCAGCGCTCGCTCCTGCTCGGAGACTTGTCTCTTCAGAGAAGCCCCAGCCTTTCTGGGGTAACAGCCTCAGCCCCCCACGCCAGTTGCCAGGCATCTGGGTACGCCTGTTTCACAGAGAAAAGAAACATAATTTGGGGTGTTTTCCCCTTAACAGACAAAAGTAATAGCAGCCCAGGGAGCTGAGGTGGTTTGGGGGAGCAATGGTATCCAAATCTGCTTCGGAGGGCACTTCGACCGAGCAGTCCTGAACTATGAAAGGGCAGTTCTGTTTAGTGCCCGGCGTGGCTCCAGGTTGGTTCCCGTTTGGCCCATCCGAAGTCACCTGAAACTCCTCTTGCCCTGTGTCTAGCACCGCAGAGAGTACTAGGGAATAAAAAGGGGATCTTCACTCGTCAGAGACAGCCAAAATCCGCAGCGTTCCTTTTGCGAGACAGATACTGGAAACTTGCCAATGAAACCATGTACCGCCAGTCAGCCGTGAAGTCCCAGTGTTTGGAAAACAGCCCGTTTAATTTTTAAGCACGAACCACCCTCTCCTGCCCCTGGAGGCTCTCAGCAGCCCCTCCGCAGGTGAGGGGCCACCTCCACAGCGAAGACCTCGAGCGCTCCCTGGACTGGGCTTGGTGGACTGGGGAGCTTCTGGCCCGGAGTTTGGACCAGTACACTAGAAGGGAATGTCCGGGGTGAAAATAAAGGCTTTTGTTGTATGTGAACCAAGAGTTGTCTTTATGGAAGCAACCCTAAAGACAAATTGAATAACTGAATAAACGTATAAATTGAATAATCTATACTGCTGGAAAGCATCTACAGTTCTGGTTATGTGTCAGACTGTCCTCGCAGACTTAACTGTGGTGCAGTCTTGAGAAACCTGTGCTTCAAACTCACACCAGTCAGAGGTGCTGCTTCCACAGGACCAGCCCCGTGGCCCTCGGGCCACCCGTGCTTGTGAAGCAGACCAGGAGCGTGAGGAAGAGACAGCCGTTCTTCAGCTTCTCAGATGAGCTCAAGTCCCAGTGAATTTACAGAAAGGGGTATTACTGGTATAATGAGGAAGGTCCATGTACCAATATCCACAAAGTTAAGCTGACAAATAAGCGTAAGAAGGGTAAGAGTTGAAGAATGTCTGAATCAGAAGGGAGCTCAGAGGTTACCCGTTCTTCCAGGACATGATTCTAACCTCTGCCATAGTCTGGTCTTGACAGAAGTGGACAGATGGTATCTAAGGCCCATTGGTCCCATCACATCTCACTCCACTGAACGTGACGGGACCTTTTTAAACAGGCCGGGCCAATGGACAAGTACTCTAGGCCTTTGTACCTCTGGGTGAGGCCACCTGCCTTGCTCCTGGGGATGGCCTTTGGTCTTTCCTTGTGGCTCCTCCTCCTCTTCCACAGGCTCCATTAAGCCGAGTCAGGAACACTATTCCTAAGATTTCAGTGTCAGTCCTGGTTTAAAGCTCAATGCTTTGGAAGAAGACTTCTCTTGGTGTCCAGTCAAATGGAGGACCATGAACCAATGTGGTTCTTTTTTTTTTTTTTTTTAAGATTTTATTTATTGGACAGAGAGACAGCGAGAGAGGGAACATAAGCAGAGGGAGTGGGAGACGGAGAAGCAGGCTTCCCGCAGAGCAGGATCGATCCCAGGACTCCAAGATCATGACCCGAGCCAAGGGCAGACGCTTAATGACTGAGCCACCCAGGCGCCCCCAAGGTGGTTCTTAATACAGAACTTGACTCACTTCACTTGTGGTTGATACCTCACTTCTCAACACATACCCATTTTTATCCTTTCCAAGCTCCACGAAAGGAACAGGAAAGATAATTTAATCTCTTTTTAGTGGCCACCGTCTTTAGACCACTTTTAAGAAATGTGAGGTGTGGTTGGTTCAGATATGAAGTTAGGGATTCTCTGGGTTCCATGTTTCTTGGGACCACTGAACTTACTCCGTTCCTTGAAGGTCTCAAGTTTTGTGTTACATTTAATGTCTGGGAATGATATAAACTTTTCTACTTGAAACATTAAAAAAAAACATAACAGACACACTTAAATATTTTACAAGTTAGGGGACAGTTCCACATCCTAATTCCCAAGGTTCTAGCACAGAATACATTTGTTGTGTTCAATAAAATCTGACAGAACCATATTTTAAACAGATTCATCCTTGCAGATGTTACCTTCTGAGGAGACTGAGTGGAGCCTTCAGGGGGAGTGAAGTAAAGCTGTGGGCGAGAGCTCATCAGCACAGTCTCCTTTTTCATTCATTCCTGACAACCACACATATCACAAGCCCACGCAAATTCCAGGAACTAGAATCTCTAAGAATTCTGCATGTGTCTTCTATAAATTACAAATAATTTAAGGGAAAAAGAGCCAGCTCAGTACACCTGCGGAAAGGAAGTTACAGGGTCAGCCTCAAGAGTATTTGATGGGAAGACTGGCTGGATTCCAGCACCTTGTTTGGACCGTAACACTTTAGTGTAAGAAGGACGGCAGCACAGCTAACATGGGTAACGGCTACATTTATTTTATACCAAAAAAGTTATGTGCAACAAATAAACATTCTTACATATTTACATTTTTTTTTTTTTACCAGTTAGCAAAACTGTCCTAAATCTCTGATAAAGAATATTTCTATCTATAGTAAAGGGGGAAGTCTGCCCAGTGAACTCCACTTTAAATGAATGTTTGCTCTGGAGCTTAAAGCACTAGTAATAAATATTTTTGATGGAACATACTATACAGATCATACACCTAATACTTAGGCCATGCTTAATACAGTTTTATAACAAAACATTTCACCTTTTCTGGGCTCATTTGTAAAACAAAACAACAACAAAAAAACAAACCAAGTAGCCTGGATTCCCACCCCTGCCCCTCGTTTTATTGAAGGGGAGAGTTCTCACAGATTAGGAATCATAAGTGCTGCCTAAAATGTCTGAATAGAAAATGTTCCACCAGTGCTTGCGTGTTGGGGGAAAATACATGAGGACAGAGGCTGCATGTTAGGTATTCCTTCCCAGAGAGTTTACCAAAAATGATAGTGGATTTCTTGTTGGCATTTGTCTAATACAAATTTTCAAGATCAGATTTGCCAGCTTTCACTCATGTCAAGCGGTGGTTCCAATCTGTTACGAAGTAGTCACTGAAGATAAATTTGTACTTTTGCTGATAATCTTATAAATGAAATACAAGCAAACTAAACCTAAGAAATGGTTTTAATATCACTGGAGTCTTGGTCCTATATCCTACCGAGCAGGGTCCAAAGATCTCTTGTACCAAACGACAGATCTTTGTCTCTGTATGAAAATAGTCAATGCTTTCAACATCTTCAAAAGTAACGGATTTAGACAGAGGTGACACACATCAAGTAGAAGTAATTCCTGGCACACAGCTAGTTAAACCTGAGTTATTTTACCAGTTTACCTTCATGGAAAGCACCTAGCTGCAATGAAAAACAATGGAATCCTCCAAACCACCTAGATTCCCTAGAATTTGTCATCTAACCACAGCTTCTCTTATTTCTTCAAATGATATGACTACCAAGTAAGTAAGTAAGGGGCTTCATTTGTTTCAACTCATCCCCCAAACCAAGAAGCATGGAATTACTGCAAAACCCAGAAATCCAATCCATACCACCCTCCCCCAATTTTTTCTTCAGTGTTGGTGGCTAGTAACATTGCAGTGTTTTAAATATTGAGTCTAAAATAGTCACAACAGTCCTCAAATTTTATAGCATGGTGTTTTCTGCTTCTTGGGGTGGGAGAGGGGAGCCTAAGTTCCTCCACCAGGGTCCTGTTGCTTACTGAGATACTGGCATTACGATGCTGTTATTTCAGGCAGCACACCTTCATCGCTCAGTGAGAAAAAGGATATTAATTTTACTGGGGTTACAGGAATGTGGCAAAAATTTTTGTACGACTGAAACAGTGGTGTTTTCCCCAAGGCTTATTAGGAAAGCAAAGGAAAACCTGGAAGGGTCTGGCTGAACATTTTTACGTTTTATCATATAAGAGTCAAAGACATTTGCAAGAATGCAACATCAAGACAAGCTTTAACTGTACTCTGCTGATTGATACAAAATATGATGAAAAACCATTTTAAATTGGGACACGAGGAACTTATTTAGCACAACCAGTGTTATATATACCACAGAAGTCTTCACTGTGAACCATTTCCACTCTAGCTTAGAAGAAAGAACCGTAAGCTGCTCGGCAGGACTGGAGGCACTGTACAAGATGACCTCACTGGACAAGTTCTTCAACGTTAGGACTTGTTTCTCCATAAACACCAGACACCCAATCCAATGCTTTCTGGAGTTCACTCACTACAGAAACAAGAACAGTACATACATAATATAACAGGCATTGGAATATTCACATTCATGGGAAAAGATAAGCCTGGAAATCTGAATTCAGCTTTTACAAAACTGGGTGAAACTGGTTGAAAGTTCATTACAATTCAGATGTTACACCTGCAGTGGGCCAGAAAATACATTACATCAATTAGGACAGTTCGTTGGAAACTGCTGAACAGTTGCTGACTCAACACATTATGGTTTACAGAGCAGAGCCCGTCCCCTCCCTTCCATAAGAAGGCTTGTGAAAGCACTCAGAAGTTACCGGTCTATCTTTAACGTAACGATGAATCAATCTAACTGGAAGCAAAAACATTGCTACTACTTCTCGATCTAAGGAGTAAAATGATCACACAGAACCTTTCTAGAGAACCATGCAGGTTTTCTACTTCGTGGTAAGAGGAAGGACACTTCTGCCCAAGTTCAACACACAAAATATTTGGTTTGAGGTTTAAGACAGAAGGCACTTTTAACATTCTGATTGAAGGTGTTAACCATGGAAGCATACTGTCGCCATTTCGTTTGGGTTCATTCACATCAGCTTTAAAGCCCAGGCATCAGCGTAGTTTCTAGAAAGTAGTGACACCATCAGTGTACTTCACCTTCAGAGATTCCTACCTGCATTACTCCTGATGGAGCAAACTGAGCAGCGTGTCAGCCCTAACATTTACAAATCTAATACTGACTCTAAAACAATTGAACTAGACATCTGATTAGTGCAGAATGAAACAGGAAATACTACGGAGCTACCCAACAGCAATCCTACCCTGGAGCAACTGGGCTGCTACTGGTTATTTCAAGGTCCTAATACTGTTTGGTCAACTGGCACCAGTGTGAAGGAAAAATATCTGCATGAAAATTCAGCTACTATAAGAGACTTTACCTAAAAATGCCATATGAATGTTTCCAGCTTTTCTCCAAAGAATTCTACCCCACTTCCCCATCTTTAGTGTCCTGAAGGCCTTGGACGTGAAGGTCTGGTCACGTGACTCATTTTGTAAGGTTATAGTTGATCCAGTTTTATGACTAGACAAAAGCTTGACTTGAATGTCCAAATATAGTTTCTTCCTTTCCAAGGAAGATGAAAGGGAACCAACTACCTTATGATTTTTGCTGTCAGTACTTCTCACAAGATGCTCTGTACAGACTTACTATTTTCACTTTTTCTTCAGTCAACGTTGGGCTGACAGTTCTTCATCGCTACACTTCAACTAAACTGTACAGTAAGTTCTGCAGGGATGGATCCAATATTTCTACCTTTATTTACAAATATCACATAAATGGATTCTAGTTGAATCTACATGTTTAAATCCATCGGCTAAAAACATATTACATATTGTAAACATGGCAATATTTAATACAGTATCTATTCTAAAATATTTTCATGTCATGATCACATTTGTTATACCTGAAATTGAATTTATACACATTAGAGAATTACTAGCAATGGTTGCTCACTTTACAATCAAGGGCAGGGGGCTAGGGCTACATCTTATTATTTCGGAAACATCTTCAAAGTAAAGTTAAAGCTTGTCTTTGATTGGCTCGGCATATCCTTTTTTTTTTTTGTATCCATATTTAAAATGAAAATTGACACAGAAAATAGCTAGGGCCCCTTCAAATTTACAGGATTTTAAAAAATCAGTTTAAGATTCTTAGGGAGAGTGTCTGTTGTGAAGAATTAAAACAAAACAAAACAAAACAAAAAACTGCTGCAAAATAAACTTAATGGAAAAGGGGACTTCCGGCGGTCAGTTCAGAGTTCGTCCGGCTTGTCAGTCCTGCTTAGGCTGCAGCTGCCGTTTCCAGGCCTCATTCAAGTAAACTAGTCGTTTGTAGTTGATGATGAGAAGAATGAAGTTCAGCACATATGTGATGACGCAGATGATGCAAAACTCCTTCAGCACAAAGTACAGAATGTAGGCCAGGTACAAAGAGCCCACCACAGACACGATGGAGGATGTCATGAGGATTAAAGCTGCGACCGCACTTGCTGTCATGCCTGCAAGAGAGAGAGACACTCGGCTCAGTCAGGGCTTGACGACGCAGAGAAAGTCTCCGAGTTAAAAGCAAGCATCCTGTGATCTGCTGCAGTGTTGGAATGCTGACTTTACTGAAACATGAGGTGGAATCCGGGAACCAAAACGACTGGGCTGTTAAGATTATGCAGGCTGAGTTTGCACGCAGAGTACCAGTCTTAGAGCCACAGTGTTTCCCATTTGTCAGTATTCTACGTGAAATGTTACTTGTACCATAAACTGGCCTTAGTTAAGTCACGCGAAGAAGATATTCAGGCTTATCATCACGTTCTGCCTGAAGCTCGTCTGGGAAACCGACAGCCTCATTGCTCCTCATGGATAAAGGAACGTGAGGACCACAACCTTCTCTCCCAAGCAGGTCACTCTTCCCCTGGCCTTTGCACTGCAGCCTCCCCGTCTGTGGCCAGTAAAATCTGGCTTCCCATGTTTAGGTCGAATTTTTCAAAAATCCATAATGTTTTCGTCAAATTTTTAAAAATCATACAAAGATGATTATACCAATATGCTGCTAAAGAAGGAAAAACTTGTAATAAACATTCCGGAAAGGGCTTAGCCTGGGAGGTAACGGAAACCACGTTTGGCCAGTTGGCCACATGTGGGTCAAACCAGATCAAGAAAAAAGACAGTTCTAGGCACTAAACTGGGGCTCTCTGATGCTATCTGACATCTTCACGTGTATTGTTTTGTAATTTCCTGGAGCCAACAGTCGTGAGAATATGTGCTTTTTACTCTCAAGGACAGAGGAGACAGCCGAGTGTGTTAAACTACCCTCGCTCCCAACAACTCATGGACAAGAACAGAAACAGGGAAAAGTATTTGGTGCTGGGGGGTTGGAAGAGGTTAATTAAGGAGCTGAAGTCCCCACTGCCTACTGATAAGAAGCTGCCTGTGGGCTCAGGCCACGAAGGCCAGACTTGCCCCCAGGCCCGGTCATGCTGGGGTATGAGTCTTCATAAGGCTCTCCGGGGCTAACACACGGTTGGATTCCTGATGCCGGGGGCTGGCAAATCCGACCGGCCCCCTGCTCTTGTCCCCAGTCTGCCCGAACCCAGCCGCGCTCGCTCACACGTAACATCTGTGGCAAAGCTGAGTAGCTCAACAGCCAGCAAAGCCTACACGGTTTTCTGTCTGGCCCTTTACTAATTATTGAAACCTTCAAAAATTAATGCTGTCACCTTAATTTTACCAAGAAGAGTTAATTTCAAAATGATATGGACAAGTTATTTACTTTCTCCATGCCGCTCTTTTCCTTAACTTGAGATAATAATCATTTTTACCTCCTAATACTGATGTGTGAATTAAAAGAGCTAATAGGTGGGGCTCCTGGCTGGCTCAGCCAGTAGAGCTTGGGACTCTTAAACTCGTGGTCGTGAGCTCAAGCCCCACATTGGGCCAAGCACTTACTTGATAAATGAATGAATCAATGAATGAATGAATGAGCTAAAAGGTATAAAGCATTTTGAATGCTCCATAAATACTGGCTATTAGTTAAATACCATTTTGTACCCAACCTGTCCTGATGTGATGTAGTTGGTGGCTTTGGGATACAGTTCCCAGTGGAATTTACAAGGTGCTGTGTGACTCTAAATAAATGACGGTTCGATCAAACAGTGGAACTTTTTGCAGCTGTGAAGAATGAAGATACTTCATGGATTGCTATGGAAATACCATCACGATGAATTAGTTGAGCAAAAAAGAAAAAAGAGTACGTAAAGCAGTATGTACAGCATCTGCCTTTTATATTCTAAAAAGGAGAAAATGAAGATGATAGGTTTGTATTTTCTTGTACAGGTCTAGAGAAAGTACAGCGACGACACGCAGCTACCAGCTGGGGATGAAAGGCAGAAGGAAGTGGGCGGGGGGGGCGCGGGCAACGGTCGGGGGCAGACTTCACTGGATAGCATTTTACATTTTCGTACTTTTGAACTTGTGAAAGTGTTACTTATGGAAAAATTAAATTAAAAATGCTGTATCTCAAACAACTTAGAAGGGAGTGAAGATGACGTGCTCTGGAAAACTGTGTTATATGAGTTCACATGTGCCTTCGGTGTGCCTCCTGACATTATGCTTCATGTGAACACACAAAATGTGAACAGAAAAAAATACATAGGATATACATGATTTAAAAATATATATATATAAGGAAATTCACAAATTAAATATTATAAATGGAAATTTGTTCCATCTCCAAAAATTAACATAGTCAAAAGCGTTTCTTAGGCTATTTTAATTTTGGCCTATACGTTATATTCTTCTTTAGAAATCCAAATGAACAAATAAATGGAATAAAAAGTAAAAGTCTCACCCCTGGCTCCCAACCACTGGACCCTTTTCTATGCATTTCTATGCATATATGTAAACATATTTCTCTTATACCTATTATACTACAATATGCTTTTTTCACCAAACTATGTCTTGAATATTCATGTAAGACCTGCTTTTTCCTTTAACGGCTACATAGTATTTTCTAGTACAGATGTAACCTAATTTATTCAACCATTACGTTTTGCTAAGCTACTTCCAGTCTTTTGCTATTTTATACTGCTACGAATATCCTTGTGCGTGCTTTTGTTTTTCTATAGTATATGGGAACTGGGTGAACCTGATAGGAGTATTTAGAAAAATTTAGATTCACAATTTCCCTCATAACAAATCAACTTCAGCTAGGCAGAAGAGCACAGAAGCAGTGGCAGGTAATGGGGTAAAATAGTAACGATGGAAACCAATCAAAAATGGCTGGATTTAACTCTAAAAGTATAAAAAACTTCTGTACAATCAAAATTCACCAAACTAACATAAAAGAGGATAAAGAATGGGTAAAATGTAACAAATACGAAAATGGACTATTCGGACTATTATCAGAACCCCAACAACAAAAGTGACAAGGCAAGAAAGTTAAAATAAAATGATGGGGATCTGTAACTATTAAATTAGAAATTTTACAGAAAGCACTTTTAAAAAATGAAGATGGACGAAGGAAGCTTTGGGGAAGCTGGACAATTGAGGGAAAAGTAGTTTGGTAATATGTGTTAAAGTCCATTAAAAAATTTTATGTGTTTTGGCTCATTCGCCCAGTGTTTGGAAATGTACTTTGCAGAACTAATTCAAAGAGGGAGGTGTGTGTGAGGGGCACTTTAAACAAAGTTGATCACCTCAGTGTTATCTAGAACACAAAAAACTGGAAACCTTGATATCAACAATAACAAAACACCGAAGAGAGGAAACAACATGAAAGAGTTCACATAAAGTTAAGTGAAAAGAGCAGAAGACAATGGACGTAGCAGGTGTGTCAAGGTGATAGAATTCCATGCACTGGTCACTGTTAATGTTCTCTCAGGGTATGATATGTCTAAGTAATCTGCACACCTTATAAACTGATAAGGAAAAAGGTTTCTGGGGAAGACTGTTTGGAATAATAAGTTCCTGAACGAGGCTGGTTTTTCTGGACATTATGGGATGCTGCTGTCCCTGATTAAACACCAACAGATACCAAATTCAGCATTAGCATCATCAAAATTTCAGTGAACCAAATTTTCACAACAGAAAAATGTGCTGCGAGCTAGTGGTTCTATCATTAACATGCTTTTATTTAATATAAAGACATTTCAGGGCAAAGACACAAAGTACTAAAGGGAATATAACAAAACAAACTTATTTTTGTATTGCTGTGTAAATACTTACCAAGTAATAACTGTAGTATATAAAATATAAGTCCAAAGACACTGTTTGGCTGGTTTAATACACCATCCTTTCCAAAAATGGAACCCAAAAGACCAAATCCTCGACCCCATCTGTAAAATAAGGAAAACCAGTAACCCCATTTTGAGTCTTCCTATTTTTAAAAATGTAAAATTATCTGAGAATGCCATGCCAATATACACATCTGAATCTCTAAGTTGCCTATTTCTACATAGTCTCTTCTCCAGAAGGTAGGATCAAAGTATTCTTTTTCTGATGGCATTATATTTGCAGAGGAAGGGCTCTCTCAGTTTAAGCCAGTCCCTTCACAGCAGCACCACTGACATTTTTGGGCTAAAGAAGTCTGTGCAGCTGGGGGCTGGTCAGTGCATTACAGGGCATTAGCGGTATCCCAGGGCTCTCCTCACAAGGTGCCAGTAGTACCCCCCACCAGTTGTGACAAGTGAAAATGTCTCCAGCCATTGCCAAGTGTCCCCAGGGGGCAAAAATCTCCCCCAAATGAAAGCCAATGGCTTAAGCTGCCTTATTTCTTCATTCAAAGTATGTGGAGAGGGGCACCTGGGTGACTCAGTCAGTTAAGCATACGACTCTTGGTTTCAGCTCAGGTCATGGTCTCCTGGGTCCTGGGATCGAGCCCTGCATCGGGCTCCACACACAGCACCAAGTCTGCTTGGGATTCTCTGCCTCTCCCTCTGCCCCCCCCCACAAATAAATAAGTAAATACATACATACATAAATAAAATCACAAGTATGTGGACTGAACGTTGCTTCCTGACAAATTTCACCAGGTTATGCAATAGGAAACATATCTAAGGAACATATTTTTAAACACAGGACAATATCAGAAACTCTAGGTCCTTCCTAGAATCACACCCCAAGACTAAAAAACTGATATACAACTTGCTCCATCACTTTTTATTTGCAGTTTAACTTCAGATTTTGCACTTAATATTTTCAGAATCTTATTTGCCTGCTTTTAAAAAAGATTACTTCTAATTTAATAAAACTTGACTCAAGTATCAAACTAACATTTACTCTGGATGAAAACGTTTGAAGATAACTTTAATTCTGAATGAGAATGCTTTTCAGGGCACCTGGGTGGCTCAGTGGGTTAAAGCCTCTGCTTTCGGCTCAGGTCGTGATCTCAGGGTCCTGGGATCGAGGCCCGCATCGGGCTC
>LNAC01000318.1:610186-669436 GCA_002007465.1 Ailurus styani | reverse complement strand
AAAAAAAAAAAAAAAAAAAAAGAATGCTTTTCAAAAATAAGAAAGAAAACACCAGTCATGGTTTTAGCATGAGCACTGAATGAAACCTAAACTTTGGTTTGGAATACAAACTACCTGAAAGCAAGGAAAAATAAGTGATTCTTTATTTGTCACATGAGTTTAATAGTAGTGTCCAAGAAAGAGTGAAACCTCTTCATAGTGATATTGGGAGGGAAGAGTAACCCTGATTTTACAAGCAAGTGAGAGCCCTCAAGATTTTTATTGTACAGAGTTATACACTTGGAGGAACACAAACTAATCTCCATCATATTTGTGCATTTTTTAATGCACATCAAATACTTATTGTGCACATTCTAGATGCCGATAATGGGTCAAGTGCTGGAACGCAGGAGTAAGTCAGAAAAGGTAATGCCCTTGTGGAGCTTTGATTCCATTTAGGGAGGAGGAGCAGTGAACATGTAAACAAATGACAAAGTTACCTTCAGAAATGGATGAAACTATTAACAGATATGCAGGAAAAGTGAGGGCGGAGTCATTCTAGACCAGAGCTTCTGAAAATTTAAAAATGCACACAATCATCTTGGGGTCTCATTAAAATCCAGGTTTTCCTTTAGCAGGTCTTTCCAAACAAAGCAAAACAAAGCAAAATGATCCCAGTTCATGCTTCTAGTCTGAGGACCACACTCTACCACTACTCCAGAAAGAGAAGGGGTGGAGGGACCTACTCTAGCTAGATGGTCAGAGAGGCCTTTTTCAGGAAATACATTTTGAATTAGATCCTGCATGTTGAAAAGCAGCCAATCTCTTGAGGCATGGCAAGTACAAAGGCCTCGAGGCAGGAATGAGCTATGAGTGTGCAAGAAGGCTATCAAGGCTGACAGTGATGAGGGAAGAATGGCAAGAGAATGAGGCACCCAATCATTTATAGCATTTATGGCCTTTTGTAGGCCATGATAAAGAGTTTGAATTTTATTCTAATTGTAATGGGAAGACATTCGGTGGCTTTTATAATAGGAGAGTAATATAAGCTTATTTATGATCACTCTCAACTATTGTGTAAAAAACAAACTGCAGGAGGCCAAGAGCAGACAGAAAGAAACTATATGCAATCAAACTTCTTAGCCCTGCTCATCTGAAGTAGTCATTCAAATGTAAATCACCACCTCTGGCAATGGAAATAATTAGGCATACTGCCAAAATCATCATGGGCAAACAGAATTTTTATATATTCCAAGCACTGGTCTGCATCTAATTATTCACACAGGAACATGTTGATATTTTCCTTGAAAACGATGTAGAAATCCACAGAATATATCATTTTTATCGAAGTAATACATGCATAAGGTTTAAAAATCAAATAACACCAAAAGTCTTACAAAATAGACATCACATGCTGCAGCCCTCTCTACACACAGTTCTGACTCCCCAGAGAAAACCATTATGCTGTCTTTAAACCTTTTTCCCTATTTAATTCCACATTTTAAAAAGATTTTATTTATTTATTTGAAAGAGAGAGAGCAAGAGGAAGAGCACGAGCAGGGGGAGGGGCAGAAGGGGAGGGAGAAGCAGACTCCCCACTGAGCAAGGAGCCTGATGTGGGACTCGACCCCAGGACCCTGGGATCATGACCTGAGCCGAAGGCAGGTGCTTAACCAACTGAGCCACCCAGGCACCCATTAATTCCACATTTTTAAATAATACGCTTACATGGCTATTTCTTGATTTTTGAAGTTTTTTAAAATTTAAATTCAATTTAGTTAACACATAGTGTATTATTAGTTTCAGGGGTGATTTCTGAATTCTAGTATCTTATGACTTTCTAATATGGTAGACAAGAATGTTGCTTTAAAAAAACACGTTGGGGCAACCCGTTTGGGTCCCCTCCCTCCTTGGGAGCTTTGTATTATCACTTTGCTTCCGCTCAATAAACCTTGCTTTGCTGCCCCCAAAATAAACAAACAACAACAACAAAAACATTGTGGAGCTTTAAATGTATATACACAAAGTTAACAGAACAGTGTAATAACCTCATGTATCTATCACCCAGCTTCGAAACTGCTCCTCTCTTGTTTCATTTCCACCTCTACCGACTCATCGCTCAAGGATTATTGTGTGACTCTTTAAGGCAAAATTTACATACATTTAATGGACAAATCTTAACTTTTCTGCAATTTTGAGGAATGGAACACCTGAGTAATCTGGATACATCTGAGTCGTCCTGGTATACTAATTCTGGAATACTTACCCAATAGTGTGAAAGGAGAATTTAACAATCCAACAAATAAACACTCCAAATAAATAAACGCTCCAAAAAAAAATAAAAAAATAAAAAAATAAACGCTCCAACACCATATATAAAGTGCTTCCATCTCCCCAGTTATTGTTAGTTCCTTCTCATCATCTCATCAGTCCACACTCTTCTTCACCAAGAGTATCAACTACCTGGCTAGTGAGGCTTACAGGGATCCAACTTCAAAACGCAAGTTAGAGCCTGGGTCTCCTGGATCACAGTGCTATGCTATTTCCCTGAGGTCACATTAGAAGTTATCAAATACAATTACTATTCTAGCATTTTCAACCAAACAGAACAATCACTTAATTCCTTGATGAATACAAGTGATAACATTTAATAAACTTTGATAAACTTTATGTTAAAAGTGTTTGCAAGCCAACTCACAAGCAAAGTAGCTGGCATTACATAAGATTATTTTCCTTGGAAAGGGGACGAAGAACAGATTTTCATAAATGACCCTATACTTTAAAACTGCTAAGGGTGGTGTAATTTAAAAACCTCTCAGTGAATTTTTTTCAAGATGGAACATTTGAAAATACTGTAGTTTTCCCTACTTCTAGAAGCTATACAGAACTATATGAAACATATTTTATGTGCTAACTTTATTCCTGGCTTTATCTTAGTTTCTAACTATTTTCTCCTTGTCCCGTTTATATTCACAATTCTATTATACTACTTATCCCAGAGCTGTCCCAAGTAATTTATGGAAGGAGTAGGATATTAACCAATTGAGCAAAAAGAAATTTTTTTTTAATGATGGTTTTTGTTGGTCATTTTTTTAATAAGTTTTTTGAAATTCCAGTATAGTTAACATACAATAGGATATTAGTTTCAGGTGTACAATACAGTGATTCGACGATTCTATACATTAGTCAGTGCTCCTCATAAGTGTACTCTTTAATCCTGATCACCTACCTATTTCACTCACCCCCTCACCCACCTCCCCTCTGGTAACCATCAGTTCTTTATAATAAAGAGTCTGTTTCTTGGTTTGTTTTTCTCACTTTTTCTCCCCTTTGCTCATATGTTTTGCTTCTTAAATTCCACGTATGAGTGAAATCATATGGTATTTGTCTTTCTCTGACTTATTTTGCTTAGACTGTACTCTCTAACTCCATCCATGTTGTTATAAATGGCAAAATTTCACTCTTTTTTATGGCTGAATAATATTCCATTGTATATATGCACACCACATTTTTATCTAGTCATCTATGGGTGGACACTTTGACTATTTCCATAATTCGGCTATTGTAAATAATGCTCCTATAAACATCAGGGTGCATGTTACCTTTGAATTAGTGCTTTTGTATTCTTTTTTTAAAAAGATTTTATTTGACTGAAAGAGAGGGAGAAGCAGGCTCCCTGATGAGTAGGGAGGCTGATGCGGGGCCACCTAAGCACCCCTAAAAATCTCTTTAAAAATAATTTTTAAAAAAGAACTACTCTATGATCCAGCGATCACACTACTGGGTATTTAACCAAAGAATACAAAACATGAGGCCCGGGTGGCTCAGTCAGTTAAGCATCTGCCTTTGGCTCTGGTCATGATCCTAGAGTCCTGGGATCAAGCCCCACATTGGGCTCTGTGCTCAGTCAACAGTCTGCTTCTCTCTCTGCTCTTCCCCCCGCTCATGCTCTCAAAATAAACAAAATCTTTTTAAAAAATGAAGATTTTTAAGATTTGTTTTGAAAGAGAGTGTGTACTTGTGTGAGTGGGGGGAGGAGCTGAGGAAACAGACTGTGTGCTGAGTGTGGAGCCAGACTCAGGGCTTGATCCCATGACCCCAGGATCACAACCTGGGCTGAAACCAAGAGTCGGATGCTCAACCTACTGAGCCACCAAGGTGCCCCAGGGTAGGTCTATTTTTAACTTTTTGAGGAACCTCCATACTGTTCTCCAGAGTGGCTGCACCAGCTTGCTTTCCCAACAGGGGAAGATAGTTCCTTTCCCCCCACATCCTCACCAAAAGTTGTTTTTTGTGTCTTTTGTTTTAGCCATTCTGACAGGTCTGAGGTGCTCTCATTGTAGTTTTGATTTGCATCTCCCCGATAAGTGATGGTGAGCATCTTTTCATGTGTCAGTTGGCCATCTGGATGCCTTCTTTGGAGAAATGTCTATTCATGTCTTCTGCCGTTTTTAATTGGATTATTTTTCCTTGGGTGTTGAATTTTACAAGTTCTTTATATATTTTGGATACCAACCATTTATTGGATACATAATTGGCAATATCTTCTCTCATTTTGTAAGTTGCCTTTTAGTTTTGTTGACTCCTTTGCTGTGCAGAAGCTTTTTATTTTGTTGAAAGCCCAATAGTTTATTTTTTGCTTTTATTTCCCTTGCCTCAGGAGACATAATCTAGAAAATGTTGCCACGGCTAATGTCAGAGAAATTACTACCTGTTGTGCTCTCTTCTAAGATTATGGTTTCAGGTCTTACATTTGGGTTTTTAACCATTTTGAACTGATTTTATTAACGTATGGTGTTAGTGGTCCAGTTTCATTCTTTTGCAGCTAGCTGTCCAGTTTTCCCAACACCGTTTGTTGAAGAAACTTCCCCCATTTTATATTCTTTCTTCCTTTGTCAAAGACTGACCATGTAATTGCGGGTTTATTTCTGGGTTTTCTATTCAGTTCCATTGATCTGTGTGTCTAATCTAGTACCATACTGTTTTGGTTACTACAGCTGTGTAATATAATTCGAAGTCTGGAATTGTGATAGCTCCCGTTTTGTTTTGCTTTTTCAGGATTGCTTTGGCTATTCGGGGTCTTTTGTGGTTCCATACGAATTTTAGGATTTTGTTAAAAAAGATTTTTTGAGAGAGACAGAGTGCGAGTATGGAAGGGGGGGAAAGTGAGAAAGAATCCCAGATTCCCTGCTGAGCATGGAGCCAGCCCAATGTGGGGCTTGATTTCACGACCCTGAGATCATGACCTGAGCTGAAAGGGATGCTAAACTGACTGAGTCACCCAGGTGCCCCTAGGATTGTCTGTTCTATTTCTGAGTTAAATGTGTAGATTGCTTTGGATAGTATAGACATCGTAACAATATTTGTTCTTCCAATCTATGAGCATACAATGTCTTTCCTTTCTTCGTGTCCTCTTTAACTTCTTTCATCAGTGTTTTATAGTTTTCCAAGTACAGGACATTCACTTCTTTGGTTAGGTTTATTCCTAGGTATCTCATTTTTGGTGCAACTGTAAATGGGACTGATTCTTTCATTTCTCTTTCTGCTGCTTCATTATTGGTATATAGAAATGTAACAGATTTGTGTACATTGATTTTGTATCCTGCAACTTTACTGAATTTGTGTATCATTTCTAGCAGTTTTTTGTTGGAGTCTTTCAGGTTTTCTATATATAGTATCATGGTCATCTGCAAATAGTGAAAGTTTTACCTCTTCCTTGCTGATATGGATGCCTTTTGTTGTTGTTGTTGTCTGATTGTTGTGGCTAGGACTTCCAGTACTATGACGGATAAAAGTGGTGAGAGTGGACATCCTTGTCTTGTTCCTGATCGTAAAGCTCTCAGTTTTTCCCCACTGAGGATGATAATAGCTGTGGGTTTTTCATAGATGGCCTCTACTACATTGAGATATGTTCCCTCTAAACCTAGTTTGTTGAGGGTTTATCTCATTAATGGATGATGTAAGGAAATATTTTCTTAAAGTAACAGATATTTATACAGATGTTCATTTTGCTTCACATCAATGAAATGATTATGCAAAAGAGAATTTCTTTCATCTTTGATTCGAAGAAAAGTTCATCTTTGACCCAAATAATGACTTCCTTGAATATTTTGTATTTGGGGGCATAAACAACCAAGACCACTTCCCTATAGTATGAACGAGAAATCATTCAAAGGTTTCTAAACACTCCTCTATTTTTGCCAGAAACAATAAATACGAAAGTCAATAATTCTCCAACTTTCCTAGGTCTCTGAGGATAAATCTAAGACATTATTTGCCTCTTTTACTCATTCCCTCCTAAGTGTATAAGGAAGTTTTCCAAAGGCTACATGCGTGACATGTAATAATGCAACAGACTGAAATGCAGGGGTTGATATGAGAATCCAATAGTCTTCAACTTCAGCAGACATTAAAAAGATTTGTGGTAAGAGAAACAATGCCATTCAATTCGCTCCTGTCTGTGTGTGCATGTGTGTGTTTGGGGAAAGTTATTTTTTATAAAAATACTTTGTTAACATATAATGGGGTTTACTATTGTTTTTAAATGAATGATTACATTTAAATAATATAATTTCACAGTTTTAATTTCTAATACAGTAAATACCAAAGATATAACACACATAAATAAAAACTTGAGGTTCTCAATAATTATTAAAGTATAAAGGAATCCTGAGATCAAATAGTTTGAAAATCACTGCTTTCAACCAATTTCCCAGTAAAATACATCACAGTTCAGATAAAATTTGAAAAACTGGGGCGGGATAAAGGAGGAGGAACTTTAAAAAAATAATTAAATAATATGTATTATAGTAAATTGTATTTTTAAAAGATTTCATGGCTATAACATTAGAAAAAAGGAAAATAATAAATGTTGGTGAGGATAGGGAGATATTGGAATCCTTATACATTGCTGGTGGGTAAAATGGTGCAGCCACTGTCGGAAGCAATTTGGCGGTTCCTCAAAAAGTTAAACATAGAATTACCATATAAGCCCGCAATTCCACTCCTAGGTATACATTCCGAAGATCTGAAAACAGGTATTCAAGCAAATACAAGTACTTGTTCATAGCAGCATTAGTCACAATAGCCAAAAGGTGGAGACAATTTAATATCCATCAACTTATAAACAAAACATGGAATATTCATACAGTAGAATATTATGCAGCCATAAGAAGAAATGAAGCACTGATATGTGCTACAATGTGGCTGAAGCTCAAAAACATTATGCTAAGTGGAATAAACCAAACACAAAAGGTCACATATTGTATCAGTCCAAAATAGGCAAATCCACAGAGACAGAAACTAGGTTAGTGGTTGCCAGGGGTTAGGGAGGGAGCAGTGAGGAGCGACAGCTTAATGTGTACAGTGTCTCCTTTGCGGGTGCTGAAAATGCTTTGAGGGGCACTTGGGTGGCTCAGTCAGTTAAGTGTCTGACTCTTGATTTTGGGTCAGGTCATGATCTCAGGGTTCTGGGATTGAGCCCTGTGTCTGGCTCCACACCCAGTGGGGAGTCTGCTTCTCTCCCTCTTCCTCCACCCTTCCCCCGAGTCGTGCTCTCTTAAAAAAAAAAAAAAGAATCTTAAGAAAAAAAGAAAGAAAATGCTTTGGAACTAGATAGAGGTGATGGCTGCACAGCAGAGCAAGTGTACTAAATGGGCTGAATGTACACTTTAAAATGGTTAACTTTAAACAAATTTCACCTCAGTTAAAAAGAAGATTTGCGGGGGTGACTGGGTGGCCCAGTTGGTTTAAGTGTCTGCCTTCGGCTCAGGTCATGATTCCAGGGTTCCGGGATCGAGTCCCGCATCAGGCTCCTTGCTCAGCGGGTAGCCTGCTTCTCCCTCTGCCTGCTGCTCTCCCTGCTTGTGCTCTCTCTCTGTCTGTCTGACAAATAAATAAATATAATCTTAAAAAAAAAGAAAAAGAACAAATTATTTTCAGGAAGAAAATAAATACCACAAATACCAACTGTTTCTGAATGGTGAGGAAGAGTTTAATAAGGGTACTTTTTCCCCCTTCTACTTTGTTGTATTTTGTAAATTTTCTTTAATGACCAAATATTATTTTTATGACAGCAGCAAAAAAAGATGCTGTATCAAGTTCATCAATCACATTTAAATTAATGACAAACCTTAATGTCTTTCCAACTCCACTCTCTCCCCTCAACCAGATTTAAATTTTACCGCAATTTCTTTCCTCATGGAATATCTCCAAGATCCTAATATATTGACTAAAACATTCAGGAATACGAAATTAATAAAGAAAGTAAATAACAATATGAGTCTCCCTGATATTTTCCTTATTCTGAGGGAGAATCTGTTGAGATGCTGGCTTATACATACCACTTATAGATATTCCTTTCATTTAAAAATATTTAAGATCACTGACTTCTGCACAATTTTTTCCTTTTCTTTTTTAAATTTAAATTCAAGTGTAACTGAAAGGGATATCTATAAAATATATTTTGCCTATAATTCTTATTTTATTTTTAAGATTTTTTTTAAAGATTGGCTGATTGACCTGAAAGAGAGGGGAAGAGAGCCCTCATGCAAGCTGGGGGAGGGGCAGAGGGAGTGGGAGACAAGCAGACTCCCTGCTGAGCAGGGAGGCCAACAGGGGCACTCCATCTCAGGACCCTGAGATCATGACCTGAGCCAAAATCAAGAGTCAGACGCTTAACCAACTGAGTCACCCAGGCACCTCAATAATTTCCTCATTTTAGATTGTATGAGCATTTTGTAATGGCCTACTGGTATAAAAAATCTATTCAAACATTTTAAACTGCATTGTGTTTGATGGTTATAAAACCCTGAGAAGTCCATTTTACTGAAAACAAATAAACAAAGCAGTCTAAATAAGCTGCAACAAACAGAAATAAAAATTCAGTTGTTTTCCAAAGGCATTGTGAACCAGATATGACAAAAAGTTTGGCACATTCAAGAAAAATACTAAGGATGTAATTTCCACAAAGGAAAGGTCTGCCCACTGTGGACTAGCTTCCTGACAGATACCCATTACCCCAGTGCTAGGAGTATGGGCTCTGGAGTCAGACAAACTTGGTTCTGTTATTAATAGGCTGTGTGAATTTGGGTAAGTCACTTAACCTTGGACTCTGAATACCCTCATCTGTAAAATGGAGATGATTAGATACACAATTCATAGCACTCTGTGGGAAAAAAGTGTGTTAAGAATAATTATGTAGTGACTTCAGATGTCCATTAACAGGTGAATGGATAAAGAAGATATGAGATACACACACACACACACACACACACACACACACACACAGTGGCATATTAAAAGGATGAAATCTTACTATTTATACTGACGTGGATGGAAGTATTTGGAGGGTATTATGTTGAGTGAAATAAGTCAATTAGAGAAAGACAACTGCCATATGATTTCACTCATATGTGGAATATAAGATACAGTGCAGAGGATCATAGGGGAAGGGAGGAAAACTAAATGGGAAGAAATCAGAGAGGGAGACAAACCATGAGAGACTCGACTCCAGGAAACAATCTGAGGGTTGTTGGAGGGGAGGTGGGTAGTGGATGGGGTAACTGGGTGATGGCCATTAAGGAGGGCATGTGAGGTAATGAGCACTGTGTGTTATATGCAACTGATGATAAACTGAACTCTACATCTGAAACTAATGATATACTGTAGGTTGGTTAATTGAATTTAAATTAAAAAGAAAGAAAAGGGAAAAATTACGTAGTGGCTTAACTAATGTCAAAAAAATTTAAGGAAATGTGTATACTCAAAACATTCTGCTCTCTAGCATTGCATCTCCTAGGCCCAATGGTTTTGCTATAGCATGCCTTTATATAAAGCTTTTTTTTTTTTTAAAGATTTTCTTTCTTTATTTGACACAGAGAGACACAGCGAGAGAGGGAACACAAGCAAAGGGAGTGGGAGAGGGAGAAGCAGGCTTCCCACTGAGCAGGGAGCCCAATGTGGGGCTCGATCCCAGGACCCTGTGATCATGACTTGAGTCGAAGGCAGACGCTTAATGACTGACCCACCCAGGTGCCCCAAAGCTTTTTTTTTTTCTTCCACAAACATTGGCATACTTTATTAAAACATTTTACATTTAATCTTAAACATGTGGTTTGATATTTTATGGATATACTGTAATTAATGGCAGATATCACTGCTGGTGAACATCAGGCTATTTCTACTTCTCACGATTGTACAACATTAAACAGATGTATCATGCAAAGCGTCGGTCTGCATGTTACATTATTTCCAGAGGATAAACTAAAAAGAAGTGATTTGAGTAAGTAGCATAAGCATCTTAAAAACTATTGTTGTTTTTTAAGATTTTCTTTATTTATTTGACAGAGAGACAGCAAGAGAGGGAACACAAGCAGGGGGAGTGGGAGAGGGAGAAGCATGCTCTCCGCCAAGCAGGGAGCCCGATGTGGGACTCTATTCCAGGACCCTGGGATCGTGACCTGAGCCGAAGGCAGACCCTTAACTGACTGAGCCACCAGGTGGGTCTTAAAAACTACTGTATTATTGTGCAAGAGGTTGTGTACAATTTTATGCCAATTTATACTTCTAGCATCAGCCCTGAAATGTCTTCTTTAATAATTCTGATTACCTTTATTTACTTATTTATATATCGGAAATCATTTGCTTTTTTCTTTGGTATTTAAATTTTGTAGTAAGTGTGCAATTATCTTGTTTTTACCATTATATTTTAAAAGTATAATTTAATAACAGTAATTTAAAATTTTTCTGTATATACACACACATAGATATTTGAATTATAGTCCTCAAATTTCCACATGGAGAGACCTCCATTTCAGCAATACCTCCTGCCTCTTGACCCATTTCTTCACTTATCCCTCACTAGGCTGGTAGCAAACTTATTTGATTGATCAGTTTGCAACAAGGAACTGAGCATCTGTGGATCAGACCTTTCTGGTTTCCTTCTTTGGGATTTATCTACGTGAACAAAAATGCACTGAAGACTAAACTTTAAAAAAAAATGTGGTTTATAAAAAACCACGTAACATAAAACTTACCATCTTAATCATTTTTAGTGTACAGCTCAGGAATGTTAAATATGTTCGCATTGTTGTGAAACAGATCTCCAGAATGTTTTCATCTTGCAAAACTGAAACACTATCAAATAACTCTGCTTTTCTCTCTCCCCCCAGCCCCTGGCAACCATTTTCATTTTGTTTCAATGAATTTGACCACTCTACTTTAGATGCCTCATATAAGTAGAACCACACAGTATCTCTCTTTATGTGACTGGCTCCTTCCTTCCTTCCTTTCCTTTCCTTCCTCCTTTCTTCTTTCCTTCTTCCCTCCCTCCCTCTTTTTTTTTTTTTTTTGATTATAGATTTATGACATGTTTATGAGGCTGAATATGGTGACTGGCTTATTTCATTTAGCATAGTGCCTTCAAAGTTCATATATATTGGGGCATATGATAGGATTTCCTTCCTTCTTAATAAAAAGCTGGCTAATATGCCCTTTATCTATATATCATGTTTTGTTCATCCATTCATCCACTCATGGACACTGGGTTGCTTCCAGCTCTTGGTATACAAAGCTGGTTTGCTATCTATATTTTTTCCTGTTGCCCCAAACAACTGCAACTGCTCTGATAATTTTTCACCCACTCCTCTAACAGGAACACGCCCCCTTGATTGTAAAGTTTCAGATAAAACCCAATGTCAAGATAAATCAAAAAAGAGGTTCTTGAAGAGCTAGATTCTGCTCTCCTACCACTCTCCTACCACCCTGTTGTGAGAGTTAACAGCATGGTTCAGGGGAGGTGATGCCCTGGGTGAAGAAGAAGAAATAATATATATTTCTTTCATTTTAAATTCATGGGTTATGATACATCATCAGTTTAGTAAGAACTTTTCAGAGGAAAAAAATTACCATGTAAATATGTACATTGATCCAGATGGTAAATTTAAGTAACAATGGACATAAAAATCATAGAAACAAAGAAGTTAATATTTGGTTTTATAAAATCTTTGTCAAAGTTTCTTTTGTGGAAATGACCAGCTTATACCAGGAAAGTGCCTCATTCTCAGGCCACCGTGGACAGTGGGTGTTAAATAAAACTTAAAATGTTTTAATGATGAAAGGTCTATTTTTTCACATCAGCTCAAGAACCCAAAAGGGTCATAACCACTTAAAAGGAAAAATCGATCCTGGAAAGTGCACGTAAGTGGAATAATACTTGTATTGGGCCTAACATGGTATCTGGTAATGTTATATGTTCAAAAAATACTTGTGATTACAATTATAAAAATTCTGAGGAACTCGTCTTAAGACCTATATACCCAATCTGATATATATTTTCTTGTTTTCATTATACCAAATTTTATTAAAGTTATACATATACTTTTTTCAAAGCCAGAAATTATAAGACTTAGCACAAAAACTCAAAGTTCTCTGATCTTGGAATCACCCTCCTCAGAGGCAAGCCCTTTCAACTCATTTTTGTGGGTTTTTTGGTATTTACCCAGAAATTCCTTTTTACATAAATTCTTCATCTTTTTCAGATTGGATCATTGGATGCAGCAGATCACAGAGAAATACAGTCCATACCATGGTTGGCCTCAGGCTGCTGTCTGGGCCTGCTGCACAGCCGTCATCCTGATTTCCAATCTCTTCTCTACACCAAACATTCTGTTTCTTAGATTCAGTATCTTCTTTTGCCCCTTGGTTAATCACTTGGTTTTGGTGAAACAATCTTCTAATAGCTTCCTTGAGAAAATACAGACTGGAGGTAATATTTCTGAGATACTGAAAGTCTAAAAATATCTTTCTTCTACCATCACACTGTATTGGTAGTTTTGGGGGTATATAATTATAAATTAAATAGTTTCCCCTCAGAATTTTTAAAGTCAGTGTTCTTGAAAAATCTAATGCCACTATGACCCTTGAATATGACCAAAAAATATGAATATGTTTTTGTTCCTTTATGAGGCTTTAAGAAACTTTTTTAATAGTATTTTTAGATTTCATTTTTACTGAAGTTAGTTAACATATAGTGTGTTATTAGTTTCGGGGGTAGAATTTAGTGATTTACTATTTGAATATAACACCCAGTGCTCATTACATCAAGTGCCCTCCTTAATGCCCATCACCCAGTTACCTTATCCCCCCACCGACCACCCTTCCAGCAACCCTCAGTTTGTTCCCCATAGTTAAGAGTCTCTTATGGCTTGCCTCCCTTTCTGTTTTTACCTTACTTTTTTCCTTCCCTTATGTTCATGAGCTTTGTTTCTTAAATTCCACATATTGGGGGGGGGTGGAAAGGGATAGGGTGGCTGGGTGATGGACATTGGAGAAGGTATGAGCTATGGTAAGTGCAGTGAATTGTGTACGACCGATGATTCACAGACCTGTATCCCTGAAGCAAATAATACATTGTATGTTAGTAAATTAAAAAAATAAATTCCACATGAGTGAAATCGTATGGTATTCGTCTTTTTCTGACTGACTTATTTCACTTAGCATAATTCCCTCTAGTTCTATCCACATAGTTGCAAATGGCAAGCATTCATTCTTTTTGATGGCTGAATAATATTCCATCGTATGTGTGTATACACACACACATACACACACCCCACATCTTCTTTATCCATTCACGTACAGATAGATATCTGCACTCCTTCTGTAATTTGGCTGTTTTGGACGTTGCTACTATAAACATTAGGATACATGTACTCCTTCCAATCACTGTTTGTATCCTTAGGATAAATACCTAGTAGTACAATTTCTGGGTCATGGGGTAGTCCAATTTTTAACTTTTTGAGGAACCTCCATAGTGGCTGCACCACCTTGCATTCCTACCAACAGTGCAGGGGCGTTCCCCTTTTTCTCATCTTTGCCAACACCTTGTTTCCTGAGTTGTTAATTTTACCCATTCTTTTTAATTCTGGTGGTCTAAAATTTCACAAAGGATGTGCCTTGGTATAGGTCTTAAGTTCCATTCGTTGTGAAGGGTCTGTGGTGGGCCCTTTCAATGTAGAAATTCGTGTCTTCCAAGTACCAGAAATTTTTCATATATTACGACAGCCAAATGTCAGACCTCTTAAACTGAACTTTTTTTTTTTTTACCCTTTTTTTCTCTTTTTCCTTTTGTTCCATTTTCTTGGAGATTAACATGATGTACTCTTCCAAGTCTTCTATTAAATTCATTTATTAAACTTACTGCTACCATATATTTAATTCCTAAGCATTCTCTCCTATCTTATGATTGTTCCTTTTACATAAATATATCTTACTTCACGGATAACCACTCTTTTCTTAGATTTAAGGAGATGCAACCATTGATGTTTATTTTAGGTTTACTTCTGGCAGCTTCACTTTGTTTCTTCTGAGTTCGTTGGTCTGTGTCTGTATCTGTTTGTCTCTCATATTGGAAACTTTGCTCAAATGTCTGAGGATCCTTCACAGTCAGTTCATTTGCAAGACCAAGGCACTGAAAATATGAATGCCAATTCTAGCTCTAGACAAAACAGAATATAGCCACTCCAGCCTTTCTCTCCCTCTCTCCCTGATTACAAATAAAAATCGAACAGAACACAAAATGCAACCACCGACAGACCCTAAAAAATAAAAAGAGCATGAGGATAGAGGAGAAAGGTCAAAACTTGAGTAAAAACCAGTACAACGGAGTTTTCTGAGGCTTTTTTCCTCCTTTATCTTCTGCTTTGAACCAAGGGTAGCGTTGTTAAATTGTGGAATTACCCAGGGGGAGGAGATAATAAAAAAAGCCCCACTTTTCTGGCCAGAAGATGAGTGAAAGGGACCCGTGTGAGCTGGAGAATGTGGGAGTTACCACAGTTGTGGTTTTCTCATTTAATTTTTCTCTCCTGGCCTTGCCTAAACGTAAGCAAGAGAACTGCACCTTAAGCTTGGTGGTCCAGGCACCTGAAACTCTGGGAGAAAACCTCTCTTTACCTGGAGGAAAAAAGAAAAGGGGTCCCTGTGGTCTTAAGCATGTAGGAGGACTCCTATAATTTCTCTCTCTCCTCTCATGGCTGTTCCCTGCGGGTGAATTCAGTCACGTGGAACTATATGATGGTAAGGAGGTGTTAAAACTCTCTATGCAAAACCTGTCTTCTAATCAAGAGGAACTGGGAAAGGGGCCACTGGGAGCCAGGGATTAGAAGAAATCCCAGCAAGGAGCAAGCCTAAGACAGGATCCTTAATTCTGAGTAGGAACCAACACAAGTCCCAAATTCATCCCTGGGCTGCACATACATGGAAGAGATCCAAAGAAGCATAGCAAAGTCTTTAAGAACTAAACTACAGTATAAACCACCACTCAAGTTGCAGACTAACTACTGAGTGTAGCATGTGAAGGCAAACTCAAACAGGATGATACTGAAACAAATCATCACCTACAATGGGAGAGACAGAACCTGTAGTCTTACTCTGAGTTAATTGCCAAAACAAAAATGAACATTCTCCAGATTTTTAAAAGGACCCAAAGTCTGACAGCATAATATTCAAAATACACTGAAGACACACTCCAAAATTATGTAACATACAAAGAACCAAAAAAAGTGACTCTCAGGGGGAAAAATAATTAACAGGTGTCAATTCTAAAGTGACACAGATATTACCAGTATAAAATTTAAAACACTTACATCTATGTTCCACAAGGTGAAGGTAACCAGAAATGACTGGAAAGATAAAAGTTCTCAGCAGAGAAAGAATAACTATAAAAAAGGAACAAAATGGAAATTACAGAATAAGACATGACAATACCTGATATTAAAAATCCAGATAAAGTCAATAGCAGAACAGAAAGGCAAAGGAAGATGCAGTGAAATATGAACTATATATTATATATACTATATATTATACATTTTCAACATATGTAGTTAAAACATGGGACCTTTATTAAATACTAAATCTAAATAGAATATAAAAGGTTAACTAATAGGGTCTAACACTCATGTCATGGGAATGTAGAAGAGACTGAGGCACACGCACACACACACACACACACACACAAAGTGAAGAAATAATGGTAAAAACTCCATAAATTTGGCCAAATACAAACATTTATATATTTGAAAAACTCAGTGAATATGAAAGAGTTGATAAAAATTTAAAGGACATCACACCCAGACACATCACAAACTGCTAAAAACCAAAGATGGAGGGGAAAAAAACTCCTCAAAGTGTCCAGAGAAAAACAATACATTACCTATAAGGGAACAATAATTCATATGGAACTGATTTCTCATTAGAAGCCATGGAGGCCAGGGTGCCTGGGTGGCTCAGTTGGTTAAGAGTCTGCCTTCAGCTCAGGTCATGGTCCCAGGGTCCTGGGATCAAGTCCCGCTTCGGGCTCCTTGCTCATTGGAGAGCCTACTTCTCCCTCTGCCTGCAGCTCCACCTGCTTGTGCTCTCTCTCTCTCTGTGACAAATAAATAATAAAAATCTTAGGAAGGAAGGAAGGAAGAAAGAAAGGAAGAAACGAACCATGAAGGCCAGAAGACACTGAAGCATCTTTCATCTTTTTATTTTTTTTTTAAGATTTTTTTTTTCCCTAAGTAGACTTCATGCCCAGTGCAGAGCCCAACACAGGGCTTAAATTCACACCCAGAGGTCAAGACCTGAGCTGAGACCAACAGCTGGATGCTTAAGCAACTGAGACATCCAGGTGCCTCTAAAGATTTTATTTTTAAGTAATCTCTACACCCAACATGGGGCTTGAACTCACAACCCCAAGATCAAGAGTCACAAGCTCCACCAACCGATCCAGCTAGGTGCCCCTGACAATGAAGCATCTTTAAAGTGCTGAAACAAAAACAACTATCAACCAAAAATTCTACATCCAGCAGGAATATCTTTAGGGATCAAAGATAACTAAAAAACATTCCAAAAGCAGGAAAACTACAAGAACTTAGTAACCATACCCTTGCAGCAAGAGAAATGCTGAACGCAGTTCTTTAAACTGAAGGACAATGATATTAGAAGGAAACATGGTACTTCAGAAATGATGGAGAGAAGAAGAGAAATGGTATATATCTGGGTAAATATAATAGACTACTTTTCTCCTCTTGAGTTCCTTAAAGTATGTAAGACTGTAAAAAGCAAATGTTACAACATTGTTGAGTGGGGGTTTTCAATGTATGTAGTTGAAACACACATGACAGTTATAACAGAAATAGGAGGATAAAGTGACCTTTATAGTTGTAAAATTTCCACATTCTCCTTGAAGTTATTAAATACTAAATCTAAATAGAATATGAAAGATTACGTATGTATATCATAATCTTCAGAACCACTAAAAAATATCAAATTTAAAAATTCAAAGAGATGTAAACAAAGAATCTATAGATAAGTTAAAATGAAATATAAAAACATCCAGATACCCAAAAGAAGATATGAAACAGGGAATGGATGAGCAAAATGGAGAGTACAAAAGGAAACCAAAAAAAATGAAAAGGGAGACCTAAATTTAAACGTATCAATAATTCCATTAAAAGTAAACAGCCTGAACACATCAATTAAAAGACAGGTCATTATGTTGTACACCTGAAACTAATATAGTATTATATGTCAGTTATACCTCAATAAAAAAATCATCCCCTCCCAAATTAAAAGGCAGACATTGTCAAAGTGAACTTAAGAACAAAAAAGGAAAAGTGAATTAGGGGAAATGGTGGAGTGGGGGTAGATGAAGCATGAGAGACTGTGGACTCTGAGAAACAAACTGAGGGTTTTGGAAGGGAGAAGGGTGGAGGGATGGGTGAGCCTGGTGGTGGGTATGAAGGAGGGCACGTATTGCATGGGTGTGGTGCATAAACAATGAATCTTGGATCATTGAAAAAATAAAATAAAAAAAAATAAATGTAGCAGCAACAACAACAACAAAAGGAACAAAAAGGATGAAGTATATGCTGCCTACAAGAAAACCACTTAAATAAAAATAATAAATAAATAAAACCACTTAAATATAACATAGGTTAAAACTAAAAAGATGAAAAAAGATATACTATACAAACACTAATCAAAAGAAAGCTAGAAAATGGTTAAAATGTTAAAGTTTGTGTTATGTATATTTTACCATGAGGGAGAAAAAGAAAAAGAACTAGAGTGGCTATATTAGCATAAGAAAAAGTAGTCTTCAGAACAAGGGAATTTATCAGGATATGAAAAGAGACATTATAGGGCGCCTGGGTGGCTCAGTGGGTTAAGCCTCTGCCTTCAGCTCAGGTCATGATCTCAGGGTCCTGGGATCAAGTCCTGCATCAGGCTCTCTGCTCACTCTCTCTCTGCCTGCCTCTCTGCCTAATTGTGATCTCCCTCTCTCTCTGTGTCAAATAAATAAATAAAATATTTTTAAAAAGAGACATTATATAATGTTAAAAGGGTCAATTAACCAAGATGACAAAACAATCCTCAATGTGTAAGCATCTAATAAGAGAAAGCCAAAATAAATGAAGCAGAGATAGAACTGTAATGAGAGATAAATAAACCCATAATTAGAGACTTCCACAAATCTCTCAGTAATTGATTGAACAAACAGAAAATGAGAAAGGATACAGAAGATCTGAATAGAACCATCAACCAACCTGATCTGACATTTACAGAACACACCACCCAAAATTAACAGTACACATATTCTTTTCAAATACACACAGAACATTCACCAAGATAAACCAAATCATAAACAAAACATAAACAAATATGTTATAAACAAACCTTAACAAATTTAAAATAACTGAATCCATACAAAGTATATCCTCTGACCATAATGGGAATTAAAGTAGAAATCAATACAGAAAAATACCTGAAAAATGCCCCCAATTATTTGGAAATTAACACACTTCTAAAAAATATAAAATCCACAGATTGAAGAAGTCTCAAGGAAATTAGGAAATACTTTGGACCAAATGAAAATATAACATATCAAAAGTAGTGATATCCAGCTAAACTAGTGCTTACAGGGAAATTTATGGGATTAAAAGAAGAAAGGGAAGAACTAAAATTAGAGCAAAAATCAACAAAATTTAAAACAGGAAAACAGGAAAAGTAAATGAAATCAAAAGCTGATTCTCTGATAAAAAAAAAACCTGATAAACCACTAGCAACAGTTGACAAAGGGAAAAAGAGAGAGAGACAGAGACAGAGAAGACACAAAGTATCAATATCAGATATGGAAGAGAGGATATCATTACAGACAGGTATATTAAAAGGATATGAGAATACTACAGACAACTCTATCCCCATAAATTTGACAATTTACAAGTAGTTCAACACTCAGAAATTCACAAAAACTAAAATTCACTCAAGAAGAAACAGAGAATCTGAATGGTCTTACTAAGAGTTTAAAATCTTTCCCCAAAACAAAAACCAGGTCCAGATGGCTTCATTGGCAAATTCTACCAAATATAGAAGGAAGGAATGATATCAATTCTACACAACTGCTTCCAGAAAACAGAAGAAAATAGAATACTTCTCAACTTAATTAATTTGTAAAGGAAGCATTACCCTGATATCAAAACCAGACAAAAACATTACAAGACAGACAAAAACAAAAAGAAACAAGAAAAACACTACAGACCAGAATCACTCACGAAAGGAGACACAAAAAGCCTCAACAAAATATTCTAAATCAAATCCAGGAATATATATAAGGGATAATGCATCATGACCAATGGGATTAATTCTGAAAACGCAAGGCTGGTTCAACATTCAAAAGTCTATCAATGTGATTCATCATATTAACAGACTAAAGAAGAAAAACTCAATGATGATCTCAACAGATGCAGATATTGCATTTGCTAAAAGAGACCATCCATTCATGATTTTGAAAATGCTCATCAGCAAACTAGTTAGAGAAGGGATTTACTTTGATCTGATAAAGGTTATCTACAAAAAAAAAACCCCTACAGCTAACATCTCATTCAACAAGGAAAGACCGTAGTTCTTTTTTTTTTTATTTTATTTTTTTTATTTACTTGACAGAGAGAGAGACATCACAAGTAGGCAGGGAGGGGAGGAAGCAGGCTCCCTGCTGAGCAGGGAGCCCGATGCGGGTCTCGATCTCAGGACCCTGGGATCATGACCTGAGCCGAAGGCAGGGGCTTTAACCCACTGAGCCACCCAGGCGCCCAAGACCTTAGTTCTTAACAAAGATGTCTGCTCTCACCACTCCTATTCAACACTATACAGAAGTCCTAGCCAGTACAATAAAGGAAGAAAATAAACTGAAGTCGTGCAGATGAGAAAGGAAGACATAAAATTCTATCTGCAGGCCACATGACTGTCTACATAGAATCCTAAGTGAGAGGATAGATATAGAAAGAGTCAAGAGCCAATTCATACACAAAAACAGAACTCCGACCTACCATCTCTGTAGCAACTAGCTCAGGAAGCCAAACCACAACTTCTGTAGTGATCGACTGGTTCCAAACTGCTAGGATTTGATCAATAACTGCCAGCTTCCCTAATTTTGCCCCCACTTCCAATTCAGGACCAACAAGAGAAAGCGAAATAAGCTCCTTTAACCAATCACATAGGATGCCCCACTTCTAGTCAGGCCAGCTTCCAGCTTCCCCATGCCAACAACTTCCCATTAGGACGACCTGAAGCTTTCCTTTTTTTCATTAAAAAGCTTTTATATTCTCCATTTAGATTCCCTTTTGAGTCCATGCCAAATGCAAGTAATGGTGGCTGATGCCCTACTTATTCTCATTTAGGTGGTCTTCATTTATTTCCATACAAGAAATCTACAAAAAAAGCTAGAATACATACGTGAGTTTATAAGGTCACACACAACACAAGGCCAATACATAAAAATCACCTGTATTTCCATATACTTGCAATGAATTATTGGAAATAAAAATTTTGGAGCATCATTTATAATAATGTATACACACACAAAGAAAATACATAGATATAAATCTAACAAAATAATGTAGTATCTGTATGCTGAAAATCATGAAACATTGATAAAATTAGTTAAAGAAGACCTACAAGGAGAAAGATACTGTGTTCATAGACTGGAAGATTCAATATGAATACAATATTAAGTCTCCTCAGACTGATCTATAGATTCATTCAATGCAATTCTTTTTTTTTTTTAAGATTTTATTTATTTATTTGTCAGAGAGATGAGAGAGAGAGAAAGAGAGAGAGAGGAAGTGTGAGCACAGGTAGAGGGAGTGGCAGGGGGAGGGAGAAGCAGGCTCCTCACTGATCAGGGAGCCTGATGCAGGACTCAATCCCAGGACCCTGGGGTCATGACCTAAGCCAAGGGTAGATGCTTAACCAATGGAGCCATGCGGGCATCTCTCATCCAATGCAATTCTAAAATACCAGTGGGATTTTTTTGTAGATAGTGACAAAAATTTATACAGAAAAATAAAGGAACTAGAAAAGCCAAAGCATTTTTGAAAAAGCATATAGTTGGAAAATACACACTAATTTCAAGATATTCTATGGGGCGCCTGGGTGGTGCAGTCAGTTAAGCCTCAGACTCTTGGTTTCAGCTCAGGTCATGATCTCAGGATCATGAGATGGAGCCCTCCATCGGGCTCCTCATTCACCACAGAGTCTGCTTCAGTTCCTCTCTCACTCTGCCTCTCCTCCCCAATTGCTCTCGCTCAAATAAATAAATAAATCTTAATAAATCAATACAATAGGAAAAAAAGATATTCTAGAGCTACAGTACTCAAGACAGTACTGGCAAAAGGACAGACCACAGATCAACAGAGTTGAATACAGAGCTCAGAAACAAGTGATGTTTTTAACAAAAGTACAAAAACGACTTAATGAAGAAAAATATCTTCAACAAATTGGTGTTGGAATAATTAAACATGGATATGGAAGGGCGGCTGGGTGGCTCAGTGGGTTAAGCCTCTGCCTTCGTCTCAGTCATGATCTCAGGGTCCTGGGATCGAGCCCCGCATGGGGCTCCCTGCTTGGTGGGGAGCCTGCTTCCTCCTCTCTCTGCCTGCCTCTCTGCCTACTTGTATCTCTCTCTGTAAAATAAATAAATAAAATCTTTAAAAAAAAACATGGATATGAAAGAAAGAAAGAAAGAAAGAAAGAAAGAAAGAAAGAAAGAAAGAAAGAAAGGAAGGAAGGAAGGAAGGAAGGAAGGAAAGAACTTGACCCATACCTCAAACATTATTCACAACAGAGAAGATTAGTAAAGTGGACTTCAAAACTTAAAATATTTGCTCTGTGAAGACATTGTTAAGAAAATGAAAAGATAAGCAAGCTAGAGATTGGGAGAAAATACTTGAAAATTACGTATCAGGTAAAGAACTTTATCCAGAATATATAAAATCACTAAAAACTCAAGCCTAAGAAACAAAACTCAATTAAAAAAGACAAAGCCAAAAAAAAAAAAAAGACAAAGCCAATGATTTAAATAAACACATCACCAGATATATAGACATGGTACATAAGTACATGGAAAGATGCTCATGTACTTGTACATGTACATAATTGGAGAGATGCAAATTAAAAACCCAATGACCTACAACGACATACCTACCAGAATGGCAAATAAACATAATATAACAAAACCAAACATAAACATCTAAGTGCTGGTGAGGATGTGAAGCAACTGAACTCATACATTGCCGATGCTCATGCAAAGTGGTACAGCTATTTTGGAAAACAAATGATCAGTTCCTTATGAAGTTAAATATGTATGTTATATGACCCAACAATCCCACCTGTTTATTCATGAGAAATAAACACTTACACTCACTCAAAAATCTGTTTGCCAATGTTTATGGTAACTTTATTTGTTAATGCCAGAAACTGGAAACAACTCAATTGTCCCTCAACAGATAAACAGATGAACAAACTGGTACATACCATGGAATATCACTCAATAATAAAATGAAAAGACTACAGATACATACAACAACATGGACAAAACTGCAAACATATTAGAATAAGTTAACAAAGCCAGACTCAAAGACTTGATACTATAAAATTCATTTAAATAATATTCTGGAAAAGGCAAAAGTATAAAGACAGAATAGATGAATGCCTGCCAGGTGTTAGGGATGAAGGCTGATCAAAAAGGGGAACTCTTCTGATGCTGATAGCATTGGTGGCTACCAGGCTATACACATCTGTTTAAACTCAACAACCTGTAAACCAAATAGTGAATTTCACTACAGGTAAGTGTAAATTAATTAAAGTCAAAAAGCAGAATGGATTTTCTACTACTGGATGTGATTTTGTCAACATTAAATGTTACCATAGGTAGATAATTAGGCAAAGAGCTATTCATATCATTAAGCGCCCGTGAATGTCAGTATCTGTACATATTTTTTCTAGAAAATAAAATTTCGGTAGAAAAAAAAAATCCACCAGTCCCCTACTGCTAGAGGTAGGGATAGGGATGAAGATGCCTACCTGCTAGTGTTCTTACAGCTGTGTCTACTTTCCTATTCTTTCTGTTCTTATGGTTTTATAAAATTCTTTTATTCCTTTATTTTCATTTCCTTAGGGTTTCCTGAGGATGTAGAGATAAACACATGCATAAAACCCATTATGTTTACCTGGAAATCTAAAATTCACTTTCTCAAATTTTATCAAATACTGTGGTGCGTGAAGTAGTAGATAGGAATTGTGAAGTTGGCCACAAGAATACATGACTCAGAGTGCCTTCTCCCAAGAAACTTCCTCTTTAAAGAATAGGGAAAAGTCATATTCAGAAACACTAAGTAATAAACAGTGTCAAGTACCTATGTATCCAGTGGAAGTACCTATGTATCTAAGTGGAAGGAGCTTACTTCTCTGCCTAAGAGGGTTAACAAGTAACAGTGGCATTGGTATACAGCAGACATTGCTCAAGGCGGTCAGAATCTGAAGAGTAAGAACAGTTAGGAGACTACTCAATAATAGTGCAGGTAAAATATAAAGGTCTGAACTAGGACTAAGAGCAAAAAAGATGGATTCGAAAGACATTCAGGAAGAAAAATCAACAGATTTGGTAACTGAATTATGAAGGGACAATGACTGGATAAATGGTGAGGACATTCATGAGACCCCATGAGAGGAAGAACAGTGGATGACTGAGTTGCTTGGTCATATTGAGTTTACACATATCTCTGAGCCACAAAGATAGTTATGTTTAATAAGCAGCCCAAAATAAAAATCTAAAATTTTATAAATGGGTCTAAAATGTGGATTTAGCAGTGCGGTTCTAAAAACCACAGCCACGAATAAGATGGCTCAGAAGAGTTTTAAGAAAATAGATTACAGAGAAGGAATCCATTGGGGGCGGGGGGCGGGGGTAGGAGGGGGAAGTGACTGAAAACTGGCCAGAGCAGGAGGAGGGAGTAGAAGAGGAGTGAATGAGAGAGAATTTAAGGAAAAGAACAGTATTCAGTACCAAATCCTGAGGAAAAGTTTAGTAAAATATGAAGTAAAAAGTACCTTCTAGATTTGGCAATTAAGCTAGTGATGAACCATGATTTAAAAGAATGGGCAGGTCTTTTTGATGTTGGTATTCCTAATTCCAGTATGGGGCAGGGGGCTTCCCATCCCCCACAAAACCAAGCAATTCTTGGACACCATCGATCTGAGGATTCAACTCAGTTCCATTACCATCTACCTGGAGACAGCATCAGATTCCACAGGTTGAGGGCTCTGTCCTACAAGACTGCTTCCACCCCCCAACTTCAGAGGCCAGCTGCAAGCCCCAACAGCTCTCCAAATCCAGTCCTGGGTTTTTAACGGAGGTTTCATTACACAGACCAGCCAAAAAAACTTCACACAACCAAAACCCATAATTGTTCGATTAATCCAAGAAGAGAAAGAAATATGAACACTGAACTAGTGGGAGAAATAGAAATTGTGAAATGTTATTTTTAAATCCAAATATGTCAGTAATTAAACTAACCATGTGAAAGGTCTATTAAAATATCTGTTAAAAATACTACTATCAATTCTTGTGGGATTTAGCTAACGCTATGTGTAGAGGGAAATTCTAACCATAAACACATGCATTAGTGATCTACGTATCAATCTCAACAAGTTAGAAAAATAACAGCAAATTAAAACCACCCCAAAGTAAAAGAAATAAATACGAATAGTCAATGAAATAGAAACAAGTATAATGGCAGAAACCAAACATTAATAAAAGGAATCAATTCCTATTAAGACCCATCTTTAATTTAAATAAGAGAAAAAACTTCAACAACGAGAAAAGGCACACCACTTATAGAAGCTACTTAACATTCGTTTTTCAGATCCCAGCTTTTGACCCTTGACCAGGAAGAGCCTCCCCGCTCCTCCTGTCAGCCAGCTCTTCTCTGATTCTGTACATATGTTTCTGTGTTATTTCTGGGTCTCCCGTATGAGTCTATGTTCTGTGAGGAGAGGGATCACTCACTATGACTACCCACAGTCTAGCACAAGGTGGTGGTAGGGCAGGGACTCAATAATCATTCAGCAAATACTGAGTGCCCACCATGGACCTGGTACTCTTTTAGCTGCTCAGAATACAATAAGCAAAACAGACAAAATTCTATGCCTTCGTGGAGCTTACATTCTCATGGAAGGAGAAACAAGCAAACAAATAAAATATATACTATGTCAGATGGAGACAAACAGACAAAGCAGGGAAAGGTGAGAGTAGAACTGAAAAACTGCAACTTAAACTTTACATTTAAAAAATTTAAAGTCAGGTGGTCAGGGAAGGCTTTATTGAGGTAAGAAAGCAGACCGTGCCCACCTGGCAGGTTTGAAGAACGATCAGAAAGCATGGATGGAACAAAGTGAGGGTATCAAGTAAGGGGAGAGCAATAGAAGGCAAAGTCAAAAAACATCAGCAGATCATATGGGGTGTTTAGGCCATTATTAGGACTTTGGCTTTTACTCTGAATGAAACAGGAAGCTCATTTGTGGGTGTGGCCACCGTTTATATTTTAAAAGGATCACTCTGGCTGTAGTGTTGCAGTCTATGAGGGAGAAAGGTGGAAATCAGGAGTCCAGTTATGAGGCTACTGCAGTAATCCCAGAAAAAGACTGGCCTGGACTAGATGACAGAAGTGGAAGTGGTGAGAAAGGGTTAGACCCAGCATAAATTTTGAAGGTAGAGCCATATAGGACTTGGCTCACAAATTGGATGTGCTGTGACAGACAAGGAAAACAGTCTAAGATGATACCAAGGTTTCAACTTGAGCAGCTAAAAACAAGTTATTTTCTGAGCTGGGAAAGAGAAGGCTTCAGGGAGATAGAGAATTCAGTTTTGGACACATCATTTAACCTGCCCTTTATGTACTGAAGTGGAGATGTCAGGGAGGCAACTGAATTATGAGTTTTCGGTTCAAGCCAGAGATAAAAATTCGAGAGTTGTCAGCATATGGGTGGTATTTAGAATCATGAGATTGAAGGAAATCACCAAGAAACCTTTGACAAATGCATCAATTCATTAATCAATGACTAATAAACATATGACTGCTAGCCATCCAAGCTGTCATGGATGAAAAAGTGTTGTTGAAATTTGGGGACTTGAACTTCAGTTGGGAGTGAAACCACAACTATGTTTATTTGGGTTTTTATTTATTTATTTATTTTTAAAGATTTTATTTTATTTATTTGACACAGATAGAAAGATCGCAAGTAGGCAGAGAGGCAGGCAGAGAGAGAGAGGAGGAAGCAGGCTCCCTGCGGAGCAGAGAGCCCAATGCGGGCCTCGATCCCAGGACCCTGAGATCATGACCTGAGCCAAAGGCAGAGGCTTTAACCCACTGAGCCACCCAGGCGCCCTGTTTGTTTGGGTTTTTAAAGAAGAATCTTCTCAAATAGCACCTCCAAGGGCAAAAATGCATAGCCAACATTAAGGGAAGGCAAGTTTCCTCAGTTTCCTCTTATTTGTCCTCCAAAATTGGTAGATTTCCTAGCTGGCACCATGTTACCTGCTTGCGCTCTCTCTCTCTCTTTCTATATATATATATGCCTTGAAAAGGATGCTGTACATATCTTATGAAATCCTGGGGAAAGGTACCCTTTGCTGAGTGTTTGAAGATGATCCCAGCCATACATCTTGGTAATTATTTTTTAAGATTTTATTTAATTTATTCATTTGAGAGAGAGAGCATGTTCAAGTGGGGGGAAGGGTGGAGGGAGAGGAAAAGAGAATCTCAAGCAGACTCCAAGCTGAGCTTGGAGCCTGACGCAGGGCTCAATACCACAACCCTGAGATCACAGCCCGAGCCGAAATCAAGAGTCAGCCTCTTAACCAACTGAGCCACCCAGGTGCCCACCTCTTGGTAATTTCTAAAGGAAACAACCATATAAGCTCGTTTACTTTACTTGCTATAGGAATATTGCTGAAAACATTGTCTATATATCTGTGTCCTTTATGTGTAAACTTATAAGAGCTTTCTTTTATAATTAATGAGATAATTTTGCCTTCCCTGAAGAGTTATACGCAATGTTTCCTTTTTTAGGCAGGACTGCCTTGAAGTACATAACGTTTGATCCCATTTATATGATACACTAGAACAAGCAAAACTATAGTAGAAAAAAAAATCACAGCAATGGATACCTCTGGAAGGTTGAGGGATTGACAGGCAAGGGGCAGGATGAAACTTCCTAAGGTTATAGTAATGTTCTACATCAGGATTTCTTGGAAGCGGCACTACTAACAAAGATTGTGACTAGACTCTACCCACTAGATGTCAGTACTACCCTTCCCAAACCCACTTGGGATAGCCAAAAACAATCGCCACACAGTCAAATGTCCCCTGGGAGGCAAAATCGCCCCTCATTGAGTACCACAGCCCTACATCTTCACAGAGTTCTGGCTTACAAAAGTGTATGCATTTATGTCAAAATCAGAGAACATATATTTACTATCCGTGTGTTGCACTGTATGTATATTTTAGCTCAAAAGAAAACGAACTGTAAACACATAATGAACTCTAGTTAATGATATACATGCTCAAGTATTTAGTTTTTTGTTTTTTGTTTTTTGGTTTTTTTTTTAGTGATGGTTGGATAGAGAGGTGGATATTTGTATAGTCAGGTAATAATGACTGTATAGCAAAATGTTAATGGTAGAATCTAGGTAGTGGATATACAGGAACTCTATACAATTCTTTGAACTTTTCTGTATGTTTGCAAATTTTCATAATTAGGTTATTCTCATCAATCCATTACACAAATCAAGTACCCAGTGCAGCCAGTTCAGAAATATGGGGATACTTGTGCACTGGAAAGTATCAGCCTACTAAGTACTGTGATCTTGGAAAGAGTCACAAGTTACACCACATGGTATGTGGTTCTTGATGGCTTCTTGAAGAAGAAACAATACCCTACAGCTCCACAATCACTAATAAGTTACATTAGCAAACTCATACCTCGTAAACATTTAAGAACACTTTAAACATTCTGAAATTTCAGTTAAAACTAAATGCCTGCACATTGTTTCATGAATGCATCGTCAAATATTTGAAAAGTAAAATGTAATGATGATTAAATATAAGTTATGGTATTTCTTGTTTCTCACAACGCATTTTTTACCTTAGTATTATATTATGTAATTATAACTCAATAGTGTGTAATGTGCTCTGTTGTGTCATATAATAGGTAGCAAATCCTTTTAAAAGATGCAGTAAAACTGGTCATTTCCTATAGGCTGAAGTATTAGTGCATATAAAGCCTACAACTTTATTGGGGGTGATACAATCATCTGACATTCAAAGCATGGATCACAAACCAGTGATAGTCTATGAACTCTCTTATGGATCCATGCTGAGATCAGTGCAGAAACTGAGAGGAAGCACTTAGAAACTTTCACAGAAGTGTGACACTAACATGACATCAAAATGCATCAGTGGATTTCTTTTTTGAACAGAATATAGACAGATCCAAGTGCTGTCAAACTCACGTGATGAGTTGCATATGGCACAGAATCAAGTTACATGTGATATTTCAAGGTTATCTTGTCAGCTTCCTAAAGGTGTATAAAAATCTGAGAAAACGTGCAGGCTTATTCATTTTCATAACTAGTTAATTTTATCAACATTTTCATCTTAATCAAGCCTGCTTATTTTATAATTTAACATAATTTGCTAAATTAGAGAAGTGAAATTTATATTAGTCTAACCTAATTTATATGTGGACAAACAAGCTCCAGTGGATTTTTCAGCATCTTTTTAGTAGAGAAGACACACCTTCTCTGAATGCAACAGTAGCAGTAAACAAAATGAGGATGAAGGATGTGACTGATTCTGAATAGATGAAGACTAACAGAGGCCTACTTTCACTCAGGAGTATGGTCCTTCATATAATGAGTTCATTTTTGTAGCCATAATGGATGGTGAAGTGCTAACATCACAGTACATTAACTGCAGAATATACTGGTTAGTGGAGCAACAAAACCATCTAAATTTCAGGAGTATTTATATACAAAATGTATACAAAAATAAGTTCAAAACCAAAATGATTATTTGGAAAAAAGCTAACAGAACTAGATATGTAGCATTTTATCCATAAATATTTGTTTTACAGGCTTCCTATCTTAGCATTTTGTACTGCTGATACTAAAATGATAAATACAATTGTTAAGAAACAAGAGAATAACTACATCAAAAATACTTGCTTAGATATATTGGGTAAACCTGTACTTTCCAAAGCTAGCACAGCTCACCACATTTAGAAACTCATGATCTGGAAGAATCAATTTACAAAACCACACTTGCAAAGTATTTTTCATTGCACCTGGACAAGTGCACAGATATTGCCAATATGTTATTTGAAAATGATAGTGATATAAAGAAAGAATTCTTGTTCTCAGTTTTATAGCTATCAAACAATCAGCTTTGAACTGAATAAAACTATGAAGAATTACACTGTCAACAAAACTTATCTGGAGTTTTACAGAGAACAGTGTTCTGATGGCACAACTGATATGACAAGAAAACATTCTGGAGTAATTTCCCAGATGAAGGAGCATCAGAAAGTAAATCAACACATAGCTTTTTCTGTTGACAAAATCTTGTTACAAAAAGTCAGTTGAACTCATTCATGAAAATATAAATGTTAAAGAATTAAAGGTTATTCTCTTTATTATGTAATAACAAAGCCATAGCTTATAAACGATTACTAATGGATTAATGTTAAAACAATGTCAATGTTAAAACAATGGCTCCTGAGGGGAAGTTGAAATTACAAACAAACTCTTAGTGTTTCTGTGAGATAAAAAACAAGTTTGGTTCCAACTTTTCAAAGATGTTAAGTGGATAACCAAGTTGTATAATATCTTCAGTACTTTTAATGCTCTTAAGGCTTCCTTACAAGGAAGAAATGAAACATGTTTTTCAATGGTAGGTTAAGATTAAAGGGAAAAACAAAAGTTCGCTTGGAAGAACAGTTTCTATAGTTATTAGCATTTAGTTTATAAATGTAGTATAACTCCTTCAAATTTAATTTTCCATCCAAATGAGATCCACAGATAGGAAATGTAATAGAACTGAACCGGTTTCTTTCATTTAAAGATAATTTAACCATTTACAGCTTAAACTGTTGGAACTGGCTACTGCTGAAAGATAAAGGATACATTTGGGACTATAGCACCACACGTTTTTGGTTAAATTCTAAATGAATATCCTGAGCTTGATGAAACCGCTTTTAAGATCTCTTCTTCTGTAGTCCGACCAATATAACTCAACATTTCCTCTACAGTATTATTAAATCAAAGCATAACAAGTTTAACTATAATGTCATCATCTGAAAGTAGTGCTATCTTCAATCCAACCTGATAAGTTAATAAGCAAGACATAAACTTATCTGTCACATTAAAACTTTAAATATTGGTAAGTTGATGTTTTTTCAAGGTTTAAGTTAGGTGTTTAAAATACCCAATTGGGGCGCCTGGGTGGCTCAGTGGGTTAAAGCCGCTGCCTTCGGCTCAGGTCATGATCCCAGGGTCCTGGGATCGAGGCCCACATCGGGCTCTCTGCTCAGCAGGGAGCCTGCTTCCTCCTCTCTCCTCTCTCTCTGCCTGCCTCTCTGCCTACTTGTAATCTCTCTCTCTGTGTCAAATGAATAAATAAAATCTTTAAAAAAAAAAAAATAAATAAAAAAATAAAATACCCAATTGTTGGGCGCCTAGGTGGCTCAGTGGGTTAAAGCCGCTGCCTTCAGCTCAGGTCATGATCCCAGGGTCCTGGGATCGAGGCCCACATTGGGCTCTCTCTGCTCAGCAGGGAGCCTGCTTCCTCCTCTCTCCTCTCTCTCTGCCTGCCTCTTTGCCCACTTGTAATCTCTCTCTCTCTGTGTCAAATGAATAAATAAAATCTTTAAAAAAAAAAAAATACCCAGTTGCTGAGGCGCCTGGGTAGCTCAGTGGGTTAAGCCTCTGCCTTCCGCTTAGGTCATGATCTCAGGGTCCTGGGATCGAGCCCTGTATCGGGCTCTATGCTCACCAGGGAGCCTGCTTCCTCCTCTCTCTCTCTGCCTGCCTGTCTACCTACTTGTGATCTCTCTCTGTCAAATAAATAAAATCTTTAAAATAAAATACCCAATTCCTATTTCATAACTTTATTTTTTTAACGTAATCTCCACACTCAACGTGGGGCTCGAATTCACAACCCCGAGATCAAGAGTCACATGCTCCATTGACTGAGGTACCCCACTATTTCATAACTTTAGATTATGATTACAAAAAACATAAAGAGTGTAATAGAGAAATTTACCATAGTAATTGACTATACATGAATAGTTTTTATAACTCTTCATATTATTTTACTGATTAAAATGTGATTTTTGTCATTTGAATAAATTACTTGAACTTGTATTTAGCATGAGTTTTCAATTATTTTTTAATAATTCATTTTGTAAACAAATCAGTCCGTAATGGATTAGAAATTTTAAAAACTCATCTTTCACTACAGTTTGAAAAACACTGGGCTAGCCTTAAGTAGTTACTTGTATCTTGAGTTTCTGGCAAAAGTAAATCCACACAAATCCTGAATAAATCTCTATTATTTGAGATTTTGTAAACACTTGGAGTAAACTTGAATTTTTAAGTATTTGAAAATTTGAAGGGTGTAGAAAAATGTCTTAACCAATTGCTGGTATTCATATGAGAGTAGAATTCCATTTATCAGAGGAGTTCACCAGTCTGGTCCATTGCTTGCTTGTTTTCACAGTAAATAAAGAGAACCTGTACTAGAACATATTTTCATATTTAATCCAGCATTTTAGCCATTGAAATTATTGTCTTTGATGGAAAAAAGAACTGATGAAGATCCTCTTAAAAGCAAAACCTAACCAGCTGAGATAAACAAACTGAACAAAACTGTCTTTGGAGTATCAAAATGTTCTGATTGTAATCTCAGACTCCCTGAAGCTCAAGTAAATTTCAACCTGAAAAATAAGCACTTGGCTCAGAGATTTGTAGATCATTACACTAGCCAATACAATATCAATGAAAATATTAGACCGTCCCCCCATAATTTTAAAATAAGGAAGGAAAGGGGCCCCTGGGAGGCTCAGTTGTTAGGCATCTGCCTTCGGCTCAGGTCCTGATCCCAGAGTCCTGGGATCAAGCCTCGAATCAGCCTCGCTGCTCCACAGAAGGTCTGTTCTCCCTCTCCCACTCTCCCTGCTTGTGTTCCCTCTCTCACTATGCCTCTCTGTATCAAAAAAATAAATAAAATCTTTAAAAAAAAATAAGGAAAGGAAAAATAAAATAAGATGAAATCAGAGAGGGAGACAAACCATGAGAGGCTCTTAATTCTAGGAAACAAACTGACAGTTGCTGGAGGGGAGGGGGGTGAGGGGATGGAGTAATTGGGTGATGGGCATTAAGGAGGGCACATGATGTAATGAGCACTGGGTGTTATAAGCAATTGATAAATCACTAAATTCTACCCCTGAAACTAATAATACACTCTATGTTAACTAAACTGAATTCAAATACAAAATTAAAAATAAAATAAAATAACAGTAGTATTCACAGTGGCATATATTGCCAGTAATCAAAACCAAACCGTGGGAGGTATACCGTGGGTCATTCAGGAATGTGAAAGCAAATCTAAGCCACTCTTTTAAGACAGTAATCAGTGCTGGGAAGAAGATGCCTGAGGCTATCAGAATTACTGCTACCATAAATAGTTTACAAGTATAAGGAAAAAAATTTTTAAACTCCATTTTAACTTAAAGGATGAGATGAGCACTGGGTGTTATATGCAACTGAAGAATCATTGAACATTATATAAAAACTAAGGAAGTACTATATGTTGGCTAATTGAGTTTAAAAAAAAAGAATAGGTATTTTCTATTCAAACTTTCTTTGATTACTTGTTTCCTTGATCCAGTTCTCTACCTTTTGGGTCTCAAAAAATAGCTCAAGAAGTAGATGCTGTTTAGAATACTCCCATATAACAATCTTTCTGAATAAAAACTTGAGCCCTAACTTTGTACTACTAAAAACCTTGTGATACCACATTTTGTGTCAAAGTGAAGTAAGGAAACATATATCAATACTAATAAACAAACAAACTTTCCATTTTCTCTTATTTCCCGGCCCTAATGTGTTTCAAAATATACTACATAGTGAGATTTAAATACCCTAGAGCTGAAAAACAGATATAAAAATCTGAGCCTCAAATAGCTGGTATAAATTGAGGGGAAAAATAATAAAATGCATAGTACTTAATGTTTTAAAATAATTTCAGGGAATTCTGCATATGAGGAAAGGAGTAACAGAGATGAAAAGATTTTCAGAGATAAAAACATGATTTGCCAAATTTCTTTTTCTTTTTCTTTTTTAATTTGACAGAGAGAGAGATCACAAGTAGGCAGATAGGCAGGCAGAGAGAGGAGGGGAAGCAGGACCTCTGCTGAGTGGAGAGCCCGATGTGGGGCTCAATCCCAGGACCCTGAGATCATGACCTGAGCCAAAAGCAGAGGCTTAACCCACTGAGCCACCCATGCGTCCCCTCAAATTTTTTTTAAAAGATTTTATTTATTTGACAGAGAGAGAGAGAGAGAGAGAGAGAGAGAGAGAGAGAGAGAGAAAGGGAACACAAGCAGGGGAGTGGGAGAGGGAGAAGCAGGCTTCCCGCTGAGCAGGGACCCTGATGCAGGGCTCGATTCCAGGACCCGGGGATCATGACCTGAGTCAAAAGGCTGACGCTTAATGACTGAGCCACCCAGGCACCCCTGATTTGCCAAATTTAAAACAGCAATGGAAGCATTTTGGCATGTAATAAAATATTTGAAAAGAGGGGTGCCTGGGTGGCTCAGGTCATGATCTCAGGGTCATGAGATCAAGCCTGTGACAGGCGCCATGCTCAGTGCAAAGTCTGCTTAAGACTCTCTCTCCCTCTCCCCCTCCCCTCTTCTCTCTCTCTCTCTCAAATAAATCTTAAAAAGAAAAGAAATATTACACAGATCAACCTTACCAAAAATAGGAGTTGTAGAAGGAAAAAAACTATTTATTCTCTTAAGAAATTTATTGAGCATACAGTATACTATTGACAGGGAACAAGGAGACAATAGTCTCCTTCCATTGACGTGGAAAAGTTCACATTCTAGAACAAATGAAGCTGAAGTAATAACCAAAGAAAAGAAAATTACAGTGCTGAAAAAAATGCAGGAAGGAAGGGAGGAAGGAGAAAAGGAAAAAAGTGAGGAGGAAAGGAAGGAAGGAAAGGAGGAAAAGGGAAAATATACACATTTTGTGTTCTAGCTAGATTTAATGCAAAGAGATTGATAGAACTTTTTTTCACAATTTTATATTTATTTGACAGAGAGAGAGAGACAGCGAGAGGGAATACAGGCAGGGGGAGTAGGAGAAGGAGAAGCAGGCCTCCCGCTGAGCAGGGAGCCTGATGCAGGGCTTGATCCCAGGACCCTGAGATCAAGACCTGAGCCAAAGGCAGACGCTTAATGACTGAGCCACCCAGGCACCCCGAGATTCATAGAATTTTTTTTAAAGACTTTATTTATTTATTTGAGACAGTACAAGCAGGGGGAGGGGCAGAAGGTGGGGGAGAGGGAGAAGCAGGCAGGAAGCCTTGATGTGGGACTCGATGCCAGGACTCTGGGCTCATGACCTGAGTGGAAGGCAGATGCTTAACTGACTGAGCCACCCAGATGCCCCTCTTTTCAAATATTTTATTGCATGTTAAAATGCTTGTGATCCAAAGTTAAAACAAAGAGGATGGCCTCAGTTTTTTCTTTAAAAAAAGAGCACATATTTGTGTATACATTCATATGAATATACATATATACATGTGCACAATACATATTTATAGACAAAAAACAAATGAAAGACAGTGTACTAAAATGTTAATGGAGGTAATTTTATCTTCTCTTTTACCTTGCAAAGTTTTTTTTTTTAAACCAGAATGAGTTTTTCAAGACCGTTTACAATAAATGTAATGACAGACTGATACAGTTGCGTGTAAGTCTTGCTGTTTGCTATTTGTCCCAACTGTGCTTTGTTCCTTTTCCCCTCATATCCTGCCTTCTTTGGGATTAAGGTTATTTTTTTTAGGTCTCCATCTCTGCAGTTAGTTTATTGGCTATAATTCTGCTTAATTTTTCTAGTGGTTTCCCTAGGTTTTGCATTGTATCTTTACATTATCTTTGACTTATTTTGCTTTCCTATAGTACAGCCCCTCATGTGTAATTAAAGAAATTTACAATGATAGATTTCCATTTTCCTCCCATCCTTTTGCTGTTGTCATACCTTTTATGAGTTGTTAAAACCCACATTATTATTGTTTTAATAACCAAGTATCTTTTTAAGCCACTAATTCCAGAACACTTCCATCACCCCAAAAACAAACACCATACATGTTAGTAGTCATTAAATTCAACTATCTTGTAAAGGAATTAAGAAGTAAGAATGTCTCGAATATTTACCCCCACATTTACCACTTCCAGTACTTTTCAATCTTTTGTAAAGATCCAGATATCCATCTTAGATAATCTTTCTTTTGCCAGAATAACTTCCTTTAACAATTCTTGTTGTATAGGTCTGCTGGCAACTCATGCTCTCAGCATGAGTTTTTTCAAAAAGTCTTTATTTCATTCCCCTTTCTGGAAAGCATTTTCCAAGATAAAGAATACTATGCTGAGTTTTTTTCTTTAAAGCACTTGAAAGATGTCTCTCCATTGTCTTTTTTTTTCTCCATCGTCTTTTGATTTGCTATATTTCTGATAAATCTGCTGACATTCTTGTACTCTACATTATGTATCTTTTTTCTCTGCTTTTCAGATTTTGCTCTATCACTGGCAGTCAGCAATTTAATTATGATGTATCTTGATATAGTTATATATATATATACACATATATATGTGTGTGTATATATATATACATTTTTTTTTCCTCCTTGGATTTGTTGTACTTGTTGAATCTCTGGGTTTGCGATTTTCATCAAATTTGGGAATTTTTTGGTCATTATTCTTAAAAATGTCTTTTGTTCTCCTCCCTCCCTCTTTTCTGGGCTCCAATACACGTATGTTAGACTGTTCTTGTTCCAGACTACTGTCCCTGTTCTTGAAATTGATGATGTGTTCATTTTCCTCACATCTTCTCTCGCATTTTGAACAGTTTATATTGTTACATCTTCAAGTTCACTGATCTGCTATGCCTCATCTGCTAATCCCTTGATTATATTTTTCACTTCATCTCCATCTCTGAGAGTTATATTAAGGTCTTTTTAAAAATTTTATTTGTTTGAGAGAGAGTGAGCATGAGCAGAGAGGCAGAGGGAGAAGGAGAAGCAGACTCCCCATTGAGCAGGGAGCTTGATGACCTCTTTTGCTCCTCTTTTGCTCAATCTCAGGACCCTGAGATCATGACCTGAGCCAAAGGCAGACAGATGTTTAACCAACTGAGCCACCCAGGCACCCTGAGGTCTTTTTTTATATCTTCCATTTCTCTCTCCATTATGTTAACCATTTTCTCTACCTGTCTGACCATATAAAGCATATTGAAAAGAGCTGCTTTAATGAACTTATTTGTTAATTCTATCATCTCTGCGTCTATTTCCATTTTTTATTTTTCAGATTATTTTCTAATTATAGGTCATATTTCCTTGGTTCTTTGCATGCCTGGTAATTTTTTAACTGGATGCCAGAGACATTGTGAATTTTATGTTTGGAGTGCTGGGTTTTGCTATATTCCCTTAAATAATGCATGATTTTGTTCTGGCATACAATTAAGTTTCTTGGTATGATCTGGATCCTCCAAGGGTTGCTTTTATGCTTTCTTAGGGCAGATCTAGAACAGCCTTTACATTAGGGCTAATTTAGCCCTATTATCAAGGCAATACCTTTTGACGTCCTGTCTCTACCCTGGCTAGGGAGAACACAGATTATTTCTAACATTGTGTGAGTTCCAGCCTATTTTCCTGTGGAGTTCCTTCTCTGGCTTCAGGTGGTTTCTTCCTCTCATGCATGTGAAGATCAGTACTCAACCAGCCTCAAGGGTACACATGTGCATATCTCTGGAGTTCTAAGTGCAACTTCACTCTTACACTGTGCCCCACAAATTATAGCTGACTTTGCTCCCTCAAGCCCCCATTTCTATCTTCTTAATGAAACCACTGGGCTCTATTTGGGTTCCCTGCTTTGCTCTATAGCCTAAAAACCACCTCCAGACAAGAAATTGGGGTAACCATTGAGTTCTGTAGGTTCGTTTCTCTTCTTTTATTGATCACAGTCCTGTGTTGCCTATTATCCAATGTCTCTAAATTGTTATTTCATATACTAATTTTATATTTTAAATTGAATTGAATTTTAATTAATTGAATTTTAAATTCAGTCCCTGTTATTCCACCATTGTTCAACAGAATATATTTTGTAAGTCAACCAGTGATTTCACAATTTCCTATCCAAAGTATTCATCTCACTCTCTCTTTTTTAATATCTAACAATGCTAACTACTCCTTTTTCTCTTGGAATTTGCTCCAATATTAAACTCTAATTCTCCTATTTCTCTATGATTCCTTATTCTTGAATCCTCAAATATAGGCATGTTTCCAAAGTACTGTCCTTGCCACGTTTTCTTCTCCATCTGTTGAGGATCTCACCATGTGTGATTTCAATAAGCCCTACAATCTCATTTATGACCTCTTTTGCTACTGACACTTAACACAACAGAAGCATCATATGTTACTGGCCTTGGCACTTTTTCAATCATGAACAGAATACAAAGAAAAAAAAGTAGAACACAAAATGTAAAATCTCAACTCCATTTTAAAATGTGAGAGTTTAGGGGAACTTGGGTGGTTCAGTCAGTTAAGTGGCCAACTCTTGATTTCGGCTCAGGTCATGATCTCAGGGTCATGAGATCAAGCCCCACATGAGGGTCCATGCTCAGCACAGGGTCTGCTTCCCTCCCCCAGAGCCCCTCCCCTCACCTGCAGGCTCTCTCTAAATAAAACCTTTAAAATAAAAGAATAAATAAAATGTGAGTTTATATATGTACTTTCATAACATGTAACCAAAACAGACAAACCCAGAATTCAAATAAAATGTTAAGAATGATTGTTTTATGGATTTTTTCTTCTATATACTTTTCTGTATTTTCTATACATGCACAGGCATACACTAAATTTATAATGATAAATTATTTTCTAAATCCCCACTTCCAGCTCACAGTTTCAGCTATTTCATTGGTCAGCATCTCAAACTAATATATTCAAAGACCAGCCACATATCTTCAACCTAGAGCCTGTCTGTCCCTCTCTGTCCTATTCTATTTATTTATTTATTTATTTATTTATTTATTTATTTTTTAAAGATTTTATTTATTTATTTGACACAGAGAGAGAGATTACAAGTAGGCAGAGAGGCAGGCAGAGAGACAGGGAGAGGAGGAAGCAGGCTCCCTGCTGAGCAGAGAGCCCGATGCGGGCCTCGATCCCAGGACGCTGAGATCATGACCTGAGCCGAAAGCAGAGGCATTAACCCACTGAGCCACCCAGGCGCCCAGTCCTATTCTATTTAATGGCACAAAGTCCTCTCATAAATTTCAGAGTCATTTCAACTTATTCCTCTGTCCCCACATCCAGCCAACAATCCTAACGGAAACAGTGGGTTTCAATTTGTGGAAAACAATATTACTGCAGAAAGCTATAGAATAATGACCTCAAGCAGCACTGAATAGCTAGACAATGAAAAACCTTTTGTCCCCCCTTCCCCCAGGTCAGAGATACAGGAGAAATCTGCAAAGAGGAAGCTATGCCCTCAGCACAGAACCAGACTGTACGTGGGGTAAACAGGGAAACTCTGAGGAGGGCCAAAATCAGACAATAAGCCCAGGGGAAAAACTACTGAGCAGACTGAGAGTCAAGAAGCGGGGGACTTAATGGCCCCCCATTTTGACTGGCACTTATACATGAAAACAAGGAGAAACACGTAGTAAAATAAAGCCTCAAATGGCTCTTTGGCATAAAGATGTTTTAGTGCTAAAACTGGCATTAAACATTGGTTGACGTGAATAATACACACTACTTTTTACTGTATAATTAACCAGCTCTGAATGATAAGGTCATAAACTTATTTTAATGCTCTTTTAAAAATAACTAAAAAATGAACAAGGAACAAGATTCAAAGATCACAAAATACTATGGATGAGCCTTGAGGACATTATGCTAAGTGAAATAAGCCAGTCACAAAATTATATATGATGCATACGAATATTGTATGACTTTTTTTTTTTTTAAGATTTTATTTATTTATTTGAGAAAGAGAGTGAGAAAGATCACAGAGGGAGAAGCAGACTCGCCACTGAGCAGAGAGCTCAGTTTGGGGTTCAATCCCAAGACCCGGAGATCACGACCTGAGCTGAAAGCAAACTCAGAACCGAAGGATCCACCCAGGCCCCCCTGTATAACTCCACTTTTAGGAGGTATCTAGAGTAGTCAAATTCATAGAAACACAAAGTAGAATGGTGACTGCCAGGGGTAAAGGGGAGGAGGAAATAAGGAGCTGTTTAATGGGCATGAACAAGTTTTAGAGACTGGTTTACACAATGATGGGAATAAACGTAACAGTACTGAATTATAAACTTAAAGTGCTTAATATAGTAAATTTTGTTATGTACTTTTTGTCACTATGAAAACATTTTTAAGTTTAAGAGTGTGTGGGGCGCCCTGGTGGCTCAGTCTGTTGGGCATCTGTCTTCGGCTCAGGTCATGATCCCAGAGTCCTGGAACTGAGTCCCACGTGGGGAGTCTGTTTCTCCCTCTCCCTCTGTCTGCTGCTCTGTCTGCTTGTGCTCTCTCTTTCTCTCTGTCAAACAAATAAAATCTTAAAAAAAAAAGTTTAAGAGTGTGTAATAGTACACAGAGAAAGTATCTCTCATTTTGCTCCCTAGCCGCCAACTTCTCCTCAGAGAGAGTCAGCATTAATATATTTTTTTAAAGATTTTATTTATTTAAGAGAGCAAGATAGCAAGCACAAAGGGGGGGAGGAGCAGAGGAAGAGGGCGAAGCTGACTCCCCACTGAGCAGGAACTCTATCCCAGGACCTTAGGATCATGACCTGAGCCATGTACCAAATAAACTGATCTGAGCCAAACACAGAAATACAGTTGATCCTTGAACAACAAAGGTTTCAACTTCGCAGGTCCAGTTATAAGCAATTTTTTTTTTACAAATACAGTACTGTAAATGTATTTTCTCTTCCTTTTTAACATCTTCTCTCTAGCTTACTTTATTCTAAGAATACAGTATAGAATACATATAACATACAAAATATGTGTTAAATGGCTTTATGTTATCAGTAAGGCTTCCAGGCAACGTAGGCCATTAGCAGCAAAGTTTTGGGGGAATCAAAAGTTACACACGGGGAAATGCAAATCAAAACCACAATGACCTGGTGTTAGTCAGAATGGTTAGCATCAAAAAGATAAGGAATAACAAGTGCTGGCAAGGATGTAGAGAAAATGGAACCCTCGTGCACTGATGGTGGGAATGTAAACTGGTGCAGCCACAATGGAAAACAGTATGGAGTTCCTCAAAAAACTATAAATACTGTATGCTCCAATAATTCCATTCCATGGCTAGGTATTTACCCAAATGAAAACACTAATTTGAAAAGATAAAGGCACCCCCACTTACTGCAGTATTATTTACAATTGCCAAGAAATGGAAGCAACTTAAGTGCCCATCAATGGATGGATAAGAAAGATGTGGTTTACATACACATTGGAGTATGACTTAGCCATAAAAACGAATGAAATCTCGGTATTAGCAACAACATGGATGGACCCAGAGGTTATCATGCCAAGTGAAATTAGTCAGAAAAAGACAAATACCACGTGATTTCATTTATATGTAGAATCTGAAAAACGAAACAAATGAACAAACAAAAACAGAAAAGTTCCCACAAATACCGAGAACAAACTTGTGGTTGCCAGAAGGGAGAGGGGTGAGGGGATGGGTGAAATAGGTGATGGGAATTAAGAGGTACAAACTTTCAGTTATAAAGTAAGTCACAGGGTGAAAAGTATAGCATAAAGAATACAGTCAATAATATTGCAGTAATGTATGGTGACAGATTGTGGATTCATAATGTTATACAACTGAAATATAACATTGCATGTCAACGATACTTCAATTTTAAAAAATGCAGATTGGATTACACAGGTAGTCAGTGCCCCTAATCCCCACGTTGTTCAAGGGTTAACTGTATTAGCATACTACGTATACAATTCACGCACCTTGTTTGGCCTTTTTATTTAAAATATCTTTAAGAGATGTTTCTAAATTAGTTCACAAAGAATGCCCTTTCTCCTTTTAAGAAATGCTAATAATTCACTATATAAAGCACTAATGGTATTGCCATTAGTTATTTTTCCAGTTTCCCAATGACAGGTAATTAGGTTTTGTCCAAACTTTTGTTACTATAAGCACAGAAATTAATATCTTCATACTATTTAACCCCCACATATAAAAGTGTGTATATATATGTATGTGTGTGTTTACAAGCATAGGAATGAATTGCTAAGCAAAGGGTATGTGCATTCCTTATTGCTGTGGGTATACACGCTATTTTTTTTTTATTTTAAAGATTTTATTTATTCATTTGACACAGAGAGAGAGAGATCACAAGTAGGCAGAGAGACAGGGAGAGGAGGAAGCAGGCTCCCTGCCGAGCAGAGAGCCAGATGTGGGCCTCGATCCCAGGACCCTGGGATCATGACCTGAGCCGAAGGCAGCGGCTTTAACCCACTGAGCCACCCAGGCGCCCAAGTATACACGCTATTTTTATTTAAAATTTGTTATTGGGGGCGCCTGGGTGGCTCAGTCGTTAAGCGTCTGCCTTCAGTTCATGTCATGATCCCGGGGTCCTGGGATCGAGCCCCGTGTCGGGCTCCCTGCTCGGCAGGGCGCCCGCTTCTCCCTCTGCCCTCCCACTACTCATGTTCCCTCTCTCGCTGTGTCTCTCCCTGTTAAATAAATAAAATCTTTAAAAAAATAAATTTGTTATTGAGTTACAGCATATATTCAGAAAAGTACACAAATCCTGTTTATAGCTTAATGAATTTTCCCAATGTAAACACAACTGCGTAACCAGGAGTCACATTAAGATATAGAACATCACAAGTCCCCAAAAGCTCATCTTGTGTTCCTTTTCAGTGAGGTAACACTATCCTTCTAACACAACAGAGTAATTTTGTGTTTTCAAACTTTGTATTTTTGTGCCAGCTCTTTCACTCACCACTATTGTTGTAAGAATCCACCTATTTTTGTGTGTAAATTCCTTTTTTTAAAAGATTTTATTTATTTATTTATTTATTGGGGGGGAGTGGAGAGAGAGAGAGAATCTCAAGCAAGTTCCATGCTCAGTGCATGACCCTGAGTCATGACCTGAGGTGAAACCAAGAGTTGGACGCTTAACCAACTGAGCTACCCAGGCACCCTGCCCCCTCTTTTTAAAGATTTTATTTATTTTGTGTGTAAATTCTAATTCATTCATTCTTTTTCTCTGTAATAGTCTATTGTATAAACACACTATTTATCCTTACTACTCTTGAGATACTTTTTTTTTTAAAGATTTTTCTTTGTTTGACAGAGAGAGTGAGATTACAAGTAGGCAGGCAGAGAGAGAGGAGGAAGCAGGCTCCCTGCTGAGCAGACAGCCTGATGCCGGGCTCGATCCCAGGACCCTGAGACCATGACCTGAGCCAAAGGCAGAAGTTTTAACCCAGAGCCACCCAGGCACCCCATGAGATACATACATTCTTAATTTTAATGGATATTATCAAACTGCTCTCCAAAGTTTAGAATCCTACCATTACTTTATGGAAGTCACTATTCCTCTACATCTTAGCCAAGGTAATCAAAATTTTTGATCTTTGCTAATCTATTAAAAACATTTTCAATATTGTTTTAATTTGCTCTTCTCTTATTATGACTGAAAGATCCTGTCTACAAACTATTTGTGATTATTTTCAACTGTCTTTGAATGTCCTGTGCCCACTTATCTACTGAGTTGTTGGTCTTTCCTGTATTTATTTAAAGGATTCCTGGGGTTTTTTTTGTTTTTTAAGGAAATTAGCTCCTTGAACATGATGCACAGCAAACATTTTTTCCCCAGTTTATCTTTGTAGTTCCAACTTTGTTTATGCTAGTTTTTGCATGCATAGGTTTTGTCTGTCTTTATGCAAATTCATCATATTTCTTTATGGTTTCTGGGATTTTATAAAACTTAGAGCAATTGGAACTCTCATATGTTGCTGGTAGGAGTGTAACCCCGTATACTTACTCTGGAAAACTGTTTGCATTAAACATTAAATATTAATTAATTTAATTAACATTAAATATATATATATATTTAAATAAATTAAATATATATATATATATATATCCTAGGACCCGGTAGTTCCACTCAATTCCAGTAACAAATGAGTACTTAACACTCATCAAACACATACAAGAATGTTCTAAGCAGTTTTATTCATGATAGCCAAAAAAAAAAAAAAAAGAAAAAGAAAGAAAAGAAAGAAAATGAAAATGTAAACAAACAAAATTTCTAACAGTAGAATCAAGAAGTGTGGCATACTGACACACTACTATACAACAATAAAAAAAGAACTGCTACATGTAACATAAATAAATCTCACAGACATAACGTTAAGCAAAAGAAGCTAGACACAAAAGAAGACTTACTATATGATTTGATTTTTTGAAGATCGAAAATAGGCAAAACTATAGATAGAAGTCTGAAAAGGAGCTACCAGTGAGGTGGGTTGATAGATTAGGAGGCATATAAAGGAAACTTGGGGGGGGGTGACAGAGACACTCTATATCTTGATCTAGGTGATAGATTCTGTGTGTATACTTACATAAAAATGTATTACTCGTTTCTTAAAATATGTGTACTTTCCTATCTGTGAATTGTATCTCAATAAAAGCTTTTCTTCTGTGTGTGTGTGAGATGACAAGCTAGCTTTCTTTTTTTCTCAAATGGCTAACTCAGTTGACCCGATACTACTTACTGAAGAATTCACTGTTTTCATCTTTATTACCTATAACATTTCTATAAGTGAGATTATGTCACTACTCTCAACTCTGTTCCAGGGATAACCTTTCTGCTCTGATGCTCTTAATTACTTTAGCTTTAACACTGACTTTAACAACAGTAATTCCCTCTTCATGAATATAGATTTTCTTATTTTTTATGAAAAATTCTACTTTTGTTCTTTCATATAAACTTTAGAATCATGGTTTGAAAAGCCGATGGAAATATTAACTGGGATTTATACTGAATTTACAAATTATGTTTTATCAACTCCAAAATACTTTCAGTGTAAGATATACAATTTTGTGAAGCACTAAAAAAAGGACACTGCCACACTGACAGAATGCTGCCTTGAGACTGAGGATTTTTCTTTTGGGTTTATTAAAATAGCTCTTTTAGACTTACATACTATTTTGTCTTTATATCACATAGGAGTTGTGCTTATAATAAAAGGACAATAAGTAAAAGAAATACAATAAATTTGTTAAGATGTTCATAAATAAAACTTCTGCAGCACTACTTCTTCAGTCACTACCGTGACTGGACAGTACCTTTAATTTTTTTGTTTTGTTTTGTTTTAAAGATTTATCTATTTATTTGAGAGAGAGAGAGAGCATGCAATCATGCAAGCGGGACAGGGGCAGAGAGAATCCCAAGCAGACTCCCTGCTGAGCACAGAGCCTGACTTGGGACTCCATCCCAAGACCATAAGATCATAACCTGAGCCAAAATCAAGAGTCAGATGTTTAACTAAGTCACCCAGGCACCCCTGGAAGGTATCCTCAATTTTAAGGCTTATCTCAAATTTAGAAATGACAAAATGCAAAAGTGTATCTGGCAATATGCAATACAACAATTTAGTGGGGATACTGACACCTTTCCAATGTGAGAGTTATCCTATCCAAGAACAAGTTATGTTTCAGCATTTATTCTTTTATGTCCCTGTTAAAGTTTCACGTTTTCCAGAGATACCCTTTGTTTTCTTGTTAAATTTTTTAAAATGTATTTCTATGTACACTTTTTTTTTTCTTTAAAAATTCTGTTAGGAAGATGTGCAAAACGTCTCCCTAAACTTATTCAATGCCAATTCCAATCAAAATCTTAATGAATATTCCTGTGGAACCTTACATGCTGATTCTAAAATGTATATGTAAGTGCAAGGGGCCAAAAATAACCAAGACTTATTATCTACTGGTTATCAGGATTTATAAAACTATGCAGTAATTCTCACACTTGAGATTCTAAACAGCTTTAGATTATGTGATTTTATCTATTTATCAAATCTGAAATTAAAATATAATTGTGAAATATTTGTTCACTTAAAAATAACATTGCACATTATGGGCCTCTGCTTTCGGCTCATGATCTCAGGGTCCTGGGATCGAGGCCTGCATTGGGCTCCCTGCTCAGCGGGGAGCCTGCTTCCCCCTCTCTCTCTCTCTCTGCCTGCCTCTCTGCCTCCTTGTGATCTCTCTCCCTCTGTGAAATAAATAAATAAAATCTTTAAAAAAATAAAAAATCAATAAATAAAAATAACATTGTACATTAGAGTTTAAATAAAAATTTGAAAAAATAAGTAATAAAAATAACAAGAAACTGATTATATATTAACAGAAACAAATTCTTTTGAAATATAACTGTTCTCTAAAACATGAAAATTTAGTGAAAAGAAAGGCAGTGTTTTACATTTTTGTAAATCTCCTTAATATCTGGCTTAACAGGAGACAGTTGAATTCTCATACCTGCATTTTATTCAATCTGTTTCAATACCACATGTCATGCAGCCGCTAGAAAACCTACTGTACAATTGTGAAGGAATGAGAGTAAATAAGGCAAATAACATCTTATTATTACGATGAAAAGAGTTTTGACCTCAAAGACCCTCTGAAAAGGTCTGGACCCACCTGGTCCCTGGAGAACTGCTGAAATAGAGTAGTTAAGACGGTGGTGCCCTAGCACAAGGACAAAAAAAATAAAAGAATGGAAGAGAAGAGCCCAGACAAATCCTTTTGTAAACGATCAGCTGATTTATGAAAAAAATAACTCTACAGAGCAAGGGAGAATGATCTTAAATTGGTGCCACAATAATAACTGGATAGTCACACAGGAAAAAATTAAATTGACCCCAACTCAGACCATTAAAAAAATTCCACTTAGATTGTTCATCTAGATGTGAAAGGCAAAATGGAAAATATTTTCATGCAGAGTATCTTTTCACCGCCCAGATACAAAAAGCTCCAATTATAAAGGTTAACTATGTTAAAATCAATAATTTCTGTTAATCGAAACACACCTTTAAGAAAATGAAAAGGCAAGGCAAGCCAGAGTGGAAGAGGATATCTGCGATACAGATTATCTGAAAATATATACATGTATATACATATCTTATACATATATAAACATACGTATATACATACATATATACACATACACAAATATATCTTAAAATATCTTAAAATGAATAAGACAAAGATGAACACCAGGCAGAAAAATGGGCAAAAGATTTCAATGAGACTTTAATGAGCTTTTCAAAGAGAAGATAATCCAAATGGCCAATAAACATGTAAAAGACTGTTCAACCCCATTAGTAATCAGGGAAATGCAAATTAAAACCACATAGGAATGTTAAATAGAACACCCACTTTGGGAAACTGTTCTATGGTTTCTAATAAAATTAAACACCTACCCTATGACCCAAAATCCACTCTTCAACATACACCCCAGAGAAATGAGTATACATGTGTGCATGCATGTAAAACCATACAATGGCACTAAGCGATAAAAAAAGAATAACTGATAAAACCAACAGCTTGGATGAACTGCAAAAAACATTATTACGCTGGGCAAAAGAAGTCAGACACAAGAGACTTCATACTGTTATGAGTCCCTTTACATCAAGTTCGAGAATAGGCAAAGCAAATTGATAGTGATATAAGTCAAAACAGGATTGTCAGAATAACAGCTTCTGACTGAAAACGAGCACAGAAGAACTTTCTGAGGCGACAGGAATGTTCACCTGAGTAGTAGCACAGACAGATGTGAAAAAATTTTCAAGGTGTACATTTAAAATTTTTGCATTTTATTATATATGAAATACACCTCAACTACCCACAAAAACCCATTACCTATATACTCGAATGGTAAATAACATTTAACAGATTGACAATTCCAAGGCTTGGCAAACAGGTGAAATAACAAGAAATTTCATACATTGTTGGTAGGAATCGAAATTATTGCAATCACTTTGGAAAACAGTCTGGCATTACCAACTAATATTGAAAATACACAGGGGCACCTGGGTGACTCAGTCGGTTAAGTGTCTGCCTTTGGCTCAGGTCATAATCCCAGGGTCCTGGGATCTAGCCCCACGTCTGGCTCCTGACTCAATGGGGAGCCTGCTTCTCCTTCTCTCTCCTGCTCATGCTCTCTCTCTCACTGTCTATCTCAAATAAATAAAATCTTTTAAAATATATAAATTAAAACTGAAATACACAAAAATGTTCACAGCAGCATTATTCATAATTGCTACAAAGTGAAAACAATTTAAATACCCATTCAAAAAAAGACTAAGTTAATTGTGACATATCTGTATAACAGAATACTTAGCAATGAAACAAACTCTAGCTCCATAAAACATGGATGAATCTCACAAGATAATGTTGAATGAACACAGCCAGAATAATGACTACAAACTAAATGGTTCTATTTATAAAGTTCAAAAAGCAGGAAAAACTAAACTACCAAGTTTAGATGCAACCTTAGGTAGAAAAGTAAGAAAGTGATCATCATAAAAGGAAGGACAGACATTAGCTAATCCTGAGAAGGAGGAAGAGTATATTTTGTAAGGAGGGAGTTAAAGAAAGGCTTTCTGAAGTGCTGGCAACAGTCTATTTAATAACCCAAATGCTGGTCACAAGCGTTATGCTTTGTGATTAATTACATCAAAAAAGATTGCACAGCTCAATGACTCTTCCATATCTATGTTACAAATCAGAACAAAACTGGTTAAAAAAGCTATTGGACCTGGTGGCTGACTGGATTTGCTGGTGTAGGGGGAGGGTGGAGAAACAACCAAAGATGACAACTCCCAGGTTTCTGACTTGCACAACTGCTTGGGTGGTGATGCCTTTCACTGGAATCAGAAAGAGCATTTTCAGGGAAGAACATTAATTAAATCTTGGACATGTTAAATTTATAGTACTTTGGAGACATCCAAGTAGAGATGTCCACAGGAAATTAGATAGATTTAGAGTTCAAAGGAGAGATAGAAATTTTGAGGCTGGCGACATAAATTTCCTGGCTAGAGATATAAACTTCAGGTTCATCCGTGAGTAAAGCCATGGACGTGGATATGACTGTTTAGGGAAAGAAGACTGACAAGAAGGTGTAGGGCTGATGCCTGGTATGTCCACATTTAATGGGCAGGTACATGAGGAGAAGGCAGTAAAGAAAGCTGAGAAGGAACCAAGTGGTAGGAGGAAAATCGAGAACAAGTCATGAACCATTAACCAGGGGAAGAGAACGTCTCCTGAGTAATGTCACCCACTGCAGACTGATGCATAGTTAAGAAAGGATATGGGTTATGTGCAATACTTAGCAAGCCAGTTTTTACTCCACCTCTTTCTGGCTGATTTGAGACTAGCAAAAACGCAAAAGAAAAACCAGTGCTTCTGAGAATGGTTGAAAGTACTTGTGTTATCTTTAGAAATGAGGAATTAAGGGCCCTCTTACTATTTCTTCTCCCTGACTCTCACGAAGGAAGAGGACAGATTTCAAAGCACTGATTGGGTCTGTGCGTTACTGGATAGAATCACCATTATATGGTCAGTACAGGAGTACAGGTTCACTTTTCTGCTTCCATGTGACTGAAGTATTAGGAGAAGCCCTCAAGAGGGCTTTCTCTTCTCTAAGTGAGAGCCAGGGACAAACCTACTACTTGGGGAGAGAGAAGGCCTAAGGCATGTGGCCAAGGCCAGATCAGCAGTCAGCCAAAGCAAATGTGCTCTCTGGTTTCATGGCCCTGAGCACTGACAGGAATAAGTTAGAGCAGGCTTTGCTCACATCACATGGGAAAAATCTAGCCATGTTTGAGAAATGAGGAGATTAAAGGGGTCCAACTCACAGCCTGTTTTAGTTTGAAACAATCTAAGCTTAACTGGATTGGGGGGAAAAAGAAAGTATTCCCATGTGAACCTAGCTGGGCTCATTCCCATCTTGTCTTGGGAGTTTGGTGCCCAAGTGCTAGTTAAGAAAAAAAATACAAAGTATCTTAGTTTTTCATTTGCAAGTCCAAATATTTAATACAAATTTCTTCCTCAGGGTCCTATAGACTTGAAAATATTGGCTATAGACTGGAGAGAATTCTGTTACTGGGATCCCTGTCCAGAATACCATCATAAAATTTCTCAATTTCCAGCACCATGTTAATCTCATAACCTCATTCAAAATCATAACAGATCAGCAACTCCAGGATAAATAGGTATGTTTGTTCCTTGATGGGAAGATTTGAGTACAGGTTGACTCTTTCCCAAGTCCATCCATAAATTCAGTACAATTCTAATCAAAATCTCAATGGGATTGTTTTCTAGAGCTCATCAAAATAAATTCTAAAATTCACCTGAAACAGTAAATGCATGAGAATAGCCAAGAAATGTTTTAAAATGAGCATATTTGCCCTATCAGATATCAAACCTACTATTTAGAGCCACAGGGGAGAGAGGAACTGTAGTAATGGAAATGAGTGGAAACACAGACAACGTTATCACGGGAACGGAATTGAGAATCTAGAAAGAGGCCCTATGTATAGAAGGAAATTCTCATCACATTTCAGTCAAGTCAGTATTTTGGAGTTAGGCAAAAACTACCAATTTAGAAAAAAGTTTGATCTGTACCTCACGCCACACATGAAAGTAGATTCCACTCAAACTAAAAGAGCTAAATATGAAAAAAATTTAAACAAAATACATGAAAGTTAAAAAAAAAAATCTTGGGATGCTAGAGATTTTGTTAAACAAGATTAAAGGAAAAAAAAAACCCAAAAACCCAAAAGCTACCAAGAAGTCAAAGATGGGACCACATAAAAAAGTTTAAACTTCTATGGAAAAAAGATGCCATTAATGAGATTAAAAGACCAATGAGAAACAAGGAGAAAATGTGTGTAATACATATAACAAAAAATTCCTGTGACACCTGAAGAACTCCTGCTAAGCAACAGCAACAACAACAAAAAAGACAACCTAGGAGAGAAATAAATGGGCAAAGGTATAAACAGGCAATCTCCAGAAGAAATTTAAGTGAACATTTGACATATGTCTATATAAAAATTAGGTTAAAGATTCATCTAACCTGTAAGTTACATTCTACATAAGGATTTTTTTTTCAAAACTAAAAGAAATCATTAATCCCCATTCATCTGATATCAGAATGAGACATGCCCTTCTAAACTCAAAACTTATGCGAAAAAATTACAAAGAAAAATTAATTTTTCACACAATTTCAAAAAACCTATGTACTACAAAAATAAATGAAATAAAAAATGGCAAAAATATTAACAAATGATAAAATATCCATATCCTTTAAATATATAAGGCATTTGTCTAATCAACATAAAAAATTCTAAGATGTAAGGGCACCTGGGTGGCTCAGTCATTAAGCGTCTGCCTTCAGCTCAGGTCATGATCCCAGCCAGGGTCCTAGGATCAAGCCCCAGGTCAGGCTGCCTGCTCAGCGGGGAGCCTGCTTCCTCCTTTCTCTCTGACTGCCTCTCTGCCTATTTGTAATCTCTCTCTCTGGCAAAATAAATAAATAAAATATTAAAAAAAAAGAGAGAAAATAGTTATAACATGTTAAATGAGGAAAAAGATATAAAATACATATAGTATGATCTCAACCATGTTTTAAAATAATAGCTACATTTTATGAGCACTTACTTTTGTGCCAGGTGCTGTGCTAAGACTGTTTATAGACACTGATGCATTGGTGTACTTCATATTCACCATAATCCTGAGTTAGATCCTACTGTTACCCTCATTTTATGAAGAAGATACTGAGACAAAAGAGAGATCAAGTTATGCAGCCAAGATTTCAATCCAGGTACCCTTTGCTTTATACTCTGTGATCTCAACTATTAGCACAACAAGCAAGTGGAAATAAATCAAACTTGTAAAAAACAGTGGAGCTGATTATACTCCACTTTCTTATTTTGTCATGGATCTTCCATTATTTTACTTATCAAAAACAATGATTGTTGGGCGCCTGGGTGGCTCAGTGGGTTAAAGCCTCTGCTTTCAGCTCAGGTCATGATCTCAGGGTCCTGGGATCGAGGCCCACATCGGGCTCCCCGCTCGGCGGGGAGCCTGCTTCCCCCTCTCTCTCTGCCTGCCTCTCTGCCTCCTTGTGATCTCTCTCCCTCTGTGAAATAAATAAATAAAATCTTTAAAAAAAAAAAAAAAAAACAATGATTGTTTTTAGAAAGGTCAATAATCATACAACAGGATAACAGCATCCTTGAAATTCCACTAAATTATAGATGTTAATAACAAAAGAAACTGTACAGCTTATAATCCAATGGTTTAAAAAAATTTTTTAGCAAAGATATTTTTTCCAATGAAATTTTATGTGGATCTACAATGAAAAACGTATTTAAGCAGTATTTCACTCTATCGGTGTATTTTAAAAGCTCACTGACATTTACAATGAAGGTGTTCTGATCAACCACAAACTTTATAAACTATGGATGACTGGGGCAGTCAGACTTGTTCTGTTTTGATTGCACAGTATCAAGAAAAACCTGATCCAGAGAGATTAGCAGTTGCAAATGATGAGTTTTGTTGTTTTTTTAAACAGTACGTTAATGCTATCTAAGGATTTTATTATACTTGTCCAAAAGTCTATGTTGAAGAACATTTCTAAGTTAAATCTCTAATAATAAATCTTAAAATATATAATAATCATGACATCAGAACATTATGCATAAGGCATGTTATAGCATAATACAATGGGAGTTCTATAGTAGTGAATTTGCTGATTTAATTTTAGATGAGCAAATAAGCACAGGCCTGAATATTTAAAATACCAATATAAAGCTATAATCCTAATCAATTAAAAATTCAAGTATAAACACAAAGAAAACAAGAAACTCTATTGTAAGGATTTTTACCCTGAGTGTTGGCATTATAGGTAATTTTAATTTTTTCCTTCTACTTATTTTCCCTCAAATATTCTAAATACATTGATTTTTTCCTTTTTTTTCTTTTTTACTTTTTAATCTTAAAATAACTACAAATCACAGGAATTTGCAAAAAATGCTCAGGATGGTCCCTAGCACACTTCACCAAACCTCCCCGAAGGTAACATACTGCATAGACAACACTACAACCAGGAAACTAACCTTGGTACAATGTAGAGTTTACCAAGATTTCACCAGTTTTACATGTGTGTTTCTATGCCATTTTATCGCATTTGTAGCTACCTGTAACCACAACTGAAATACAGAACTGTTCATTCCCCCCAAGGCTCCTTCATGATACCTTCCTTAGCCAAATCACCCTTTCCCCTATTCTGAACTCCCTGGCAACTACTAACCTGTTCTCCATCGCTATAATTTTGTTATTTCAAAAATGCTATATAAATGCAATCATATAGGATGTCAACTTTTAAGACTGGCACTTTTTTTCACCTGGCATAACTCTTTTGAGATAATCTGGCAGTATAAATCAGTGGTCTCTACTGTGTTAAAATTTAGCAAGTTATGCATTTGAGTATATATAAATGTTTTAAAGTTTAACATGTTAAATTGTGAATCAAATGCTTATGAAACCCCTACTGCACTGCCACACAACTAGGGGGAACAAATTCTGAAAACTGATAATCTAATACCAGTCTAGTGCAACTGAGTACAAATACTAGATAGAAGAGAAACCCAAAGCTCAGTGCTGATAAGTCTTATCCATGTTTACAAGAACATGTGGTTTACAAGAATGCCTGGTTTTGCCTTTTTCTGGACAAGCTCTAGATTCCAGTCCTTTCCCAGCCCAGGTGGGTCTGTGTTACATTCAGATATGACCACCTGCTATTCCCCCCAAATAGCCACCAACTTCTGCCTTTCCTCATGCTGTTCCCCAGAGTCTTTCAAATCATAACCTCTTAAATTCTTCCTTCTGTGTGGTGATTTAGCCAGCACCACACCCCAGGCCCAATTCCCTAGATTCTTTGTACAGTAGATCCATGACTCAACACCACTCTCAGAAAGAGCTTCCCCACCCTAGTACAAATTCAAACTAACTTTTTCCCCTCCCCACCCCAGGTGCCTAAAGGCCCTTTATCTTCCTTCCCCTGGCAATTCTGTTAAGTCTTCCTGATAGCTCACCCCACTGCATACCTGTTCACTAAATAGGTGTGACAAATGCCTTATCTTCACAAGTTTAGGCTTAGAAGGCAAACACTCCAGAAACTTACTTCTTGAATACCATGCCTTCATAGTAGTGTCCTTGCTTTCCCCCCCAAAATTGCTCTAAACAAGTAAAAGCTATAATGCAAACTCTAGGCATTTTTGGCATGCAGATGTTAAAAAAAAATGGCACCAATGTTTGCATAGTTTTAAAAAACTTGGCTGATATGGGCATCACTCGATCAATAGTAGATCTAAATGGAATTCAAAGTAGTAGTAAAGAGCTTGGACTCTTGGAGACAGATTGGGTTAGAATCAGTCCTCTGTCACTGTATTATCTAAACCAAGTTTCATTTACATTCTGCGTGCCTCAGTTTTCTCACCTGTAAAATGCTGATAAAAGCACCACATAGGACTGTTAAGAGAATTAAATAAGTAATCATTTAAAACACTGCTTTGCACACAGTAAGCATTATCTTAAGTATTAAGTTATCTTTTAATACCACAGCAGTCCAGTTACTCTTTGTGATACTGTCTTTCCTCTTACACTCTAAGTTCATACTGCTTCTGAAATTTCCATACCAAGACACAACAGTAACATAAGAACCAATATTCTATTTACGAATCAAAACTAACTACTAGAACCAATTTTTTTTACATATTAGCAGTTATTAACATTGCATCAAATACGAATATAAGCACTTAAAAATATGTGATGGAAAGAATGCTAGCAAAAAGTAGGGTATAGATCAGAATATATAATATGATAATTTTATGTTTAAAAATGGGAAGAATAATACAGTCATTATGCATAATATTTATGCTTGTACATAAAATGGCTCTGGAAAGTTTCACAGCTGCTTATAGAGTGGAAGAACCGCATGTCTGGGTGAAGGGGTATGAAAAAGATTATTCACCATGTATGCTTTAGTATTTTCAAATGTGAAACAGCAAATGCATTATCTCTACAAGAATTCAACTGAAAAAAATGCAGGGAGGGTGGTCCTTAAACAAGTACTCTAGAAGCCAGGTTTCTAGTCCCAGTCTGCTACTAACTGTGTTACCTTGGGCAAGTTGTTTAACCCGAGTCTAGGTGGACAAAGAACGGAGCAGCAAAGATTTCTAGGTTCTATTCTAAAAACCTAAGATTTGAGGGTCCCTGGATGGCTCAGTCCACAGAGCATGTGACTCTTGATCTCAGGGTCATGAGTTCAAGCCCCTTGCTGAGCAGTAGAGCTTACTTCCAAAAAAAGAAAAGTAAGATCTCAACAAAAGGGGTAGTAAGTAGATGACACTACTACTTTTTTGAAGATGTGAGAGAGGTATTAGTTCAACATTCTGCAAAAGAAGGCAATTTTTTGAGGAATTGATGGTTTTCAAATACTATTTTACAGTTTTTAAAACTGTAGAATTGTCAAGCCTATTCATCTTTAAAGATCACTTGTATTATTCTTAACATAAGAACCTTTTTAGAAGGGGGTCTAATGTAACTTGCAGAAAATACCTATAAAGAATATTCTGCACATTATATTGTTTCTCTTGCCACACTTCTGAAATTTTAAATGGACCTGAAGTCTTTATACTATGGCTTGAAGGAGCACTAAAGTATACTAAAACAATTTACAACTAAAATAAGTAAATGACTATACTTAAAACAAAAAACTTACAGTACTTAAGGGTGTTTATCAGCTACCGCAAAAAAAGGTAACACCTCCAATCAATGATAATAGCTATAATTGAGTATATAATTTATTCCACGTATCATCCAGGTATTTATTCCTTATATCATCACTAATCCCACCATTCACCTGGCAAAGTAGGTTTTAATAGCCCAGTTTAACACAAGAAGCCACTGAAGATCCATGAAGTGACTAGCTTGAGGCAACTCTCTAACAAGTGGCAGAGCTAGGAGCCCACCCAGAATTTGTGAATTGGAGCACTGCACCAAACAGTGGTTACTTAATGTTGGCTGGGAGGCTGGTGCAGGTTTGCAACAGACTATTTACTGATTTATGTAAAAACGAGGAAAAATAATGAGAAGAAAGCAAACCTTTTAATAAAACTAAATGATTCAATTTAAGGTCTTTTATTCTGAAATTCTGTCCTCTCAAATTATTTGAGTTAAAATATCTTTTTTATAAATGAAATGAAAATAACTAGTGATGTGGGTTACTGTTGCTGTCTTTATTGGCTATACCTGGCAAAAAAAAAAAAAAATTGGCAACTCCACTGCACCCTCCCAATCTGGGATCCGGGGGAATCATTTCTTTTGAAATCCAAAGTCTGGGGGAAGCTGGCTGGCTCAGTTAATGGAGCAGGCAACTTCTGATCTCAGGGTTGTGAGTTCAGGACCCACACTGGGTGTAGAGATTACTTAAAAATAAAATCTTAGGGCACCTGGGTGGCTCAGTGGGTTAAGGCCTCTGCTTTCGGCTCAGGTCATGATCTCAGCGTCCTGGGATCTCAGCGTCCTGCTCTGCTCAGCAGGGAGCCTGCTTCCTCCTCTCCCTGACTCTCTGCCTGCCTCTCTGCCTACTTGTAATCTCTCTCTGTGTCAAATAAAATAAATAAAATCTTAAAAAAAAAAATTAAAAAAAAAATAAAATAAAATCTTAAAAAAAAAAAGTCTAGGAACTATTCCCTTAGACAATGATGCGTCCCAAAATACTAGAGGACTTTACACACACACACACACACACACACACACACACACACACGCAGGCACACCCACCCACCCCTCAAAATTCTTTCATTAGTCTCTATTCTATTTGGATCAAGACACTTTAGGATTGAGAAATGAGCATAAAGTGAGTTTTAGCAATCCAAAGTCACGTGAGTTAACAGTGCATTCTGGTAGAGGACTTTCCTCAGGATTCTTTTCATTGGGTAACTTTTCTCATCCTTTATCTGCAATTCTACTCACTCTAACCTGGGCTCAGACTTTATTTTCCTAAGATAGTCACATTTTTTAATACTTCTGGTAAGTAGCAATCAATACTTAAGTCAAATAAAAAGAATTACTTGAGGTCTCCAATAATTTGATTTTATTTAAAGCCACTGACAAAATAAAAACTTTTAATGATGTTTATCCTACCTAAAGAAAAAGATTGGTCTACAAATCAGACTCAAGCCATTTTAATTTCCAAATTTCTGTCCCTCTGTTGAATATATTCATACATATACACACACATAAACATATATATGGTATATACACACATGTAGCTTTGCGAGTAGTTTATAAACAGGCTGATAAAACTGAATAAACTTCTTGAAAATAATTTTATTGTGTTTATAGCAAATAAGCTATTTACTCCTTGTTAGCCATGTCTTATTTCTTACCTATCCTCCTTTAGTGAGCATCGATTTGAAAATATTTTATGTACACAGCTTCACAATGAAACATTAGTTCCAGTCACAAGATACTAAATTCACATTTAAAACTATAGAGATCCAGTTATTTTTAGTCTTACTTACATACTTACATATACTTAGTATACTTATTTATATATACTTTTAATATTCTACTTGATGTTATTTATATTATTTTATGGTACTTTATTAAAAATTTTAAAAAGAGCACAAAAACCTGGATCTTATAGGATATGTAACTGAAAATATTTATAGTCTATACTTATTGCACGGTTCAAAAACGCTCCTTTTTAAAGGCAATTTTAAAACCGTAGCCATACAGTTTGGGTAACATAAAGCACTCTTTCCATGCCCACGAGTTAAAAGGTCCAGTTAAATTTATTATAGACCACAAAGTTTGCAAATCTAACACTGGTAATAATTCTGTCTAAATTCCATACTAACCTAGTATCAAAAGTTATTGTTATTTCCTTTTTAAAAAAATTACTTGAACTATACTGCTGGATAGTCTTTTCACTATGTATTTATTCAACTAACTTCAGGTACAAGGTACTTTTAAGTATAAATGTCCTTTCCAATGGAAGTGAAATAAACATAAAAATGTTTGCATAAAATACACTCCATGGTTCTCAAAGGGATGCTGAATCTATTAAGTCTATTGACTTGGTTCAAAACACTCAACCGAAAATGTGCACTTTTTGTCACACTGATGTATATAACTGTCAACTAATATCTATATTTTTTAAACATACTGTGTTTAATGTAGGAATAATGATGACTATTTTCCCACTAAAGCAAAAGGATTTTGGTTTAAGGGCAAATGAGACAGAGCTAAGTGGAAAAGACCGGCAGCCTGAAGTTTGTAAATAGTAACAAGACAAACTCCAATGCTTGCTTGTTCATGTAATCACCAATATGTAGGTCAAAATAAACTAGTGAGCTATACATTACCGTCTACTTAGCAATTTACAGATCAACAGGAGGGGAAGAAACTGCTCAAATATAACTACTATGAAGAAATGCAAAATATTAAGCATAGTACGTCTCTATAAAAACTGTAACCTATCAATTTTGAAGTCATTTCTTTCACTTTTGCTACTTTTAATGAACCCTCCTCGATATTTTTTTTAAAGGCAGCCACTTTTAGATGTAAACTCCTCTTTTTTCCCAAAGTAACTTGCCTAGGAAAACCTAGTGCAGCAAATAGAAGTATCAGATAAATCACTACAACATTTTAAAAAACCTAAAGTTATCGGTAAAACAAACCAATCCCTCCACTTAGGGGATGCGTGTATTTTTAATCTTCTCTGAGTATCCCATTATACTAATCAACAACGTTTAAAAGTCAGCCTAATGCCCCAAACGTTATCACTACACTTGACGTACTCCTATTTTAGGCAAATGAAGCTTAAACTGGACCCAAAGTCTGGCCAATTCCCCCTCTCCCGCACACTGAAATATACGAGGAGGAATCCCAGAAATCAGATATGTTAAGTGCCGGTATCTTCTTCCAGAGTAAGGTCAAATTCGTGTTTGCCTGCAAATGTCACCGTCTCAAGAAGTCTGCAAATTCTCATTAGCGCTACAGAGTACAAAGAGGCCTGACCACAGAAACACCTGTCCTAGCACCGGGAAGACAGTGGGAAATGCAACCCCCCGAGTCCACGCGGGCCGCACAGCCTCCGGCTGCAGCGAGCGCGGACGAGGGGAGCACAGTGACCTCCCGGCTCCCCGGGGCAGGGTCCCACACTCCCGACCCACCGCCCCGGGCGAGAACCAGGAAATCTGTCAAGCCGGTCGGGACCCACCCTCGGCGAACCCCTCTCGCTCCTTCCCAGCCCGGCCCCAGCCTGCCCCACTGCTCCCGGTCCGCTCCGGCCTCCCGGCTGCACTCTGCCACCTCATCCCTCCTCGCCGGTCTCGCGGCCCCGTCACCTCCACCCCGGCGGCCTGCACTCGGGCCGCCCCTCGGGCCGGAGCCCCCGGCCGCCTCCCCAGCCGCGGCCAGGCTCGCAGCGCCG
>LNAC01000318.1:589455-609463 GCA_002007465.1 Ailurus styani | reverse complement strand
GAGGGCCTTAGGGAACAGGGTGCAATGAATAATAAATTTCAAAGATACTACCCTGTGTGACTGAGTAAGCCCTTGGCCCCTCCCCCTGGGGGGTGGTGATCAATTGCCATAGTATTTCCCTTTTTTGTCATTATTATTTGGTATTTTTTGACCCAATCCAAATTAACCCTGGCCAATGCCAGAGCTCCAGAGCCATGCTTCCATTACCTGATATTCCCCACCACAACCTCCAAGCACCTTCGCGTTCAACAGGTGCAAACTTAAATATTTTTAAAAATTATTTATGAAAAGACCAAAACATTTATTTATGAATGCCTTGCTTCTCTGTCAACTGAACTTGAGATGGCTTAACATAATTAATGTAATACAGAAAAATGTAAAAATGAACAGAACAACCAGGACAAAGAAAATGACAAGTCAGAATTAAAGGAAACACCAGGAGTAAGAACATAGATAAGCAGGTCATAGGGTCTCGCATAATCATTAAAATTGAACCATAAATTTGGCTCTGAGCTTCCTGGTGGTCACAATTAAAAAGAAAACACATGTGTGTGATTGTCACTGTCTCTGAGAAGAAAAAAACACACCATTCTTGGAGATGGCCAGCTTTTCCCTGGTTGCAGCTCTCAAAGAGATTTCAGGAGCTTTATATAGTGATTTTGGGTAATAAGCAATGTCCTTGTATTATCTATTGTTGAGTAACAGATTACCCTAACTTCAGCAGCTTAACCCTTATTTTCTCACAGTTTCTGTGGGTCAGGAATGTGGGTGCCATTCTGCTAGGTCCTCTGGCTCAGGGTCTCTCACAAAGCTGCATTAACTCAGCCAGGGCTGCAGGCATCCAAGGCAGGAGAATCCTCTTCCAGCCTCACTCAAACAGCATTGGCAGCCTTCAGGTCCTTCATTAGTTCTGGCCACTTGTATCTCTCCATAAGAAGCTGCTCTCTCCCCCTAGGGCAAGGAATAAGAGAGGGAAAAAGAAGTCACAGTCTTTGTTGTAACCTAATCTCAGAATAGACAGCCAATCGCTCTTACTTATTCTATTACTTAGAAGCTAGTCCACAACCTCAGTGTCCATCAAAGATGAATGGATAAAGGGACGCCCAGGTGGTTCAGTCGGTTGAGCGACCAGCTCTTGGTTTCAGCTCAGGTCATGATCTCATGGGTCGTGGGATCGAAACATGTAACGGGGTTCCACTTAGTGGGGATCGTGCATCCAGGAGGGAGCCACACCACGATGGAGCCCCTCCACAGTAGAGTCCCTAACCATTGAGCCCGCCAGGCGGCTCTGTGCTCAGCGGGGAGTCTGTTTGAAGATTCTCTCCCTCTGCCCCTCCCCCTGCTCGCTCTCTCTATCAAATAAACAAATCTTTTTTTTAAGATTTTATTTATTTATTTGAGAGAGAGAGAATGAGAGAGAGAGAGAGCACGAGGGGGGGGTGGTCAGAGGGAGAAGTAGACTCCCCACTGAGCAGGGACCCTGATGTGGGACTCGATCCTAGGACTCCAGGATCATAACCTGAGCTGAAGGCAGTTGCTTAACCAACTGAGCCACCCAGGCGCCCTAAATAAATCTTAAAAAAAAAATGAATGGATAAAGAAAATGGGGTATTGTACATACAATGGAATATTATTCAGCCATAAAACTGAAGGAAATCTTACCATTTGAGACAACACTGATGAATCTCGAGGACATTACTGTAAGTGAAATAAATCAGACAGACAAAGACAAATACTCTACAATCTCACTTGTATGTGGAATCTAAAAAAGCCAAACTCAGAAACAGATAGTAGATTGGTGATTGGCAGAGGCTGGAGGGTGGGGGAAATGGGGAGATGTTGGTCAAAGGGTACAAACTTCCAATTATAAGATGAATACGTTTTGGGGGTCAAAGTTACAGTATGGTGAATGTAGTTAATAATACTGTATTATATGTTTGAATGTTGCTAGGAGAATTAATCTTTTTTTAAAAAATGATTTTATTTATTTATTTGACATAGAGAGCTCTCGCATAAGCGGGGGGAGTGGCAGGCAGAGGCAGAGCGAGAAGTCGGCTCCCCACTGATCAGAGAACCCAATGTGGGGCTTGATCCCAAGACCCTGGCTGGGATCAGGACCTGAGCCGAAGGCAGATGCTTAATCAACTGAGCCACCCAGGTGCCCCTAGGAGAATAAATCTTAAACATTCTCACCACATACACACACGAAAGGTAATTACGTGAGGTGATGAATGTGTTAACTGACCTTATCATGGTAGTCATCTCCCAAGACATATGTATATCAACTCACATGTTGTATACTTTAAACTTACACAATGTTGTGTGTCATTTATTTCTTAATAAAGCTGGGGGGGAAAAGAAGTTAGTCTCTAGGTCCAGTCTGCACTGAAAGGGAGAGGCTTACACAAAAGCATGGAACCCAGGAGAGGGGATCACTGGGAGTTATCTTAAAGGTTGCCTACCACAGTCCTCAAAAAGATCACCACTAACTCTCTAGTGGTTTCCACAAATCTGAGTGAAGTAATTCTCCTGAAACCCCCCCCCTCCTTCTATATTCCTTTCCTGACTTGGTGAGATCCATCGATCATCTGGCTTCTTTCACTCATTATGTCTGTGAGGCTCATCCATGCTATTGTACATAGCTATTGTTATTTTTCATTGCTGTGTTATAATTCCTTATATGAATAACCACTATTTTACTTTTATCTTATTTTTTTGTTTCAAGTTTTTAAACTCTAGTTAACATATATGTAACACTGGTTTCAAGAATAGAATGTAGTGATTCATCACTTAAAACATCCAGTGCTCATAATAACAAGTGCCCTCCTTAATACTCATCCACCCATTTAGCCCATCCCTCTACCCCCCTCCTTCCATCAACCCTCAGTTTGTTCTCTGGAGTTAAGAGTCTCCTATGGTTTGCCTTCCTCCCCCCCCCCTTTTTTTTTACCCCTTCCCACATGTTTACATGTTTTGTTCCTTAAATTCCACATATGAGTGAATCATATGGTATCTTCCTCTGACTGACTTATTTTGCTTAGTATAATACTCTAGTTCCATCCACGTCATTGCAAGTGGCAGATTTCATTCTTCTTAATTGCTGAGTAATACTCGTGTGTGTGTGTGTGTGTGTGTGTGTACCACATCTTATTCATCCATTCATCAGTTGATGAACATTTGGGCTCTTCCCGTAATTTGGCTATTGTGATAATGCTGCTGTAAACATCAGGGAACATGGGTCCCTTTGAATCAGTATTTTTGTATCCTTTGGGTAAATACCTAGTAATGCAGTTGCTGTATCATAGAGTAGCTCTATTTTTAACTTTTTGAGGAACCTCCATATTGTTTTCCAGAGTGGCTGCACCAGCTTGCATTCCCACCAACCGTGTAGGAGGGTTCCCCTTTCTCTGCATCTTTGCCAACATCTGTCGTTTCCTCACTTGTTAATTTTAGCCATTCTGACTGGTGTGAGGTGGTATCTCATTGTGGTTTTGATTTGTATTTCCATGATGATGAGTGATATTGAGCATTTTTTCATGTGTCTATTGGCCATCCAGATGTTTTCTTTGAAAAAAATATCTATTCATATCTTCTGCCCATTTCTTGACTGGATTATTTGTTTTATGGGTCTTGAGTTTGACAAGTTCTTTATAGATTTGGGATATTAGCCCTTATCAGATATGTCATTTGCAAATATCTTCTCCCATTCTGGAGGCTGCCTTTTAGTTTTGTTTGTTTCCTTCACTGTGCAGAAGTTTTTTTTATCTTGATAAAATGCCCATAGTTCATTTTTGCTTTTGTTTCCTTTACCTCTAGAGATGCGTCTAGTAAAAAGTTGCTATGGCTGAGGTCAAAGAGGTTGCTGCCTGTGTTCTCCTCTAGGGTTTTTATGGTTTCAGGCTTCATGTTTAGGTATTTAATCCACTTCGAACTGATTTGTGTGTGTGGTGTAAGAAAGCGGTCCAGTTTCGTTCTTCTGCATGTTGCTGTCCAGTTGTCCCAGCACCATTTGCTGAAGAAACTGTCTTTTTTCCTTTGGATATTCCTTCCTGCTTTGTCAAAGATTAATTCACCACATAGCCGTGAGTCCATTTCTGGGTTTTCTGTTTTGTTCCATTGTTCTATGTGTCTGTTTTTATGCCAGTACCATACTGTCTTGATGACTGCAGCTTTGTAGTATAGCTGAAAGTCTGGAACCATGATGCTTCCAGCTTTGCTTTTTTTTTTTTTTTTTCAAGATTGCTTTGACTATTTGGGATCTTTTCTGGTTCCATATAAGTTTTAGGATTGTTTATTTAAGCTCTGTGAAAAATGCTGGTGGTGTTTTGATAGGAATTGCATTAAATGTGTAGATCGCTTTGGGTAGTATAGACATTTAACCAATGTTTATTCTTCCAACCCATGAGCATGAGCATTTTTCCATTTCTTTGTGTCTTCTTCAATTTCTTTCATAAATTTTCAGGGTACAGTTCTTTTACCATCTTTGGTTAGGTTTATTACTTGGTATGTTATTATTTTAGGTGCAATTGTAAATGGGATTGACCCTGATTCTTTGATTCCTTTTTTCTGCTCTTCATTATTGGTGTACAGAAATGCAACAGATTTCCGTATGTTGATTTTACATCCTGTGGCTTTGCTGAATTCATGTATTAGTTCTAGCAATTTTTTGGTGGAGTCTTTCAGGCTTTCTACATAGAGTATCATGTCATCTGCAAATACTGAAATCTTGACTTCTCCCTTGCTGATTTGGATCCCTTTTATTTCTTTATGTTGTCTGATTGCTTAGGCTAAGACTTCCAGTACTATGTTAAGTAACAATGGTGGACATCCCTGTCTTGTTCCTGACCATAACCACAATTTTATCTATCCGTTCTTTCCACTGTTGATAGACACTGATCCTGTTTTAGCTGCCATGAATTAAGTTGCTATGAACACATTGTAAACGTCTTTTGGTGGACATAAGCACTCATTTCTATTTGGAATACATCCAGGAAAGGGATTAGCCAGACAGTATTAGTACATACTGCCTCTGTCAATTCAGGTCTTCCACAAAGCAGATTCCAAGGTAGAATTAGATGTGCAAGAGATTTACAGGGGGCAATGTCTGGGAAGGGTAAAGGAGAGAGGGAGCGAGAGCAGACATGGGGAACCTCCAGACCACAATGAAGGTCTGACCACTGTGAAAGTTCTGTAGTTTCAGCCAGGCTGACAGGGAGCCCAGAGTACAGACCGTGTATCACAGGAGGGGTCTGCAAGGCAGGATGGCCTGGGACTAGTACTTCTGCCACTCACAGGCATTGACTGGGAGCAGCCTGGAAATGGCATGGCCTCAGCATGAACACTGGAGTCTATCCAAAGGTATGGCAGCTGGAGGCTATTGGCTGACTAACCCCCTTGCAGCTGGCGGTCTTGAAGGGAGATCTGAGTGGTGTACCACCAGGTCTACCATACTACTAAACAGCTTTCCAAAGTGGTTATACCAATTTAAACTCTCACTAGCAAGATATGAGATTTCTTTATACTCTACATCCTCACCAACACTTGGCAGTGCAGATTGTCTGTCTTGTGGGATTATAGAAGTTCTTTATATATTCTGGATACAAACTCTTTGTCAATATATGTATTACAGATATCTTCTCCCACACTGTGTCTTGTCTTTTCCCTCTTTTAGTGGTGTTTTTTGCTGAACAATAGAAGAGAATTTGAATTCCACACATACATTCCACTACCTCTCACCGTGGAGACTTCAAACTCCTACATATTCACAGCTTACATATCTCTTTCTTCTGGAAGGTTTTCCCACCCCTGTTGGAATAGTGAGGATTCTGGGGCACCTGGGTGCCTCAGTCATTGGGCATCTGCCTTCGGCTCAGGTCATAATCCCAGGGACCTGGTTTCGAGCCCTGCATGGGGCTCACTGCTCAGTGGGGAGCTTGTTTCTCCCTCTCCCTTTGCCATCCCCCCCTACCTTGTGCTCTCTGGATCTCTCTATCTCTCTGTCAAATAAATAAATAAAATCTGTAATAATGAGGACTCTGGTAACACATACCCAGTTCACCAGGCCAGGGAGTCAAACCACATCAGTATTCTCTGTGCCCATCTCCCACTTCTGTGTGTTGATTTTGTCCTCTCAGGAAAGCTCTGTGCATTCAGAAGCAAAAGTAACCACTGTAGTTTCTCCATCTTACGTCTTTGTTTTCTCCTACCAGAAAGGAACTGCCTACCATCCCTTCAATACAATTTTTTAAATCCTGATGAAGAATTCTAGGTTGACCAGCCTTAGGTCACTCATGAGCCCTGTAGCTAGAAAGAGTGGCAGCTGATGGGAGCCCCACACACCCATAGGAGATTCTATGAAGAAGCAGTCCTCCCAAAGAACAAAAAAGTGCTATTCCCAGAAGCAGGAATAGGTAACTATGCAGACAAAGCAGGAGGCTAATCCATTCACTTATGCCACAATATTTACTGAGCACCTACTATGTGCAGGAACAACTGCAAGAGTTGGAGTCATAGTGGAGAAGATAAGAAATGGCCCTTGCCTCACAGAGCTCACTTTGTGGGAGAAGCTAGGTGAGGCTGTCCCTGTCAGGGGCTCACAGAGGAGACCTCCTGTTGTAGAGGAGAAGCCACTTTGCTCCCAGACAGACAAAGCTATTCATCAGCCTTTCTGCAGTACCAATGGGAGCCAAGGTCTTCTGCTAGTGGTCACAACTCTGAGACATTGATTTCCAATTCAGGAAAGTAAACGTCAAAATTTATGCACAGATGGAAACTTCATACATTGCTGGTGGGGAATGTAAAATGGTGCAGCTACTTGGAAAACAATTTGGCAATTCCTCAAAATGTTAAACACAGAATTACTATATGACCCAGCAATTCCAGTTCTAGGTTTATATCTAAAAGAATTGAAAACATGTGTCCACACAAAAACTTATACATGAGTGTTCACAGGAGCATTATTCCTAATGACCAAAAATGTCCATTAACTGACAAATGGATAAACAAAATGTAATAGATGTACATAATGGAATATTACTATTCAGCCATAGAAAGGAACTAAATACTGATACATGCTACAATATGGATGAACCTCGAAAACACAGTGAAAGTAGACATGAAAGGCTACATATTGTATGATTCCTTTTAAATGAAATGTCCAGAATAGGCAAACCCCTAGAGAGAGAAAGCAGGTTAGTGGTAAGCAGGGGCTGGGGTGATGAAAAATGTGGAGTGACTGCTAATGGATATGGAGTTTCTTTTTGGGGTCATTTAGTATTCTGGAATTTGATAGTGGTGGTGGAAGCATAACTATATGAATATACTAAAACCACTTTAAAAGGGTGTATTTTATTGTATGTTAATCATATCTCAATAAAGCTGTTTAAGAAGTGTGCACAGAGAGCTCCTACATTGCAATTGTTCACTTAATGTTTGTCTCCACTAACTGCAAATTCCACGAGGCCAGTTGCTGGGTGTTTTCTATTCCCTGGAGTTTGTGCAGTGCCTGGCACAGTATTTAGTGAATGGGTGAATGAATGAATGAGACCAGCTTGAATGCCACCTCATTCAGGAAACCTCCCACTCCATACGTCCAAAGACTCTCCCCATTCCCATTCATTAGAGGGCCAGATACACTCTGGCAGGGATGTTTGCTCTAGCTCATCACCTTGGTTTCTGGGGCCAGCATCCACAGCCACATCCCCCTGGGCCACTGCAGCTACAACTCTCTCCATTCCCTGTGCTGGTTTTAAGATCTCTCTTTCATCAATACCTGGAGATGTGCCTTTCTTCTGCCAAGTTTTGCTATGTGGTGAAGTTTTTTTCTGTTGTTTTTTTTTTTCCTTCCCTGAGAACATTTTATCCAATATTTCTGTATTAGTATTTTTGTATTTTCTGTGTTGGCTTAATCTACCATGCCAGAACCAGAAATCCAAAAATGTTTCCATAAGCTTGTTTATGACTCCAAATCTCCTTTACTGAGTTAGAATGCTATACTCCATATTTTTCTTTTTTAAAGATTTTATTTATTCATTTGACAGAGAGAGAGATTACAAGTAGGCAGAGAGGCAGGCAGAGAGAGAGGAGAGAGGAGGAAGCAGGCTCCCTGCCGAGCAGAGAGCCAGATGTGGGCCTCGATCCCAGGACCCTGGGATCATGACCTGAGCCAAAGGCAGCGGCTTTAACCCACTGAGCCACCCAGGCGCCCTATACTCCATATTTTTTGTTTGGGGAAAGGTCACAGCAAGGATATGGCAGGACAGTCTGGGAAGCAGCTGGCCAGATATCTTTCTACAGCGGAATCTGTGAAATCCCAGGTCTCCCAGGGCCCTTCAGTAAAATACCAAAGGAAATGTCCTATTGAGAGGATGGATGTGTCATTTTCTCATTCAAGGGATAGTGGATTCTGATATCATTTCATAACTATTAGTATGGCAGAAATGCTCATTTATAAATCCTGATGAGGAGTGGACCAGTACACATCCTCTATACATGACCTGTTGACCCACCAGGGGAAGAGGCCATCCACTGAGCACACATCTAAGTGCTAGGCACTGTGTCAGCCTCTTGATATGGTATATTTAAACTTCATAAGATCTGGATAAGGTAAGTATCAAGGTCTTGCTCCTGTGTCAAGGTGAAAACAGATATTTTCCTGTGGTCTGCAGTAGGCTGAACCCAGGGTTATATCCTGAAGTCTGCTGAGATTTCATCTGCACACTGCCATCCCACATAACTGCCTGGGGCAGCCTGAGGACCCTTTGAAATGTCTTCACGGAGGGCCTTTGCTCCCAAGACCCAGGAACCCCAGCACAGGTGTCCTGACTGATAGCCTAAGCTTGGTCCCAGAGCTCCAGTAGGAACTCCGAAGCCTGTGACTTCCCCTACCAGACCTCATGTCCCTGTCATCCTGTTCTAAGTCCTTTACCTATATTAACTCACTTAATCCTGACAACAACTGTTGATGTAGGAACTATTGTTTTCTATGGTTTACAGATTAGGAAACTGAGGCTCAGAGATGCCAAACACCACATAGCTAATAAGCTGCAGAACTTGGATTAGAGCTCCAGTAGTCTGGCTCCCATGCTCTTAGGTCCTGTGCTATGATCTAATATGCAGAGAGAATTTGGATTTTTTTCCTTAGTATTTACGATCATGTAACATTATATCCATTGTACTTAAAAAAAAAAACAAACTCTTTTATGTTTGTGTCTCCCATTAAAATATAAACCTCACGAGGGTAGAGATCTTTGTCTGCTTTGTACTGCTGTATCAGCATCTAGATCAACATCTAGACAGACCTGACCACGGGTGCCTGGGTGATTCTGTCGGCTAACTATCCGACTTATGATTTTGGCTCAGGTCATGATCTCAGTGTTGTGAGATCAGGCTCCCTGCTCAGTAAGGAGTCGTCTTCTCCCTCCCTCTCGGCCCCTCCACACCACTTGTGTTCTCTCTATCTCTCTCTCTTAAAGTAAGTAAATAAAACCTTTTATAAATAAATAAATAACCCAGGTTCCTGGGATCGAGCCCCACATTGGGCTCCCTGCTCAGCAAGCATCCTGCCTCTCCCTCTCCCTCTGCCTGCTGCTCCCCCTACTTGTGCTCACTCTCTCTCTGTCAAGTAAATAAATACAATCTTTAAAAAATATAATAATAATAAACTAAGTGATTAAATTTAAAAAATAGAACAGACCCCACCAGAGTAGGTACCTAGTAAATACATTTTGAATGAGTGAATGAGCACTCTAAAAAATGTTGACCATTAGTATCTTTGCACAAACAATAGGCCCACAGCAAATATCTTTTCCCAAATAAAAGAGACACCCTCCCCACAGGGATTACTTTTTTTACCACCCCAGAACCAAAGGCAAAACTCAGAAGCTTTTACAATAGTGTTTGCCCTCTCTCCTTCACCACACCTCTCCCAAGTCCTCAGCTTTCTTGAGTATGTCAGCGTCCATGTGATGGCCATGCAATTCCTCTGACTCATTGTCCCATATCTTCCTCACGCCTGATGACCTTTACTTTCATTCCACTGAAACTGCCCATAGGAGCAGCCCTTGTGATCCTTTTGAATGGTCAGATTTCTGAATTCTTAAGCTCCAATTCTCTGCATTTTGTATTTACCCTCTATGGCAGATTGCATTTTGCAAGATGGCGGCAACGAGATTCCCCCATGCCACAGGTTCTTCTTCACTGCGATGTTGACCCTGCACTGGGCAGGTGGGGTCTGTGTGCCTTTGAGTCCAGGAGGGTCTATGACCATGGCAGAAGTGAGCCTCTATAACTTCTGAGGCTAGAGCATAAAGGGTGATACTCCTTCCTCCTGGTCTTCTTGGGATGCTTACTCTCTGAACCCAGCCACCATGCTGTGAGGAAGCCCAGCACACAGAGGCTGCATTTAGACCTTCCAGCCAACAGCCCCAGGTTTCCCCTGACAGCCAAAATTAGTCACCAGACATGAGACAGAAGAAGGCTTTGTGATAACTCCAGCGCCAACCATAGCATGAGGAACCCAAGTGAAAACCACCTAGTTGAATCCAGTCAACCCCCAGAACCATGAGAAAAAAAAAAAGAAGATTGTTTTTTAAGCCTCTGAAGCTTAGGGGTTATACATTATGCAGCAAGAGTAACTGAAACACACTCTTCCTTCTAGTTCTCCAGTTCTCTTACTCACCAAACCTAGTCTCTCACTGGAGACCTGCTGTGACCTAATCAGTGTTTTCCCCATGGTCCCAGCAGGAGATAGGTTTGGGCATCTTTCTGCTCTTCCTGGTCATTTCCAGACCATTTTTCATCCTGCTGGGCTACCTAAATGTCTGTGCATTGTCCTGCATTCTATCACCAAGAATATTCAATCTGTCTGACTGCAGCAAGCCCTGGTTTTATAGGGTTCTCTCCCTAAGGATTTCTGAAATTCTCTGGGAGGCTCAGATGCCCCCCTAAAGAGGTGAGTTATTTGTCCACAGTCCATATCCCAGCCAGCAGCGAAGCCATATGCTGGCTGTACCCAGCTGTCCCTGCATGTCACACTTTATTTTCTTGCATGCCCTTTCCTCACTCTGTGAAGACAAGGACACTTTTGAGCCAATCAATGTGTATGCTTTCTGCTTAAAGCCAAACACATAATAAATAAACCCCTGCCAAGATGCTGAATTCCTAGTGGGACCATGTGTTAAAAGCAGTTGTCTTCAAACACAATTCCTATGAAGTTTTATCACTTCGTTTATTTTAAAACTTCCTAATTAGAGACTTCCCAAGATACTCTATGAACTTCTCAACAGTTCACAGGAAGCCCAAGATAAATAATTCAAAAATCATTAACAAAAGGCTTTATTGTCATTAATAATGTTGTTGGTGATCTTTCCTTGCTGATACAGAACATATTTTTTATTTTTTATTTTTTTTATTTTTTTTATTTTTTTTTTATTTAAAGATTTTTATTTATTTCACAGAGGGAGAGAGATCACAAGGAGGCAGAGAGGCAGGCAGAGAGAGAGGGGGAAGCAGGCTCCCCGCTGAGCAGGGAGCCTGATGCGGGCCTCGATCCCAGGACCCCGAGATCATGACCTGAGCCGAAAGCAGAGGCTTTAACCCACTGAGCCACCCAGGCGCCCCAGAACATATTTTTTAGAATGAATGAGGCCNGAAGGAATGAGGCCTCTTCTAGTAACCATTTGGTCATGAGTTGCACACAACACAAGATAAACCTCTTTGATATTAGAAATACATTTCACAAAAGCACATTGAATGAAGNATTTTTTAGAATGAATGAGGCCTCTTCTAGTAACCGTTTGGTCATGAGTTGCACACAACACAAGATAAACCTCTTTGATATTAGAAATACATTTCACAAAAGCACATTGAATGAAGGCACAGGCTGAGCATCAGAGGAACTGGCCGAGAATAAGGGCAGAGAGGCAGTGTTGTGTAAGTGAAGAGCATAGGTTGCATCTTACCTATTTACTAGTTGCAGACACCTGGAAAGGTACTTACCTCCCTCTGCCTCAGAATCTTCATCTGTAAAATGGGGATGGCAGTAGCATCTGCCTGGGACTGTTTGAGGAGGGTTGAATACATGGTGCCCGGCACATAGTAGGTGCTCAATAAATGGTGACTACTGTTATCTTAGTCTTGGCCTCTACAGAGAAAAGAAAAATGCAGCATTCCGTGAACTTAAGTTTTTCCAAAAGCAATAGCTTAAAATAAACTGCTATTTGAAGGCGAAGATTATCATATTGGATAAATGCTATCCCAAATTGAACTGATCTGTATTCCAATAACTACATGAAACACATCAGATTGTGTAGTTACTTAAAGAACCTTTAACAACCTAATGTAAAATGCATATTCCTGGACTTTGCTTCATACCTGATTCCCAGCAGAACAGAAGCCTATGGATGTGCATTTTTGTCAAGCCTCCGGATGATCCTTATGATCAGGCAGTAATTGCAATTTCAGGGAATAACATCCATTGAAGGGTTGGTGAGTGTATGATTTTCCTGGGGAGGTCAGTTGGTAAGCCCCATCTTGAGTATTCTCTAGGTTAAATGATAGTGGTCATAGAGCAGTTGTTTTCAAATTCTAATGTTGCTTCAGAATCCCCTGGAGAGTTGCTAAAAATTCAGATTCCAGGTCCTATCTTTAAAGACATGCAGATTCAGAGATTCAGGTGGCACTTGGGAATCTGCAGTTTTTAACCAGCCCTTCCCCTCTAGGGTGAGTCATTGAGAAGCATTTGTTTTAAAGATGTATTTATTTATTTATTTGAGAGAGACAGAGCATGAGCATGAGCGTGGGTGTGAGCGAGTACGCAGAGGAAGGGGCGAGTGGAGGGGCAGAGGGAGAGGAAAAGAGAGAAAATCCGCAGACTCGTCTGCTGAGCAGACATCCCACGACCATGAGATCAGTACCCATGCCAAAACCAAGAGTCGGTGTCCAACCGACTGAGCCTCAGGCGCCCCAGAGAAGTGGTTTTGACTCTTGTCCTTCACATGCTAGAGAGAAGCCAGACATTTTTTTTTATAAAAAAGCTCTGACTTTCCTATGTAATTTGAATATCTCAGACCTCATCAACTTGTAGGTACAAATAAGGTCACAATAAAATTATAACTGGATCTTGTGAATTTTGAACACCAGATGGTTATGCAAGAATCAGTTTCCCTCCCCAGGTGTATCTGGAGATCTCAAAAAAAGTGCTTTCGTGTATGTATGTGTTGTCTTTTTGTTCACCAGACTGATGGTTCAAATTTCAGCCTCACCACCTAGAAGCCTTGGGCAGGTCGTTACTTAACTTTTGCTGCATTATAAATCATCCCAAAACTTAGTGATTTAAAGCAGCAATCATCATTTTATTATTTCTTTTTTTTTTTAATTTTTTTTTTAATTTATTCATTTGACACAGAGAGAGAGATTACAAGTAGGCAGAGAGAGAGGAGAGAGGAGGAAGCAGGCTCCCTGCTGAGCAGAGAGCCCGACGCGGGCCTCGATCCCAGGACCCTGGGATCATGACCTGAGCCAAAGGCAGCGGCTTTAACCCACTGAGCCACCCAGGCGCCCCATTTTATTATTTCTCATGGTTTCTGTGGTTGTGAGTTTCAGAAGGGCTTGGTTGGCTCGGGGTCTTTCATGTGGTTGCAATAAGACAGTGGTTGGAACTGGAACAGCAGGGAATGGAGCAGCTGGGGCTTTTTTTTTTTTTTTTTTTTTTTTTTTTTTTTNATTTGACACAGAGAGAGAGATTACAAGTAGGCAGAGAGAGAGGAGAGAGGAGGAAGCAGGCTCCCTGCTGAGCAGAGAGCCCGACGCGGGCCTCGATCCCAGGACCCTGGGATCATGACCTGAGCCAAAGGCAGCGGCTTTAACCCACTGAGCCACCCAGGCGCCCTGGGGCTTGCTGGGTATCTCTGCCTCCCTCTTCATGTAGTTTCGGGACCTCTCCATGTGGTCCCTGCATGTGGGTTAGTTTGAGCTTCCTCACAGCATGGTGGCCTCATGGCAGCTCAAGGCTGCAGGATAAGTATTTCTGTAAACAAGATGGAAAGTTCATCTCCTTTCTGACCTAGCCTTGGAAGTCACGTTGCCTCATTTCTGTTGCATTTATAGGTTACAGGAGATTCAGAAGTCTGCTCAGATTCCAGTGGAGGGGAATAGACCCCATCTTTCAATGGTAGGAGGACCCAAGTCACACTGCAAAATAACATGTGGGTTAGGAGGTATTGTTGTGGTGGCCATCTTTGGAAAATGCAATCTGCCACATGTCCTGTCCAAGGCTGAGCTGTAGAAGGAAGACGATAATAATATCTACTTAATAGGCTTGTGAGGGGATGCCTGGGTGGCTCAGTCAGTTAAGCCACCAACTCTTGATTTCAGCTCAGGTCATGATCCCGGGGTCCTGGGATTGAGCCCGGTGTCAGACTCCCTGCCCGGTGCGGAGTCTGCTTCTTCCTCTCCCTCTTCCCCTCCCCCTCACTCATATGCGTGCTCTCTCTTTCTCAAATGAATAAATAAAATCTTTAAAAAGAATAGGGTTGTGAAGACTGAGTGAATAAATACATGGAAAGCACTTAGAAGGGCGCCTGGGTGGCTCAGTGGTTTAAAGCCTCTGCCTTCGGCTCAGGTCATGATCTCAGGGTCCTGGGATCGAGGCCCATATCGGGCTCTCTGCTCAGCAGGGAGCCTGCTTCCCCCCCTCTCTCTCTGTCTGCCTCTCTGCCTACTTGTAATCTCTCTCTCTGTGTGTCAAATAAATAAATAAAATCTTTAAAAAAAAAAAGAAAGCACTTAGAATAGTGTCTGGCATGCTATTATTATCATCACCATTACCATCATCACTCAATGAACAACGAGCCATGCAGTCATGGCCCCCAGGGGTTCTCAGAAGTGCCTCTCTGAGGCCAAGTACACCACTGCCTCTGGCCCCTATTTCCCTGAATCACCCTCATTGTATGCAAATCTTTCACCATTGTTAGTGTCCTGCTGGCTGAGCCAAGACCCTGCAGCCACTGGTCCCCACACCTTCTCAGAGATGCCAGTGCGTAGACCTCCACACCGACTGGCTGCAATTCACTGCTGCCGTGACCTCAGCCTAATTATTGTCACCAATCCTAAATTTTAGCAGGCAGCCCAACAGAGGAGTCACCTCTGAGTTGACCCTGTCTCCTGCTGTCACCCTATCCCTGAGGGGCAAATGCCTGCTAATTCCTCCAGCCATGAATGTCCAGGAAAAGCAAGTAACAGAATCAAATAAGCAAAAAACTCCCTCCCTTGGTGCTATGCTCACTAATGGAGGCTGGGACGCTATTTTTTGGACCCGAACTGATGGATAGTAGTAGAACTGTTTTCTTAACTGACAGACATGGTCTTTCTCCCTGGAGCAAAAACACTCTTAGGATGGTTTCTGACATCAGACGCAAGGCTGTTTCCTATGTCCACCTGCTCTTTTCCTCTTTAGCCTGGCTCCATTTAAACATCTGGTTATCACACCAGGTGCCATTAGGAACTTGATGGTTTCCATAGCCTGCTTCTACTGGTCCCTTCAAGTCCTTCCTACAGATTCGTATAGCTCTAAATTGTGAACAAGATTGAAGTTGATTTTTCCCCAGAGCCCCCCAATATAAGCCACCAACTCTTGATTTCAGCTCAGTAGATGCAGATAGAAACTTGGGAGGAAGGGAGCCATTTAGACCCAGACACAGGACACATTGAAATACCAGTTCTGCCTCCCAGGATACTCTGTCACACCTTCCAGGATCCCCTCAACCCAGAAAATGCTCCAAGTAGGAGCAAGTTTTCACGAACTCCTTGACTTCCAGTACAGTGGGGAAATTGTTACCCTGGATGGGTGAGATGGCTCCTCCAGGATCAGATTGCAGCAGGTGTTTTGGAGGAGGTGAGGAGGGGCATGAAGACATCAGCAGGAGTCAGACTTGGTCCTGGGGAACCAGGGGCCACAGCTCAGGCTGAAGGAGCAGTTCTCGCACGTGATCCTGTGGGCACTGGGGTCCACACCATGCACTTTGGTCCACAAATGTCGTGTGGCTCAGAGAAGGCTGGAGTCTCCAGTGGGGCAGGAGATCTAACCTCGCTGCCGTGGACAGCTGGTTCTCTCCCAGGTACCCAGGATCTAACCTGCTCCGACACTGGGCAATCTCCCACTTAAGAAGGCAGAGCTCACCTCCCACTGAAAGAGCTGAAAACATTAGACACTTGCTTTTCTCAGCTTTGCTGGGGGTGGGGTATGGGGAGATCCACAGACCCCGTGTGAGGGAGAGTAGAAGCGTGGCAGCATCTCAATCTAGTTTCTTGTGGAGATGACAGTGACAGGGTTTTAGTTAGCATCAGTGGGGACAGGCCAGGTGTCCTGCCAGGGCATCATGGAGAGGGGTTTCTTCACTGTAGTAGCCCCCAGATAGGACCTGGACCTTTGTGGCTATCTATAGAGCTTCCCATCATGTTTTCCCTGGCCATTCAGGAATTTTGAACACTATCCAATATCTAATATCATTTTAATAAGGAGTTCTTTTTCTTTTTAAATTAGCCCAAGCTGGGGCGCCTGGGTGGCACAGTTAAGCAGACTCTTGCTTTCAGCTCAGGCCATGATCTCAGGGTCTTGGGGTCCAGCCTCAAGCCCCGAGTCGGGCTCCATGCTTAGTAGGGAGTCTGCCTGAGGATTCTCTCTCCCTCTGCCCCACTTGTCTCTCTCAAATAAATAAAAATAAATCTTAAAAAGAAATTAGCCCGAGTTGATTGTGATGTTTGCCCATAAAGCTTTGACCAATATTGGCACTTTTAAACATTTTTTAACTCCAGAGGCTTCAGAGCACAGTGATCTCAGCAGGGATACCAGTGTCTACAAGGATGCCACTAGCTCAGCAGGGTCAGGTCTACCAAGGGGCTGTGGACATCAACCAAGGAGGCCAGAGCAGGGACTGGGGAAGAACATGGTGGACGCCCTGTGGTAGCAAACCTACCATTCTCAGGAGTACCAGTAAGACCCCCTAGGAGACTCCTCTTAATGGTGGAAGGATGATCCTATGATAGTAGGTGAGGGTAAGACCCAGAGACATTTGGGATATTCGTGACTATCGATGGGACCCTCCATCTCTCCACAGGCTGATGCAGCCCCAGGACATCCGTTAGTCCACTACAACCTCTTCTGTACACTAGAGAACCCGTCAACCAGGCCCCGGCCACAGAGTGTAACCTCAAAATCAAGGCTTGTTAGAATGCCTGGGGCTGAGAAAGAAAGAATTCTGGAATTTGTTGTTTGTCTATGTTTTTAATTGAGGTGTATCAATCTGGTTTTTGCACAGGCAAAAAAGAAAAAGCTTCTTTTACACCTTTGCCTATAGCAGGTAATATAGGAAGGAGAAAAGAAGAATAAGAGAAGAAAAGGAAAGAGGGAAGAGTTTAAAACCAAAAGTATCACTTTCAAACTCCCCTGGAGAATTTAGCATGAAATGTCTGATTTGGGCCATCCAGGGACTGCTGGTAGCAATGCCACCTTCCTAAGCTTAGGAGGCCTAAAGTTCATTTCCCAATGAAGCTACTTCAGGGTTAAGGATGCCCTACCATTTAAAAGAAGGAAGTCCAGGGTTTGGCCACCAGTTAACCTGTCTTTGTCTCAATGTCCTCAAAAGAAGAACAGAAGGGAGAATTCAGGCACTTTTTTTGCTATAAGTTCAAATGTTCTTTCCAAAGAATTAAGAAAGGCATCACGGATATATCTACAGTAATGCTACAAGACAAGAACCACAATAAGAACAAATAGTAAGTGTTTGAATCTGAGCCCTCCCAGGTGGAAGGCTGGCAGTGAGGACCCTGAGTTTCTCCAGAGGGGAGGGGAGAGGAGCTTGCAGGGGTCAGGCAGCACACCCTGCTCCTGAATCAGCTCACACCAGCTGCCCTCTGCACAGCCAGATAGTCTTATGCCTGCAACTGTAGCCAATTCACCCTTCTTATTTCACGAGGATGAAAAAGTGAATGATTTTTTGGCAGAGGGAGCAAAGAATTTGTCTCTGAAATTTACAGCTGAGGGGAACATTTTTAAAAAGATATTTATTTTTTCATTTATTTGAGAGAGAGACAAAGGGAAAGAGAGAGAACAAGCAGGGGGAGGAGCAAAGGGAGAAGCAGACTCCCCACTGAGCAAGGAGCCTGATGCAGGGATCAATCCCAGCACCCTGAGATCACGACCTGAGCTGAAGGCAGACACTTAACCAACTGGGCCACTCAGGCACCCCTGAGGAGAACTTTTGAAATGACTGAGTCCAACTCATTTAACAGCAAATTCAGTAAAATTAAATCTGTAAATGAAACACTTGATACACATGAAGGAGTTCTGGAAGAGGAAACAGTGTTAAGAGAGTGAGGATTCTTGACCATCTTGGATGATGTGTTGGTTATTTACTGCTGCACAACAAATCACCCCCAAACTTAGACTCTTCAGTGCCTTCAAATGACAATACCTATCATCTCACAGTTTCTCTCAGCCGGGAGTCAGCCTTCCAGAAATCCATAGCCTAGCTGTGTTCTCTTTCTCAGGCTTCTTACAAGGCTGCATTTAGTTGTCAGCTGAGGTTGCAGTCTTATCTGAAGGCTTGACTATGGAAGGATCTGCCTCAAAACTCCCTTATGTGGTTTTGGCAGGTTCACTTCCTCACTGGTTGTTGGACTAAGGGCTTCCATTCTCTGATGGCTGGTGCCCAGAGGCTACCCTCTGTTTCTTGCCATCCATATGGCAGCTTGCTTTATCAGAGTCAGCAAGCAGAAAGAGCAAGAGAGGGTGCCAGCTTGCTAGTGAGATGGAATTCCCATTCTTTTGTAACCTAGTCATGGATGTGATATCCCATCCACTTTGTGTATTCCATTCCTTAGAAGCAAGTCACCAGGTCCAACCCACACTTAAGAGGAAGATGTTATACGAAGGAGTGAATACCAAGAGGCAAGATTATTGGGAACCCTTTCAGAAACTGCCTGCAACAGGCATATATAGAAGGCAGGAAAGGGGTCAGAATCATAAAAATGTAGAATTTTCTGATTGAAATGAAAAGGCCCTATAGATCTAGCCATCCATGTGCTGCCTGAATTCCTGATATAGCTCCCTGGAAAGTAGCTTTTCCTTCTACATCTGCACAATGATGTGGTTAGAAGTGGTATCCTTGTTGTACTTGGCTGGGAACCATCTGCCTATAACACTCATCCATGCCCATGAAGGCAGCCCATAACCTGTGAGAATGGTGGAAAGGCCAGAAGATTCTGTTCTCTTTAAATGATGGTCAACTGATTTGATGAAAGCTAAAAATTAAATTGTAAATAAAGATTTGTTCTAGGGGTGCCTGGGTGGCTCACAGTGAAGTGTCTGATTCTTGATTTCAGCTCAGGTCTTGATTTCAGGACTGTGAGTTCAAGCCCTGCATTGGGCTAGGGTCCATACTGGGCATGAATCCTTACTTAAAAAAAATTTTTTTTTGGTCTAATTTTTAAAGTAGCCTGGAACATGTAGAATGTTTCTGCAACTATTAGTTTACAATATTTTGACATACAAAACACAAAAGCTCTCTCTAAGAAGTTGAACAAATCAGCAAGTTTTAAAGAAAAAAAAGTAGTGGGAGTATCTAGTATTACCAAAACCAAAGTCAGCAGTTAAAAATTCCAGAACCAAGAAAATAAACAGATTGAACAAAAGACAAGGCCCTAGTGCTTTAATCCTTTGACATTAGGGATATTTTTTCATATGGAATTCTGAATTTGGCAAGAAATGTGAACTGTGGCCCCATGGCTGACAGGCAGCATTTCAGAGTTCACAGCATGCTCTCTGGGAAACTGTTGTAACCAAGGTTGTGGCATCAAGCTTGACCATTTACTTATTCACAAGACCTAGCTCAAATGGCTATTTGTAAATGTCAACTCTAGTCTCAAAAGACAATTAAGGTTATCAGAAAGCAATAAAGCTTGATGGAAAGAAGGTGGGAGGGAGGGAAGGAAGGGAGGGAGGGAGGGAGGG
>LNAC01000318.1:559538-589420 GCA_002007465.1 Ailurus styani | reverse complement strand
GGGAGGGAGGGAGGAAGGAAGGAAGGAAGGAAGGAAGGAAGGGAGGGAGGGAGGAAGGGAGGGAGGGAGGAAGGAAGAGAAAGAGAGAGGGAGGGAGGGAGAGAGGGAAGAAAGAAAGAGAGAAGATCTTTTCCCTCAAATACCACCCCCTTATTTTGGGTGAGTACAAGATTATGGGAACACACATAAGGCCTACCTTGAGGACCACAGAACTATTTTAGGTGGGTGCTTATTACAAAAAAAATCTCACTAATTAACCCATAAAACAGCCAAGATGAACAGATTTTCGGGAACATGTGGTCTCACCCCTAATTTTGAAGATGAGGAAATTAGGTTCCAAAGAGGCTACGTAACTCTCCAAGTAGTGGGAGAAGAGTGACACTTAGATCAGCTATTCCCACTAGGGGTCCAATATGGAACAGCTAAAGCCAACTTGGTAATGCCTCCATCTCAGGGGAACAGTTCGTCCTTTGCCTTTTGCACCCACTCCAGCAAGAGTTATTTCTCAACATTGTGCTTATGCAAACTCTTGAGCAGCACAAACTCCTGAACTAAGAGACTCTCCACTCTGTGTGCAATTGAGGGCAAAGGCTGGGATGGCTTGGCCCTGCTCCAAACTCTTTCCCCAGAGGCCTGAGGTGACAGAAAAAACACATGTATTTTTCCTAGTTAGGTCAATAAAGACCAGGCTCATCAGGTAGAGGTGAAAGTTACTTTGCTCTTGAAGTAAATGAAAAGCATTCAAACAGGAGGAGAACATTGACTGTTCCCACTTGGTAGGAGACTTCACAACTGTCCAACTTTCAGGGAACAGGTGGGACAGAGGAGAAACCTGAAAATATATTTCATGTCTATGCTAGTGGAGATGGAAGTAATTCAACTGCTTTTCTTTTTTCTTTTCTTTTCTTTTCTTTTCTTTCTTCCTTTTGTTAAGTTTCAGAGGTGGAGTTTAGTGATTCATCAGTTGCAATGCCTGCTTTTCTATCTGCTTTCTTTCTCTTTCTATCTGCCCAAATTAAACTTACCTTTATTTATTATTTTTTATAAATTTATTTTTTATAATTTTATAATTTTATTTATTTTAAATTTATAAAAATTTTATAAATTTATTTATTATAATTTACCTTTACTTATTATTATTATTTTTTAAATTTCAGAGTAAGCATCCTGCATTTCCCCAAGATGCTTTACTCTTTTTTTTAAAGCTTTGTCTGTTTTAGAGAGAGACAGAGAGCACAGGGGGGAGGGGCAGAGTAAAAGGGAGAGAGAAAATCTTTTTTTTTTTTTTTTTTTAAAGATTTTATTTTTTATTTATTTATTTCACAGAGGGAGAGAGATCACAAGGAGGCAGAGAGACAGGCAGAGAGAGAGGGGGAAGCAGGCTCCCCGCTGAGCAGGGAGCCCGACGCGGGCCTTGATCCCAGGACCCTGAGATCATGACCTGAGCCGAAAGCAGAGGCTTTAACCCACTGAGCCACCCAGGCGCCCGGGAGAGAGAAAATCTTAAGCAGACTCTGCACTGAGTGTTGAGCCTGATTCGGGCCTTGATCCAGGACCCTCAAGATCATGACCTGAGCCAAAACCAAGACTTGGATGCTCATCCAGCTGAGTTACCCAGGTGCCCCTGAAACTTAGCTTTTAATTCCAAATGCAAAATAAACAACATGGAAATGCAAGACAGCACATTGGAAAGACCCAAGAGTCAAAAGAGGAAACATGTATCCAAAGGTGTTCCATGAAGTTGGATGCTAAGAGATAAGGGAAGGAAAAAAAATGGAATGTGAAGAAAGTAATGTTTTGAAAGTTGAGCAGGTGTTTTTTATCAGAAATAGTGTTTATTAGACTCCCCTCCATTAAAATATTGCCTATGGAAATAAGATGAACATCTTTTTCCTTTGGTTCCCAGAGTACCAAAAAAGGAGGGGAAAGAAGACAGGGGAAGAAGGAGAGAAAAAGGGAGCTGGGTAAGAACTAGGGAAATTCCCAAGAAAGTTGGGGGCAGGTCCATGCTTTTGCTTCTCTGCTTTCCCTTCCAATTCTATAATTAGCACAAGAAAGGATTCCAAGGTCTGCTTTGGCTTATCTCTTATGTTCCTAAATCCATGCCTGTTCCTCAAGTATTTAGTTAGGAAGGAAAGCTGTGAGCTAGTAAAATCTGCTCCCCCACCACCTCTGGAATTTTCCCCACAGAAATAGGACACAATAAAGTCAGACAATGCAAGCATTCACTCTAGGGCATCCAGGGATGCCTTTGTTCTGGTGAACCAGAATGAAGCTTAACTAAATATGCTGAGGAGCAACTTAAGCAAAGTGGAAAGAGAAAATGATTTTCCACTTCTAGATATAGTAAAATACATTAGCAATAGCTTTTGGGTCTAAGAAGATCCAATGAGTTACAAATGATTAGTTTCATTATGGCCTAATGAGATCACAGTTGAAGTACATTAATGATGATTAAAGTTAATGAAAAAGGTGCCTACATAGTTTGTTTTCTTTAAAGTTGTGTCTTTTTTTAATCCTATTTTATCGAGGTATGATTGACATATAAAAAGCTGTGCATCTTTAATGCATACCACTCCATGAGTTTAGGAGTCAAAGCATGTCCTTTTGGGATCATGTGGTAATTAGAATGCTTAAACATTTTAAACATACAGAAATGCTACGTGGATCACTTAAAAGGCAGTGCATGATAATACTAAGTGTCTAAATTTAGCTGTTTTGTAAAGAGCTCTCTTTGATTAGAAGGAGTTTAAAAGACACTAAGTAAGAGTGCTCTAGGCCAGAAATGATAGCGAGATTGATATAGTGGCCATGGGCAGAAGGAGAAGGAAGGCAGATGGGAGAGATGGTCTAGAGGTACAACCAAATAGGAGTTGGAGAGCAAGCAGATCTAGTGGGGAGTGTGAAAGGAGAGCCAAAGAAGGCTCCCAGGTCCCCAGGTTAGATGGCCAGTATGACACGTGGCATCAGTCACTGAGCTTGCAGGTGACAGAGGAGGAATGGATGTCACCATGCAGCCAGTCCACACGCTCTAACCAAGCACCTGCAGAGGGCTGTGTGTTTTCCAGATTGCTGCCAGATTCCTGCCAGATTATGGACAATTCACTCACCCTGGCTGCCTATCTTCACAGCTACAAAATGAAGCTTCTTTTAATACTCTAATAACATCATTGTGTTTAACGGTTGGTGTCGATATTCAGATAATGTGTACATTTAGTGAATTTTATGAGTTGACCAGTTAAATAAAATGAACTCTGTGAAGCCAAGAATTATGCCTTCTTGATATCCCATTTGGTAATCCCTCACTCTACAAATTATGCCACTTAACAAGCATGCAGGGAGAGCAGTCCTTATTGGGGGCGGGAAGGATGACATGGGGAAAAAAAAAAAGGATGACATGGGGGACAGGAGACTAATGAGGTGGCAAGGAACAGAGGGATGCAGCCATAGTGACACCCTCCTCCTCTGCCTTGTCTCCAGTTTCTGTACCCTTCCTTTCTATAATCCAATAACTTAAAAAGGGTTTCCCAAGCATATAATATTTGCTTCATTCAATGACAGAATAGACACTCGTTCAAATTTACTGAGAAGGAAAACAATTAAAGTGCCATTTGGAAACTTTTTAAAAAACACATAACAAAGAAACTGAGAAAAGCGCAATCAAAAGTTATTAGAGAAAGTAAAAAACAGTTTTGAGGAACTGAGTGTTCATACAAATCAGTCTGGTTTGTTTCTTGTCCTTCTCTCTTTCCCATTTCTTTCTCCCTCTCAAAGTGTGGGTTTCACTGACAAACTTAGGAAAAGAGGTGTTGGGGGAATATTCATTATTTAGAAACCCACTGCTGCCCAAGGGCTGTTTGGAGTTATAATCAATATATTTCAGCTGGGAGCCTGTAACAATGATTTCTCTTTGTGTGAACTCTTGAGCAACATACACTCCTGGGCTAAAAGACACTCCACTCCGTTTGCAATTGGATGCAGCAGATGTGTGATGAGAGACAGGCCATTGTCTCTGACATCAAAGGAATGAAGGAAGATATTGGTTTGAGAAGCCAAGGATTTCCCAAGAAGCCTCCACAGCTTGACCCCACTGGGCCTTCACAGGCACTGAATGTGAAGATGAAGGGATTTGGGCCGGGTCCTATTTTCTCAGAGGCCCTGCTCAAAACTTGGCCTGGAATGATCAAAGGAAATTGATGTGGTAGCTCTTCACCATTGTTCTGCTCCCTCTCTTATCTCACCATGTCCAATTTCTCAACAAGCAGCTAGAATGTTCTTAAAACAAAGACTAGTTACTCAACCCTCCAACAATCTCCAATATTCTTAGAATAAAAACAAAAGACCTTACCAGGGGCCCAGAAACTCTTCCTGACAGGCCCCTATTATCCCTCAGACCTCATATCCTGCCTCTCTCCTGCTCTGGCCACATTGGTCTCTCTGCTATTCCTCAAACACACCAGGCAGGCTCCTTTCTCAGGGACTCTGCACTTGCTGCTCTCTGTGCTGCAACACTCTCAGATCTTCACATGACTCTGTTTCTCATTTCATTCAAGTCTTTGCTCAATTCACCTCCTCAGAGAGGCCTTTCCTAATCCTTCCATTTTTACAGTGTCCCCTCACTCTCTATCCCCTTGTCCTGCTTTATTTTTCTTCATCGATTTATCATATCCTAACCCTACATTTTATCTTTAGTGATTATTGTTTGTTTACCCCACCTTCTGAGAGAAGGAATCTTGTACTTAATGAAAGAAAGAAAGAAAGAGAGAGAGAGGAAGGTGATTGGTGACAATCAGCAAGAGGTTATTCCCTTTTAATTAGTTTAGATTCAATACTAGGAAATGCCATCAGATGAAATGTTTCAATGGTAGGTAGGATTTCCATCTAAAGGTGGCAAATCCCAAAATCTCTTTCCCTTGATACTCGTTCATTCTAAAGACATTTATTGTATGCTTACTATATGCCAACCACTATGCTAGGTTCTGAGAGGGAACAAGACGAAATGAATGTGAAATGATCCTGTCATATGATACTTATGTTCTAATTTGGGGAGGAGAACATGCAATTTAAAAAATAAATAACATGGGGCACCTGGGTGGCTAGGTGGGTTAAAGCCTCTGCCTTTGGCTCAGGTCATGATCTCAGGGTCCTGGGATCAAGCCCCGAGTTAGGCTACCTGCTCAGCAGGGAGCCTGCTTCCTCCTCTCTCTCTGCCTGCCTCTCTGCCTACTTGTGATCTCTCTCTCTGTGTCAAATAAATAAAAAATAAAATTTTTAAAATAAGTAAATAAATAAATAACAAGCTAATTTTTTAATGTGATTAAATTAGATCAGTTGCTCTGAGGGAACTAAGCAGGGTAATGTGATGGGAAGGAAGATAAGTTCCTTTTTTAGACAAGCTGAGAAATACTCTGTAGAGCTGGTGCTTGAGCTGAGGCCTGAGAGAGGAGAAAGATCGAGCCATGGCATGGGAAGTTCATTTCATGCAGGGAAGAGCATTTGCAAAGTTTCTGTGGAGAGAAAGCACTTGGTATTTACAGGAGCAGAAAAGAAACCCATGTGGCAGGAGCACAGTGAGCAAAAGGGAAGGGTTAGGAGATGGTAGGCAGAGCCAGATCTAGGATTTGCTTTATTTTGTTTTATTTTATTTTAAACTCAATTCTAAACCACTAAATGCTGCCAAGTGAAGGAGTGACATAATATCATTTATATTTGAAAATCACTCTGTGTATCAGTTATCTACTGCTTTATAACAAACAACTCTAAGCTTAGTGGTGTAAAATACCAGCAACACTCATAATTATTCTCATAATTCTGGAGGCTGACTGGACTCAATGAGGTGGTTCTTGCTCAAGGTCTCTTATGTAGTTGCCTGTAAGTATTGACTGTGCCTGGAGTCATCTCAAGGTTTCCTGGCTCAAGTATCTGGTAGGCAGTCCGCTGGGACCTTAGCTGGGGTTGTCTGATAGAACAACTACATGCATCCTGTCCATGTGGCCTGGGCTCTGTTAAGGAATGGCAAATGAGTTGCAAGAGAAACAATCCCAGGAGAGCCAGGTGGAAGTTATGTCATATTTTATGACCTGGTTTGGAAGTCATGGGCATGTGACTAAGTCCACGTTCAAGGGAAAAAGAACTAGGTTCCACCTTTTGATGACAGAGTGTCAAAGAATTTGCAGACATGCTTAAAATCACCACATCCTGGTTCCTGGGTAGAAAACAAATTGTATGGGAGCAACGGTGGAGGAAGGGAGGCCAGCTAAGTGTCAGTACAGTGTCCAGGAAAAAAATGACAATGGAGTGGAGATGAAAGACATGCAGAATGCTAAGCCACATTTGGAAGGTAGAAATATCAGGACTTGGTGGTGGATTAGATGTGGGGCATGAGAAGGATGACTCTGAGGCCTTTGGTTTGAGTAACAGGGTGAGTATCGGTGCCATTTACTCTGATGGAGAACACTGAGAGAGGAACAAGTGAATGGGAGGCAGGAGATGAAAACCAAGAGTCCTCTACGAGACATTTGGCTTTTAGATACATCTTAAATATATGAGAGGAAATAGCAAGGAATCCACTGAAATTTAATTTGAGTTCAAGAAATAGGTGTACTCTTAAGGTATAAATATGCCCGTTGTTAACACATACATAGCATCCAAAGTCAAAGGTTAGAAGAAATCACCTACCGGGCGCCTGGGTGGCTCAGTGGGTTGAAGCCTCTGCTTTCGGCTTGGGTCGTGGTCTCAGGGTCCTGGGATCGAGGCCCGCGTCGGGCTCTCTGCTCAGCAGGGAGCCTGCTTCCCCCTCTCTCTCTGCCTGCCTCTCTGCCTCCTTGTGATCTCTCTCCTTCTGTGAAATAAATAAATAAAATCTTTAAAAAAAAAAAAAAAAGAAGAAGAAATCACCTACCCAAAGGATGTAGACAAAAGGACTAATCTTAGAGATGCTACAACATTTAGAACCCTGTCTATAAAGAAAACATAGTCCAAAATTAGAAGAAAACGTCCCTACGAGTGCTTTGCACTACAGATGAATCAGAAAATAAGAGCACGAGGACAAGAAAACAACACCACAGAATGAGATGAAAGGAAGATAATAGAACCAAGGAAGCAAAGAGAGGACCGAAATACCACCACTAAAAATCTAATCAATTAGAAACAAGGAAGAGAATCAAAATGATCAAAAATAAAAATCAGGGGCACCTGGGCAGCTCAGTCGTTAGGCATCTGCCTTTGGCTCAGGTCATGATCCCAGGGTGCTGGAATAGAGCCCAGCATCGGGCTCCCTGCTCTACAAAGAGCCTGCTTCTGCCTCTCCCACTCCCCCTGCTTGTGTTCCCTCTCATGCTGTCTCTCTCTGTCAAATAAATAAATAAAATCTTTAATAATAATAATAACAAATAAAACTGATTTTGAGATAATCATAGTGAATTCAGAGGATAAAAGAAATAGATTAAAGTAACCCCCCAAATTTATTGATTATGGAAATTGGAAAGAGACAATCCAGGGTATCTGAGTGGCTCAGTCGTTAAGCATCTGCCTTCAGCTCAGGTCATGATCCCAGGGTCTTGGAATCAAGTTCCTCATCAGGCTCCCTGCTCAATAGGGAGCCTGCTTCTCCCTCTCCCTCTGCCTGCTGTTCCCCCTGCTTGTGCTCACTCTCTCTTTCTCTGTGTCAAACAAACAAACAAACAAACAAACAAATAAATAAATAAAATGTTAAAAAAAAAAAAAGAGGGCTCCTAGGTGCTCAGTGGGTTAAGCCTCTGCCTTCAACTTAGGTCACAATCTCAGGGTCCTGGGATCGAGCCCCACATCAGGCTCTCTGCTCAGCAGGGAGCTTGCTTCCCCCTCTCTCTCTGCCTGCCTCTCTGCCTACTTGTGATCTCTCTCTCTGTCTAATAAATAAATAAAATTTTAAAAATAAATTTAAAAATAAAAAAAAAAAAAGAAAGAGACAATCCAGGTTGTTAACTGGTGGCCCTGAGGTAGAGAACGTGAAAAATGAAACAGGAAAAGTTTGCAGAGATATAAAAGAATGTAATCAGCAGTCAAAGGGCACACCATATACCTGGAAAAATTAATATAGAATGACTGGCCTGGAGCCAATCTTGGCTAAGCTATTGAACTTCAAGGATAAAGAAAGCATTCCACAAGCTTTTGGGCAGGAAAGCATAACCTTCACGTGAAAAAAATCTTCAGCTAGCCCCAGAACTATGCATAGCTACAGCCAGTGCCAGGTGATACTAAAGTTATAGCTCAAAGGAAGAGAATCTAGAATATTCCACTCATAAAGATGTCATCCAAGTATAAAATCATTAAGCAGAAACTCTCGAACATGCACCAACTCAGGAAATAAAGCACATATGAGCTAAAATGGAAACTGCACATTAAAAAGAATCATCATACTTTCATTATCTGTTTTATAACCTTAATGAATCTTGAAGAAACAAATATCATTTGTGCATAAGCATTTATCTGAAGTTCAGAAAATCCCCCATCGTTAGTTTCATTTGCTTCTGTTAAGCAAAATTAGTTAACATATGTATTTAAAATACATGTAAAATATGTTGTTAATTTTTTAAAGATTTTATCTATTTATTTATTTATTGACTTATTTGAGAGAGAGAGAGAGAGAAAGAGAGCAGGGGGAAGGATCAGAGGGATCAGCTTGGAGCCTGATGCTGGGCTCAATCTCATGACCCGAGATCATGACCTGAGCTGAAAGCAAGAGTTGAGGCTCAACTGACTAAGCCACCCAGGCACCTCTGTAAACTTATTTTTAACCCATTTGTCTATCTCCCTGTTAAATTACATATTTGCGCAGAAAGAGGGTATGAAATGATTATCACGTAATGCTAAAACAGGTTTGTTTGCTTTGTTTGTTTTTGGTGGTAGGAAATTTCATGATTTTTTACTTTCTTCTTTGTCTTTTTGTAAAGGACTTGAATTTTATATAGTTATAAATTATTTTTACACAAAATAGTCATTCTAAAATTTTTTAAATTAAGCAGTCATCAAGAAAGTTACAGGCAATAAAATTTGCTCAGCACCTATTACAAACTAGGTATTTTATACATATTGGTTAATTTAATCCACATATAACTCATCAAGGTAAGAATTATAAATTTATTTCCTAGAAGGGGAAACTGAGGTCTATGAGTATTTGTTAATTTTCTAGAGTCACACAGCTAGTAAAGACGGAGTCAGAACCTTGCCTAATGCAAATCCAATGTCCCTTCTGCTTGGCCTGCCTTCTGCTGGTTTTATCAAGCTCAACTACCCACTGCCACCCCCACTTGTGTGCACATGAGTGTTCACACACACATATTTCTGCAGTATTCCATCTGCCCCGACCAGGAACTTGTCATGACAAGCCAAATGCAATACCCATTTCCTGACCGTGTTGTTACTCAATATCTCTATGATTTGGGAAATAGCTGCTGATTTCACCCTGACAAGGGTCATACCTAGGTCTTAAGCGAGGTATTAATGACATAGCTTTCTGATCTATGTGGAAGGACATGATATTCAGATATATTCAGCCCTTTGAGATGCTCTGTTGGCAGATGGTTGAAGTGCAAAGTACTATTGACTCATGGTTCTCTCTGTCCATTTTCATTAGTGATGATATTTTGTTCTTCTTTAGTGTTTGTTCTAAGAATGGTTTCAAAAACCCAAGAAAGTTTATCAGTTTCTCGGTATTCAAATATCTCTTTCACATTGAATGTTTGTGTGACAATATATACATATCATATACTCACATATTCACTGTGTATTCTTTCATATATATACAAATAAAAAAGTGAATTCCTAATGACAGATGAAAGCAAATAGCAATAAAGGTGTAACTCATGCGTCCCAGGCCATGCTAATGCCAGCCTGGAGATGGAAAATGAGGCCACTACCATGGTGCTAGGAGACTGTCATTGGTTTTGTCCTGCTCACTTGTTTTCCGGGAATTCCATCTGCTATAAAATCCTGATCTTCCCAGGGCATGTGTCACATGTGTTCTTGGCTGCTCCAGTGGATCTTCCTCTGATGTGGCACAAACATAATTATATCTTGTGGCATTGGTGGGGCCCAGTGTAGCAATGACTGCCAGGGTTGTGGCCTACTGAGGCCCCATTGCTGCCACCATATCCATATAAAGCTAATCCTACTTCTACCTGTCCTTCTAAATCTAGTTTCCACAAGATAGCCAGAGTGGTGCTTATAAAACGTGAAGCAGACCATGTAATTCCCTGGTTCCAAACCCTAGAGAGGCAACCCACTACACATCCTAAATGGCTCGCCATGGCAGGGTCTGGTCCTGTCTGTCTCTCTAACAAGTCTAACATGACTGCGGGTTGGAAGATGATGGGCGATGAGAGGAACAAACTGAGCAGACCTCTCAGAATTATTTTTCCCTTGACCTTGGCCCATCACTCTTGAACCACACATGTGTGCTGTGATTTTCTTCCTTTCTGATGAGTCCTCTTTTAACAGACCCTGACAGTCCTGCACCAGTCCAGATAAATCACTATAATCTAAGTCAGGACTTGGGACAAGTCAGGTAGCCACAACCCCCTCCAAATCCAACCACCTCCACCCAATTTCTGCCCTAAATCTTCTGAGGTGGGGACTCTGAAGCTGCCACAGATGAAAACCACTATGGAAAAAATATGAAAAAAGACCTCTGGGACCATAAACAGAAGTCTTCAACTTCAACAGAAAAGTAAAGAAGATGGCGTAAGTCTTAAGCCCAGTCAAAAAGGAATCATCATGAGGGCTTTGTATGTTAAGCTAAGCAGTTCTTTTGTCTAATTAATTAGTGGTATCTGAAGTAGGCAAACACTCCCCAGGAGATTCCAAAAATAACTACTAGGCATAAAAAGAAAATACTAGAAATTCAATTGTATTTATTTTTACTTTGCCCATTTTCTTTCCTCTTTTTGCATATATTTTATACTCATAATTTTGAGTAGAACATGTATATAACTTAATATACATATTGTGGTTGCACAGCCAAAAACATTTTACTGATAGGGGTGCAGGAACCAAGTATAGAGACCACTGCTATAAAAAAATGGGAAACCATTTGAAGAATTTAAGCCAGAGGATAACAAGATCAGATTTTATTTTAGTAAAATCACTCTGTCTGAAGTGTGGAGAGTGAATTAATTTGAGGTGAAAATACAAGCAGAGACTTTAGGTTAGGAGCTACCCAAATCCTCCAAGTGAGGCTTCACGTGAACCAGTGGGAATGGGAATTGAGAGGGGGCTGAGGACAGGGACAAAGGGATTAGAGGATGAGAAATATTCAGCAGACAGAATCAACTTGACCCAATGATCAATATATAGGACAGCAAGGGAAACAGAGAAGTTTCATATGACTCTCAGGTTTCTAGCCTACGTGACTGAGTGGAATCAGCGTCCAGGCTATGGAAGCCATGAGGCAGGAGCTGGATACGAGAGAACTGCCCATGTCATAGAAGTCTGCCAACAGGAACAGATCAGAAGCAAGAAGGAAAACTTCCTGCAATGTCTTTTCTGTTACCCTCTACTGACAAAGCTGAACATCATACCAGCTGGCCAAGAAAACATATTTAAAGCACCCATCTTTATTTCTACAGCGCAGGCAATGAAGAATGGCTTTGAGCTGAGAGACAATAAATTAATAATAATGCATAATTCACCTATGGCTTCTCAGGTTCCATGAAAGATTTGCAGCTTCATCTGGGTCCAATTATATGTTCCTATTCCAAGTTTTAGGATACCAGTCTTAACCAAGTGATGCCCCCAACTTTTATATAATTCCCTAGTTTCACATGGGAATCTTTTACTTTCATTTGGTGAGACTGTAAATTCTTGTTGTAATTCAGTAACCCACATACTTAAATTTGTATTCAATTTTCAAAAATAGCCCTCTGGATACAAGAAATAAGGAATTCTTTTTTTTTTTTTTAAGATTTTTTATTATTTATTTATTTGACACAGAGAGAGAGATTACAAGTAGGCAGAGAGGCAGGCAGAGAGAGAGGAGAGAGGAGGAAGCAGGCTCTCCGCTGAGCAGGGAGCCCGATGTGGGCCTCGATCCCAGGACCCTGAGATCATGACCTGAGCCGAAGGCAGAGGCTTTAACCCACTGAGCCACCCAGACGCCCANTAACCCACTAAGCCACCCAGGCGCCCAGGAATTCTTTTAAGGCTGTCGTGGCAACTCTTGGGTTCAAAGACCATGACTTAAGCTGAGTGTTAAAGACTTGAGATTGTTGTTTTTCTCTCTGGAAGAGCTCAGGTACATCCCTCCCACACCATAGTCTTCCTAGTCATCATTACTGTCCTAAAGGTCAAGTGCCACAGCCGCTTAGCCTCCAAGGCATTTGTTTCAGTTGGCATTTCATCACAATAAACAACAAGTGATAGCTTGATTAATTGTGATATCACTTCATGTCATAAATTACCCATATCCCATTTTCCACTGGCAAAGAACTCAGCACTGCACAAGAGTGAAAACATGAATAAACTTGTCACCAAACCCCAACTTTGTGGGTCTATCACCTGGTACAACTCGGGATACCAGTTCTGTGTTTGTCCTGGTCTAATCAGGAGACATAAACCACACAGAAGTTGAACACGTAAAGTTTAATATAAAGAATTATTATAACAGAGTCATGAGAGACTGACTAGTAAAAAGTAAAAAGAACTTTAAAGAATTTAGGAATAGCAGATACAAGGAGTAACTACTATCCCTGGGTTTACACACAGTGCCCAAAGGAGGGACCCCCTGTCCCCCCAGGGCTGAGATCTAGATCTTTTGGAAGAGACACAGTTGTGGGTTATTGAAGGCAGAGAAATCATTGTAGTGGAGTTGCTAGAAATTTGCCCTTTGGAACTTGCTGGAAATCTATCCTTCAGGGTTTGTTTTTTTTTTTAAGATTTTATTTATTTATTTGTTGGCGAGAGAGAGCACAAGCAGAGGGAGAAGCAGGCTCCTCAATGAGCAATGAGCCCGATGTGGGATTCCATCCCAGGACCCTGGGATCATGATCTGAGCAGAAGGCAGACACTTAACTGACCGAGCCTCCCAGGTGTTCCTATCCTTCAGGGTCCTACATTAAACTATTAATTAAGAGATATCTCACTGGAGGTCCTCCACTATAAAACCACTCGAGTGGAGTACTGGGGACACATGCTGACCATTAGGAGCTACTAACCACCATGCACTGCTGGAGCCTGGTGCTGGGAAGCTCTCTACCTGTGGACATTAGTACACCAGAACCAGACCAAAAAAAAAAAAAAAAAAAAGTCCCTTCCTCTTGCACTGTTTCTCTAGCATCCTCTACTGACAGTGTTTCGTATTGCGTCAGCTGGCAAAAGAAACATTTAAAGGACGCACCTCCATGTTCACAGAGCAGGCCTTGAAGGGTGAATTTAGAACTTAGAGGCAATCGGTTGATAACTGGTACATGATACATCATCTCCACCTGCCAAGGAAAGAAAGGAAGAAAGAAGAAAAGGAGAGTAGAAGGAAGAGAAAGGAAGCTGGGTCCTCCAGATTCACAGACTCAATCTGAGAGGGACGGGAGAAAGACCATCATAACCACACAGTTTGGAGCCACTGTAACTTCAAGACTGCCACGCTCCACTGGACCCTTGATGCTTCCAGGAAGTGGTCTGCATGTCTCCAGCCAGCTTTTCATCTCCTGTTCCTCAGAGGCTCCTCTGTGTTCTTCATGTTCCTAGCCCCAGGAGTCTGCCCCTCATTTGCAGACAGTGAGTCTATCAACTATTTCACAAAAACTTGGAACCACCAGACAGAAACTTCCTCAACTTTTTGCCCCTAAATCTATCTACTATCCTTTATTTCATCTTTTTCACTCGGGCTATAAAGCAAGCCTTAACCCCCCATCTGGTGGACCCCCTCTCACCTTCTCTGGAACCTCACATCAAATGTTTTCCCACGTTCCTGTATCTTTAATCCATGCCTCTTTTTTAGTTCCTTCCCATTAGCCTTTAAATTCCTCACATCTCTTCCATTTTAAAAAGCCCTCCCTCAACTCAATGTGTTCCCCTGTTGCTATCCCCCCTCTTTCCTCCACTTCACAGCCAAATTTCTTCATTGAGTTGTCTGTGTTCTTGTCTTTGCTTCCTCACTTCCCATTCCCTCTTCAACCCACCAGTCAGTTCTCACCAGTGATCTCCATGGGCCCTGATCCCCCTGACCCTTTCTAGAATTTACCTGGCTTGTTCTGTCAGGAATAGTCAATGTACTTGACCACTCTTGCCTTAACAATACAGTTCTTTCTTTTGGTTTCCTATACTTAGGAAACTCTCCTATCTCTAGCCCCTCTTGTTTTTCTCTGTGTTTGGTAATCTGTATCCTACTATATGAAGAAGAATCTATTTGTTCACTGTTTAGATCATGAATCTCTGTATTTTTCAATTGGTTTTAACAAGTTATTATCATTATTTACTTTGATGGTCAAATTGTCCCAGATTTGGCAAGTGGGAGCTCCTTCAAATTACCTTCTGTGTCTTTTTGTTTTTTTTAAGATTTATTTATTTTAGGGAGAGAGCAGGAAAGTAAGTGCAAGTGGGGGGGTGGATAGGCAGAGGGAGAGGTTGAGAGAGAGAATCTCAAACAACTCCTCACTGAATGAGAAGCTCTACATGGCGCTTGATCTCACAACCTTGAGATCATGACCTGAGCTGAAACCAAGAGTCAGATGCTTAACCAACTGAGCCATGCAAGCACCTCCCTTCTTTGTCTTTTGACATGTTCCCATCATTATTTGAACATTTTCTTCACAACAAAAATTTCCAGGTCCATATTATACATTCTCTGCCCAAGGCTTGTCTGAAATTCATCATTTCTCAAGAAACTCTGTTTTACTTTTAGTGGAGAGTGGTATTTTTTTTAAAGATTTTATTTATTTATTTGACAGAGAGAGATCACAAGTAGGCAGAGAGGCAGGCAGAGAGAGAGAGAGGAGGAAGCAGGCTCCCCACTGAGCAGGGAGCCCAATGCGGGCCTCGATTCCAGGACCCTGAGATCACGACCTGAGCCAAAGGCAGAGACTTTAACCCACTGAGCCACCCAGGTGTCCGAGAGTGGTATTTAGAAGTGAAGATCTGGGCACTAGGCATGCTCATTGCTGTTAAGTGTGACTTCTCCCAGGCCTTCTTGGGACAGCACAGGGAATAACTGTATGTCTACCAATCCCCAACACACACTTTTATACCTATACTTATATATCTCTCTACATCATAAAGCATGAATTTGCACCAACAGTTCCCATTCCAAGCCAACACCACAGGGCTCGTTCTAGTTCCCCCTTTCCATATCTGTACCAATCTTCAAAAGTAGGAAACATGGCTCCCATTGTCCCTAATATATACATGTCTCTATGAGCTCAATCCCTTGCATGGAGCCATCACTGGACCCCACTGGGCTGCCCCTGCCACCCCACTCTTATGCTGTCCTCAGACAGGCCACCATGACAACCTCATTTGGTCTTGTCAAGCCTAAACTGAATTGGAATGCAGGGAAGGGAAGGAGGAAAGGGAACAGAAAGAAGCAAAGAAGGGAGTAAGGGAAGGAAAGGAGACAAGGGGTTTGCAGGAAGGGAAAGGAAGTTGTCCTCTCTGATTACCAGAGGCCTACCCTGCCTTTCCAATCCTTCCAGCTTTTGTGCTCCTTATCCTATGACCCCTTGTCTCTTCTTTCAACCACCTCTTCCTAGATGAAATCACTCCCTCACATGGCTTTCATCTATTTGGTGATCACAACAAAATATGATTCTCTATTCTATACTTCTCTCATGAGCCTCTAACTTCACATATTTATCTACTAGAATCCACTCTAGGATGGCCACAGGCATCTCGAATTTAACATGTCCAAAAAGCATCTTATTACAACACCTCCCCAAAGCATGACCTATTTCTGCACTTTTTTCTCAGTAAAAAGCACAAACAGAAGCACCTGTTGCTCAAACAGAAGCCTAGGCATTACCTTTAACTCCATTCACCAACCCTCATGATTCTGCCTCCTCAGATCTTCCAAACCAATTCATCTTCTCCATCTTCGCTGCCTCTCCCCTGTTGGGGTCTCTGAGCCATCTGTTCCTATCAGTGCTTCCTCTCCACAGCAGCCTGAGAAATGGTTCTACTCCATGAATCTGATCATGTCACTCCCCCACTTAAATAGTGTTCCCCTTGCCTCCTGGATTAAGTCCAAACTCAACAGTCCTACCTTATAAAGCATCATCACTGTCTTCCTCTCTCCATTTTGTCTGTTGTCTACGTCGACCAGATCTCTTCTCTGCCCCCCAGATGACCCATATTCTCTCTTAAAGGAGCCTCTAGAGTGTTTTACCCCCTCTGTTTGGAACGCTCTTCCTAAACCACCTACTCTCAACTGGGCTAGCTTCTACTCATCTGACTCTTGTCAGCTTTGACATCACCATCTCCTGAGCACCCTCCTTGATTCCCCAAACCTAGGTGAGGTGCTTTTCTCATGAATGAAGGGAGATTAGGGAGTGTGTCTTTACAGGAAGATGGAATTAAGGGTGTTAATCAGCAGGTTGGAGACTAGAATTTCTTACAAGAGCCAAGCTCTCTCACTGGACCAAATTGGTCTCATGCTCATCCTTGAACCAAATGAACTCATTGAAAAATGTTCACTGCAGAAGGACTCAAAAAGAACAGAGGTCTTTCAAGATAGGCCATGTGAGTAACCAGAGAGATAGCTCATCAGGGTCCCAGGGAAGGCCCTCTGAATAGGCCAAGGAGGCACAAAGGCTGGAAGGTGGACTGATGTTTGTGTCTTTTTTCAGCCATAGTCAGGTTTCTCAGGGGCCTCAGGAGGACCAAGGAAGAGAGGAGTGCTGGCTCATGAGATGAAGTTTGGTTAGGAAAGGGAGTGGGACCAGGAGGGGACTAATGGGCCAGGTAAGGCACTAAAGATGCCAAGAAGGTTGAAGAATGTGTGGGATAAAGGAGTCAGGGAGGAAGGGATTGGCAGAAAATAAGATATTAGAGTTCAAAGCTGGAGTGAAGAAGCAGGTCCACTCAAAGGTGTGACTCTGGGTGGGGCCATGGAAATGAGTGGCTCAGAGAGTTATAAGGTGGAAGCTGTTGAGATCATAGTCATGATGTAATAAGTACCTACTAGGAAGTTTTGGTTTTGCCCAAGTTTGAAACAGAAAGGATTTAAGGTGGCTCACAAAGATACATACAACATGTCAATAAGCTAAGGCTGGGTGAGACGGTGCTAGAAGGGAAAAAAGGGTAGGCAAGGAACGAGGGGACTAGAAGTAAACTAAAGAAGTAGTAATGAAATCCATGCCATGAATTCCTATACACTTGATATTCAGGACCACAGCTTTGACTCTAAGCTTTCCATTAGCCACTGTGAAGAAGGGAACAAAATAAACAATTCCCTGAATGTCCTAAAGATAAAAATAAACCAGTTTGTGATAAGAAATATAACTAGTGCTGGTACTGACTTCAGAAAAGGTTTCCTGTTCAGAGGGGAAAGTCCCCATGACATCATAGGGGCTTGGGAGACTAACAGAATTTATTCCATCATATCCTGGTTCTAGCACTGAAACAATTTCTTTCATTTTTTTTTTACTATTATTTTCCCCAGGGGTATAAGTCTGTGAATCATCAGGCTTACACATTTCACAGCATTCACCATAGCACAAACCCTCCCCAATGTCCATAACCCATCCACCCTATCCCTACCCTCCCACCCCCCAGTAACCCTCACTTTGTTTTGTGAGATTAAGAGTCTCTTATGGTTTGTCTCATTCCTGATCCCATCTTGTTTCATTTTTTCCCTCCCTACCCGCCACAACCCCCTACCCTGTCCCTCAAATTCCTAATATCAGAAAGATCATATAATTTTCTTTCTCTGACTGACTTATTTCACTTAGCATAATACCCTCTAGTTCCATCCATGTTGTTGTAAATGGCAAGATTTTGAAATAATTTCATTAAGATCTGTAGGCCTCAATTATCTTGTCTCTTAAGTCTAATAATCCTCACTCCCCTTGGGTTGCTGTAGGATAAAATAAGGGACCATGTAAAGCATATTTTATGCGAACAATTTTGAGTAGCTACTGTGAATGTCCCCAAATCAACAAACTGTTCCCTTCTCAGGTCTGTGTCTTACAGCCAGAAGCTTACAAGGGGCATTTACCCTGCCCCTTATGCACTTTTTGAAAAATAGCAGCCTTCATAAAAATGAAAACACAATGGTCCAAAACCTCTGGGAGGCAGCAAAAATGGTTCTGAGAAGGAAGTTTATAGCACTACAGACTTACCTCCACAAGCAAGAAAAATCTCAAATAAACAACCTAACCTTACATCTAAGGAAGCTAGGAAAAGAACAACAAAGAAAATCTAAAACAAGCTGAAGGAAGGAAATAATAACTATTACAGCAGAAATAAATGATATATAAACTAAGAAAAATAATAAAACACATCAATGAAGACAGGAGTTGTTTTTTTGAAAAAAAAAACAATAAAATTGATAACCCTCTGGTCAGAATTGTCAAGGAAAAAGAGAAAGAACTCAAATAAATAAAATCATATTTAAGAGGGGAGAAATAACAACCAACACTACAGAAATACAAATAATCATGAGAGAATATTATGAAAAACAAATATGGCAACAAGTTGGACAACATGGAAGAAATCAATAAATTCCTGGAACATATAAACTACCAAAACAGAAACAGGAAGGAACAGAAAATTTGAACAGGTTATTTGAACAATAACCAGCAAAGAAATTGAGCGAGTAACCAAAAAACTCCCGACCAACAGAAGTCCAGGGCCAGATGGCTTCACAGGGGAATTCTACCAAACATTTAAAGAGTTAATACCCATTCTTCTAAAACTAACCCCAAAAATAGAAAAAGAAGGAAAACTTCCAAATTCATTCTATGAGGTCAACATTACCCTGATACCAAAACCAGATAAAGATACCACTAAAAAAGAGAACTACCAGCCAATATCTGTGATGAACATAGATGCAAAAGTTCTAATAAAATACCAGCAAACTTTATCCAGCAATACATTAAAAAAATCATTCACCACAATCAAGTAGGATTTATTTCTGGGTTGTAAGGGTGGTTCAATATTCACAAATCAATCGATGTGATACAGCAGATCAATAAAAGAAAGGATAAGAACCATATGATCATTTCAATACATGCAGAAAGAGCATTTGACAAAGTACAATATCCATTCATGATAAAAACCCTCAACAAAATAGGTCTAGAGGGAACATACCTCAACATGATAAAGGCCTTACATGAAAAACCCACAGTGGATATCATACTCAATTGGGAAAAACTGAGAGCTTTTCCCCTGAGGTCAGGAAGAAGACAAGGATGTTCTCACCACTTTTATTCAACATAGTACTAGAAGTTCTAGCCACAGCAATCAGACAACAAAAAGAAATAAAGGACATCCAAATTGGTAAGGAAGAAGTAAATATTTCTCTATTTTCAGATGACATGATATTCTATACAGAAAACCCAAAGACTGTACCAAAAAACTACTAGAACTGTAAGTGAATTCATTAAGCTATAGCATACAAAATCAATGTACACAAATCCATTACACTTCTATACATCAATAATGAAGCAACAGAAGAAATTATGAAAACAATCTCATTTACAATTGCATCCGGAATAATAAGATACCTAGGAATAAGCCTAACCAAAGAGGTGAAATACCTATACTATGAAAACTATAAAACACTGATGAAAGAAGTTGAAGTAGACACCAAAAAAATGGAAAGATTTCATGCTCATGGGTTGGAAGAACAAATATTGTTAAAATGTCCCTACAACCCAAAGCAATCCAAACATTTAATGCAACCCCTATCAAAATACCAACAGCATTTTTTGCAGAACTATAACAAACAATCCTAAAATCTGTATGGAACCACAAAAGACCCTGAACACCCAAAGCAACTGTGGAAAAGAAAAAGCAAAGGTAGAAGTATCACAATTCTGGACTTCAAGTTATAGTACAAAGCTGTAGTAATCAAAACAGTATAATACTGGCACAAACATGGACATACAGATCAATAGAACACAACAGAAAATCCAGATATAAATCCACAATTATATGGCCAATTAATCTTCAACAAAGCAGGGAAGAATATCTAATGGGGAAAAGACAGTCTCTTCAACAAATGGTGTTGGGAAAATTGGACAGCAACATGCAAAAGAATGAAACTGGACTCTTTCTTACAAGAAAAAAAAATTCAAAATGGATTAAATACCTACACGTGAGACAGGAAACCATTAAAATCCTAGAAAGGAACACAGTCAGCAACCTCTCCGACATCGGCCATAGCAACATTTTTCTAGATATGTCTTCTGAGGCAAGGGAAATAAAAGCAAAATGAACTAATGGGACTTCATCAAAATGAAAAGCTCAGTAAAGGGCGCCTGGGTGGCTCAGTGGGTTAAAGCCTCTGCCTTCGGCTCAGGTCATGATCTCAGGGTCCTGGGATCGAGGCCCACATCGGGCTCTCTGCTCAGCAGGGAGCCTGCTTCCTCCTCTCTCCTCTCTCTCTCTGCCTACTTGTAATCCCTCTCTCTGTGTCAAATGAATAAATAAAATCTTTAAAAAAAAAAAGCTCAGTAAAGGAAACAATCAACAAAACTAAAGGGAACCTACAGAATGGGAGAAAATATTTGCAAATGACATAGCTGCTATAAGGTTAGTATCCAAAAAATATAAAGAACGTACACAACTCTACACCCAAAATATCAATAATCCAATTTAAAAATGTTCAGAAGACATGACCAGACATTTCTCCAAAGAATATATACAGATGGTCAACAGACACAAGAAAAGATGCTCAACACCACTCATCACCATGGAAATAAAATCAAAACTACAATGAGGTATCACCTCACATCTGTCCGAATGGCTAAAATCAACACACAAGAAACAGGTATTGGCGAGGATACGGCAATGCAAACTGGTGCAGCCACTCTGGGAAACAGTAGGGAGTTTCCTCAGAAAGTTAAAAATAGAACTACTTTATAATCCAGCAATTTCACTACTAGGTATTTACCCATAGAATACAAAAATACTAATTCAATGGGATAAATGCATGCCGATGTTTATAGCAGCATTATCTACAATAGTCAAATTATGTAGAGCCCAAATATCCATCAATAGATGAATGCATAAAGAAGATGGGGTATATACAAGGGAATATTACTCAGCCATGCAAAATAATGAAATCTTGCCATTTGTAATGACGTGGATGGAGCTAGAGAGTATTATGCTAAGCGAAATAAGTCAGTCAGAGAAAGACAAATACCATATGATTTCACTCATATGTGGAATTTAAGAAACAAAACAAGCAAGTAAAGGGAAAAAATGAGGGCGAGACAAAGCAAGAAATAGGCTCTTAATTATAGAGAACAAACTGATGGTTACCAGAGGATAGGTGGATGGGTGAATGGGTTAAAAGGTGATGGGGATTAAGGAGTACACTTGTGATGAGCACAGGGTGATATATGAAAGTGTTGAATTACTATACTGTACACCTGCAACGAATATAACACAGTATGAAATTAAAATAAAACTAACTGGGATGAAAACTTAGAAAAATATCAGCCTTTATTCATATTGGCCTTTAAAAAAAATGTCTAGCTATGCGGGACAGACTTCTCTGGGCAGAGTCTACACCTATGGTGAGTCTTCTCCTATTTGAGTTTTACAGTTGTGGGTCTTCCATTGGGTGGTGACTAATGAGTCTAATCAAAACCTAAAGATTTCTGATGATGGAAATCAGAGAGAGAAATAAAGACCCCAAGAATAATGGAGTAGCTGGCTGGATACTAGAATTCCTTACAAGAAGTCTCCCAATCTCCAGGTTCCCCACCTCTTCCTTGTAACCTGAAAAAGTCATATGGAATCAGTCCCTCAAAAAGAGAGCACAGCCTTCTGCCATAGTCAAGCCATTCTCCATGTGGGGGAGGGGCACAAGGACATATCTGAGCCGGGATCCATACAAACAACTATGCATATCTGTAAGGGAAGTGTTATTACTTGCCTTTCACAGATGAGAAAACGGAGACTCAGAAAGAATAAGCAGAAGTGATAGAATCCAGATGTATGCAGTTAACACCTTGAGTTATAAGTACAGTATCTGTTTTTATATCATTCTCCTGCACCACACTGTGAGCTAGTTGAGGTCAAGACCAGTCCTACTAAACTTTGTGTTTCCAGCTGCTACAAAGCCTAGCACACAGTAGCCTCCCACTAAAGGCTGAATCAGTTAGTCAATAACTAATAACAATACTAATTAACTAATTGGCATGAATTAATAACCATATATCTCAGACAGTTACAATATGATATAATGCCACCCAACACATAAATCCAAACTCTAATAACCTTTGGGACTTGTCCCTTGGCTCTGTTGCAAATTCTAAAGAATACTGGGATCCCGTGGAGCAGTCTACAGATTCTTGGTAGAAGAAAATGCATTACCATGATTGTCAGTCCATGGTACTGGGACTTCCAACTTCATTTCAGTGCATTGCATGTCTAAATTACTCAGGTCATGGAATAGTTAAGCAGATTTATTTTTACTTAAAATTATCCCTCCCTCCATTCTCCACACATTCTAGAGTCCATCAAAATTGTTGTGTATAATTCAAATCTTTAGGGATTGCCCCCAGTGAGAAGTATGATTTTTTTAGGTCCCAAGAAGCAAAATGTTTCATAGCCACCAGATGTGTTGTGTTTTGTGCCTTGCTGGAAACCAATGCTCCAAGGAGTTCCCAGCTACTCCTTCGTGTTGGCTCAGGGGTCCTTTATATTAGAGCTGGTAGGCTCTATTCTTTCACCTTGACCAAGCATTCCCGGAGTGCACCATTTTATATATTATAAGTCATGAATATTTTAAACTGAGCGCCTGTTGCTGTAAAGGCCCAGTCAGTACATTTATAATTTTCCTGTCTTCATGACTTTTGAAGAACCAAAACCACAAAAAAAACTGTTTTATTTTGTTTTGCTTCATGATCAGCTACTCTTCTTAAAAAGATTTTATTTATTTATTTAGTGTGAGCAGGGGGAAGGGCAGAGGGAGAGAGAGAATCTCAAGCAGGCTCTGCACTGAGCACACAAAGTCCGCCGAGGGCCTCCATTCACAACCCTGACCCAAAACCAAGAGTCAGACACTTAACCCACTGAGCCACCCAGGCACCCCTATGATCAGCTACTCTTAAAAATAAAAATTGATACCTCTGCATTAATTTATTACTTCATGGTTTATTAGAATATATTATCCCATATATTGGTTTATTTGGCCCTTGGAACAACCTGGGAAGTGTTATTATCTCCATTTTACAAGTGAGAAGTCAGAGGTTGAAAGAGGTTTTATAATTTTCCCAAGGTCACACAGCTAATAACTGGCAAAGCCAGGACTAAAATCCAGGTCTTTGAATAGCAAATAGCATTCTCTTTACATTGGAAAGAACCTTAGTGATATTTAATTCTAAGCCCAAATGAGAAACTGTAGCTCAGAGAAGCTGAATGACCTTCTCCAGCTCATCTGTCTGGCAGATTTGCTCATAGCAGAGGAAGAACATTCAATCTCCATTCTTCACACTCTACCTTAAGAATCCACCATGTTCGAAATCACACATACACCTAGAGGTATAGAAATGATTTGTATTATTAATCATTTAGTGATTAGGCTGGGTAAACTGAAAAATACTGGTCACATTCCTTATCACCAACCTCCAAGGGAATCTCCAAATATCTCAGCTGTGCTAAAATATTGTACTGGAGAATGCTTTAAAAACAGGCTGAAATCATTTTTAGATGGTGCTGTGATATTTCTGTGGTGCTCAAATAGTATGTACTTTTCTGTAATCTGGACAGTGAAATTGATGCTATAGGGATTTTGGGATTTTGTGACTGCTATACCTGGTGCCAAAGGAGATATGTGCTGAGGAAAATCCCCGGACGTTTAGGAAAGGGGGGACCAAAAGAAACTTCTCTGATAGAAATACAATGAGTATTATTTTGATATATGCTATGGAAATTCAAGAAATATATTACTCCATTTGTTCTAAATGTTCACTAAAGCACTTACTCTGTGCCAGTCACTTGAAACCTATCAGACAAATCCCATTTGCCCCTGTTGCTCCCTGTCTTGAGTCATAAAACAATGTAGGATTTTTTGGCAGGGCTTTGGACCATGTGGCTTTCCAGCCACCACCCTGTTCAGCTTCAACACCCACCCCCACCTGCCAGCTCCCTGGACAGGCTGGAATTCCTCAGGAGTCTTGTGGTAGTAAAGCCCAGGTCTCAGACCCTCACTGAATCTAACCCCAGAGGCCATCCCCAATACTCCAACTCTTGAGTTTGCCATTCCACTTCCTCCTCCTCAATATGGTCTCTTTGAACTGATTTGTACTCTCCCAAACAAAAGCCTTATGGGGTGGGGGAGTGGGGTAAGGGTTCCTGGAGCTATAAATTTTATCCTCCACTCAGGGTTGTCAAATTGAGCAAATATAAATACAGAATGTGTAGCTAAATTTGTTTGTCAGATAAACAAATATTGGGGGGAGGTTCTTATACTAAAAAATTACCAGTTGTTTATCTGAAATACAAATTTAACTGGGCATCTCTTATGTTATCTTCCAACACTATCTGCACTCCTCTTTCCCCACCTTTGCAACATAAAAGCTGTCAGGAACCTTCTAAGGATGGGAAGTGAAAACTCAGAACACAGAGGCTTCTTGGATAGAGAAGCAAAGAATATAAAAATATCTCACCTTTGTTCGAGTCTCCTATGGCAGTGAGACTAAAGCACAAATGCATAGCTCAGTGATTACCCTGCCAGTGAAGCAAGGTGATGGTTAACCCCAAGATTTTTATAAAATATTGTCTCTCTCTGTGACAAGCAACTTTGGGATTCAGACCAAGGGTAGATTCTTGGCATTCACAGGTCCAGTCCTGAGACCTTCACAAATCCCAAATTCATTAATATTACTTCAGTGTAGTTTAGTTGAAAATTTTAAGTTACCCTTCAGACTCTTAATGATTCCTATAGATACAGGATTTGAAAGTCAGTTATAAAATAGTCTTGTAGGTAAAAAAATATATATATATATTTTTTAAATGAGTAGATGCCTCTTAGCTTTTCCTAAATTTCAGTCACCAGATCTAACACTGACATTCATTTCAGGCCATTTTTCATTAAGAATATGTTTTGATACTGTGCAGCTCATACCTGAATCCGGGTCTGGCCGTGGCCAGCAAGTCCTGGGCTTGGGGCAGGAGCCTGATGTCTCAGGCTATGCAGACAAATGGAACTCAACCATTAAGCAGAACATGGGAACTCAGTTTATATGAATCACAATGAACACCTCAAGGGGCACTAACAAATGGCTTAGAAATTATGGTTTCATCTCTAAGTCTATACAGTGAATTAATGTGCCCAATTGTTTGGATGTGTTGAAGGACTCCATGACTGCAAAGGAGTGTTTACATTGTTTTTGTGCAGATTGCACTATTACAGCCCTTGGAAGTGGCAATGAAGAATGATGTCCTGGGGTGCCTGGGTGGGATAGTTGGCTGAGTGTCTGACTCTTGGTTTCAGGGGTGTGAGATCGAGCCCCAAGTCATGCTCCGTGCACAGCGTGGAGTCTGCTTGGGATTCTCTCTCCTTCTCCCTTTGCCCCTCCCACTTGCTCTCTCTCTCTAAAGTGAATAAATAAATCTTTAAAGCAAACAAGCAAACAAAGAAAATCCTCCCTGTTGGAAAAAGCTAGTTTCTGAAACTTTGGTTCAGACCCAAACTTTGACGCACTCATTAGCAAAATTTATCTAAGTCCTGGTGAGTAGGAAGTTCACCAAGAGAGAGTACTAGCCAGGATCAATGAGCACGATAATCTGCAAGCACTCAGTGACAGCTTTGAGGAAGCACTAGAGATACAGGCCCTGGACAGATTACAGAGAGGTGAGAAACAACAGATTGAAAAATGGGAGTGGAGCCAAAGACAGTGGTGACAGTTCTCACTGTAGCAGGGCCTAGTACCAAACAGACCAAGACATCTGATGATTCCTGGCGTGAGCTTGATAACAGCAATACAACAGTGGCAATTGGTCCAGTACTGGATGGTGCTAGTGAAATGGACTAAGTATTCAGGCCTCATCCCATACCGATGGAAAAAGATGATAGGGCACAGACAAGATAATGCCATTGTTGATTACATATCCAAGTATCTGGCTAGAGGTCAGCTTTAGAAGAACTTTAAGCAAAGGAAAACCAAAGCAGATGACCTTTGATACAGCCAGTGAGAAGCAGGAGTATAAAATTTACGTAGCGAAAGGCAGTGGGCAGTTCACTGTATTAAATGGCTCTTTTTCTTTGGAATTGGTCAGTGAGTAATACTGGAAAGTGCACAAACCCATGGAACTTTATTATGCACCCACAAAGAAGCACAAATGAGCTTTTACTAAAACCATGTTTGAGAATGAATTTTTTATAGCCTATTTCCTTAATATTAAAGATGTAATATCTTTACTTTTATGGACAGAATCTTGGATACATTGTTCGGCTTGCTTTCTGAGCCAGGCTCATTTACACTATTAGAATCTTAGCCTCTTAATTTAAGATTTCCTTTTTGGAAGGAACTATAATCACTTAGTACTTTTTTTCCTTTTAAAAATATATCTAAGTTGTATGGTTTCACAGACTATGATTCCATTTGGAGCACCCTTNAAAAGGTTTTTTATGAATTTAATGTCCATTTGTCACACAATGTTATTTTTTTTTTCCTTTGAATTTTGAAATTTCTGATCCTGGGGAAAAGAAAACAAACAAATTGTCAAGTTCTATGAAAACTTGGTTCACTTACAGATTTCACTGAAGAAAAATTAAATTGATCTGTAGCCTTCAAGTATATACTTATTTTTTAAAAGATTTTATTTATTTAAGAGAGATAGAGCAAGTGTGCACACAGAGGGAGAGGGAGAAGCAGACTCCCGCTGAGCAGGGAGCCCAACTCGGGGCTCCATCCCAGGACCCCGGAATCATGACCAGAGCTGAAGGCAGATGCTTAACTGACTGAGCTATCCAGGTGCCCCTCTTCAAGCATATATTTAAAGAGGTGGGTTTTCTTCTAATTAGTTTCATTGCCATTTCAGTTCCTTTATTGTATATGTTTGATGTTTTTTCCTATTAAAATATGGAGATACTTTGCACTCTAGCCTTGAAAAAAAGTACAAGATACGTTCAAAGTGTCCCTAATTCTTTTCTTATTGGTAACCACAAAAGTTTCAAGATAACATGGCACATGGAGCTAACAATTTGGGGGGGAAAGTTTGCTTCTGTTTGAAAAGTATGTTCAGCATGTTGAGTGGTCCTATCAGTTTATAAATTTGGTACTCGGCTAATCACACCCTAGAGAACCAATTTGATGGAGCTTGAGCCTTGTCCTAGTGAAAGATAATTCTATAGAAGAATGTCAGCAACTAGAGTCATTTTACTCTACGTAATTTAGTTTTTTTAAAAAATATGTTTTATTTATTTNAGATCAGGAATAAAATTGATTTGTGTATTATTTTCCATCATCGTCTTGATTCCAAGTTTATATTATCACATTATTTACAAAGACTTCTTTGCACTGAGAAATTAACCCCAAAGGGTGTTCGTTTGTTTGCCAGCAGTGAGTAGTCCTCCAGAACCATTGTAATTAAATAACCTGCCCGGTCATTGTAAATACTTATCTATCATTTTTTACAGATTGGAGCCAGCTTGATGTTTTAAATCTTTAGCCTGATATGAAAACTAAAAGGCTTACTAAATTTCTACCATTTTGTTGAAAATATTTACAATCTGTTTTTTTCCACAGAATCTTTTATTTATTTTTTATTATCTTTGTATCTTATTTTATTTTATTATTATTATTATTATTGTTTGCCCCAGGGGTACAGGTCTGTGACTCATCAGGCTTACACCTTTCACAGCACTCACCAAAGCACAAACCCTCCCCAGTGTCCATAACCCATCCACCCTATCCCTATCCTCCCACCCCCAGTAACCCTCAGTTTCTTTTGTGAGGTTAAGAGTCTCTTATGGCTTGTCTCCTTCCCGATCCCATTTTGTTTCTTTTTTTCCCTCCCTCCCCACCACGACCCCCTGCCCCTCAGGTTCCTCATATCAAAGAGATCATATGATAATTCTTTCTCTGATGGACTTATTTCGCTCAGCATAATACCCTCTAGTTCCATCCACGTCATTGCAAATGGCAGGATTTCATTTCTCTTGATGGCTGCATAGTATTCCATTGTATATACATACCACATCTTCTTTATCCATTCATCTGTTGATGGACATCTAGGTTCTTTCCGTAGTTTGACTATTGTGGACATTGCTGCTATAAACATTCTAAAATCTGTTTTTTACAATATTATTGGTAACCTGTGCCATGAAATTTGATGACCACCAAAAATCAAGGGAAATTTCACATTCAATTCCTTTTCTGGTGTAATGTTAAGTTGTATAGATTATTAATGCACGTCTACTGGTTATATCCATGGTTTTGTGATATAACGTCTTAGATTTTATTGGTGACATTAAATTAGTGGCTGCATTAAATAACTAAATTCCCATTGTGATTAATTGAGAGTTTGTTTTTTTGTTTTGTCTTTTTTTTTTAGAAGGAAAGAGAGTGAGAGATAGTGAGCATGAGTTGGTGAGGGGAGTGGGACACAAGGAGAAGGAAAGAGAGAACCCCACACAAGCTCCATGTCCAGTGCAGAGCCCCACACTGGGCTTGAACTCCCAACCCTGAGATCATGACGTCAGCTGAAATCAAGATTCAGATGCTGAACTGCCCCAGCAACCCTCCCAACTGTCAATAATTGAAAAAAAAATATGTTTTATCACTTCACACTGCTAGGATTACTATAATAAAAAAGACAATAATTTTGTGAAGATGTGGAGGAACTGGAACCCTCATACATACATTGCTGGTGGGAATGCAACCGCTTTGTAAAACAGTCTGGCAGTTTTTTCCAAAGGTTAAATATACAGCCACCATATGATGAAACAGTTGCACTCCTGGGTTTATATCCAAAAGAAGTGAAAACATATGTCCACACAAAATTTTGTACATGAATGTTCATAGCAACATTTTTCACAGTAGCCCCAAAGTGAAAATAAACCAAATGTCCACCAACGGTGAGTGAACAGGGGCGCCTGGGTGGCTCAGTTGGTTAAGCATCTGCCTTAGGCTCAGAATATGATCCCAGGGTTCTGGGATCAAGTCCCTCATTGGGCTTTCTGCTCATCAGGGAGTCTGCTTCTACCTCTGTGCTCTCTATCTGAAATAAGTAAAACCTTAAAAAAAAAAAAAAGCAATGCAAGTTTTATCACTTGTGACCTGGTTTGAGGACTAGACAAAAACAAAAGAACCCTGAGATGTAATGCTGGTGACTGATTAGCTAAGTCATTAGCTAAATGGCTTCTGAAACTTTACTAGTAAAACTACAACTCTGGAAGATAGTCTTGCAGAGTCAAATTATGAACGCTATATCCATTACAAATGCCAGCAGCCTACTTTTTTTATGTGCCTTCCAATGAAAAAAAATCAAAGTGCCTAAATAGCAAGTAATGTGAAATGATAGCAGCTGTTTTTGGTGTTTAGGATTTTATTTATTTCTTTGAGAGAGACAGGGCTCACAAGTTGGGGGGGGGTGGGCAGAGGGAGAGCAGATGCCCCACCAAGCAGGGAGCCTGAGCAGGGCTCCCTCCCAGGACCCTGAGATCATGACCTGAGCCAAAGAGAGATGCTCAACAGACTGAGCCACCCAGGCGCCCCTAGAGCAGTTGTTTTTTT